>JAWRYS010000191.1:0-26097 GCA_034769895.1 Magicicada septendecula | reverse complement strand
TTTATTTTGTATTCCCTATAAGAGTTTTGGTGAGAAGCGTCAACAACGCAATATTAAGTTGACAGGATTTATGTCGAATTCAGTGGAAAATTACAAATGTAACAAAAAACTGTTTGTCACAATAACTAGTAAACAAGACCAACCCATGATTACGTCAGACGAAAGAATGCAAGGCGCTTTGTATTCGACTGGGCTGGGCCGTTGAACAAAGAGCCAGTGACGTAGTTTTGCCCCACCTCTGCAATACACAGTGGTGAAACAGTGTCATTTTCGTCCAGATAGTGAACCGTGCCGGCCGGCGAATTCACGAAGAGTGGTTATCTAAATTTTACACCACCAAAAGTCTAGTAATAACAGTTAAAATTTTGAGTCAAACATCAGCAGAGTGTGATTCACGCGCAGCCAAAAAAATATGGCAAAAGTCTGATCCAGGGGGGATGCTACAATAGAGAGCGTGTGCCCGAAGATGATGTGACAGCCCAGAATCAAAGAATTTGAGGTGTCGATGTTTGTAACGCAAAATTGCAGCTAAGTACCAGCTACAACAATTTTATATTCAAAAAAAAAATTATAAATGACCAAAATTCAGTAAAGTCATTAACTAACTTGGTATACCATAAATTAAAATGAGCTCATAATAATGAGAGAGAACCAGAGAGAGAGAGAGAGAGAGAGAGAGAGAGAGAGAGAGAGAGAGAGAGAGAGAGAGAGAGAGAGAGAGAGAGAAAGAGTGAATAATAATATATTTTTAAAAGTGCTGGGTTGTGCAAAAATAAATTTATATATATAAATATACATGTTCAATATGTTTAACATTTTACTATTATAATACATATGTATTTTGGAGGTTTGTGAAATGTCTAAGGGGAAATTTAACTTGAAATTTAATTATGCCACATGGCGGACAGTAGTGTGTTTGTTTTACACTCACATTCATTTGTACATGATTAAAAAATAAAAGGTAATTTCAATGGTAACAAACAGAAACACGAGTGCATTATTTCAGGTAATACGTTCCTCGACTCTGGTTCGTATAACACGAATTCTGACCTTAGGTAAGCATACATATTTGTTTGTTGAATTTCAGTTGGCAACATGGCGCCCGATAGTAAAATTACATCAGATTAAATATAACCAGTTAATTAATTATTGTAATTAAAGTCAATAATTACAGATGGCTTTCGCGAACAGGGACTCTACATAAGACCTAATTTTATGTAGAGTATACATACTAGAGAAACGGAATAATTTACCTGAAATAATTTCGAAAGTAAATAGACACGTGAGTAAAGCATGGTTAAGTTACGTTATAGACCTATATGTGTTAGATATAGAATAAGCAAAATTAATACTGGTAAAGGTGATTTAGAAGAAACAGTTACGAGTGAGATGGACGTTAAATTGAACCCAATTAGTCAGATCAGTGAAACCAGAGACACTGAATTAAATCCAGTTCCATTAACACCCATCTCAACTCAAGACGTAAATAAACCAGATGAGACAGCTGCTTTGATGCAGTTATTATTAACAAAATTTGATAATTTTAATATAAAGTTAGATGAGCAAAAAAGTGATATTACTGTTAAATTTACTAACTTGAATGACAAATTTGATAATTTTGATAAACAATTTAACGAGCAGAAAAATGAAATAGTTTTGATGTAAAGTTTGATGAATTAAAGACTGAAATTAAAAGCCAAAATTTTTACTTTGATGAAAGAATTAACACAATAGAAACACGTTGTGATAATATCCAGAAACACACAGTAGAGATAGTTGACGAGAAATTTAATACTAAAATAAGTAATTTGGATACTAAAATTGATCAAATTTATGAGACAGTTAATGACACAGTTAAAAATCAGATAGAGTCACAAAATACAGAAATAGAAAAGAAATGTTTAACTTATGTAGAAAGTCAAATAGAAATTAAAACAAATGTTTTGCAAAGTCAATTAGAGAAAGTTGAATCAAATGTTGTAGACATTACAAAAAATATTGAAACTATAGATAACACAATATCAGAACATGAAAGAAATACTATGAGTAGAATAAGTCTGTTACAAAATAAGATCAAGGAAATTGATGATTTAGCTATACAAAATAATACTGATGTGCATGATAAATATGATTTAATTGCTAATAGTTTAACCAGTGTGAAAAATGAGTTACGGGGGGAAATTCATAAAAA
Source organism: Magicicada septendecula (assembly GCA_034769895.1). Lineage (NCBI taxonomy): Eukaryota > Metazoa > Arthropoda > Insecta > Hemiptera > Cicadidae > Magicicada > Magicicada septendecula. The sequence continues at coordinate 23,906 of JAWRYS010000191.1, read as the reverse complement.
TATTTCAAGTATTCATGATAGAGTGGTAGTGACTAGGGACTTATATAATGAAATAGAATTAGAAAATTTTAGCCATGAAAACAGGGTGATACATCCCATGCGTTTTTTGAATCAGACACGGGATTATAATTCTTTCAGTAGCAGTGGTTGGGAAGTAAAATTAACCAAAATAATAAAGTGTTTCAAAGGTAATTCAGTAATATGGGCTGAGGCTCATAGGTTAGAATGGGATTGTTATGACACTTTTGAGAAAGCGTTTAAGGGTAAATATTGGACGGAAGAAGAGCAAGAAACTTTAAGAAGCCGCATAATGGGAGCGGGTAATTTCATGGGACGTAACCCTAATAACAATAATATCACAATATATGTGACAAAACTTTATAACGAGGAAAAATACTTAGAGCCACCCATACCGTTTAAGTCATTCGTTAGATACGTGAGTAAGCACTTACCAAGAGAGGTGCAGGTTACATTAATGACCAAAGAAATAGAAACTCTAAATGAGCTAGAAAAAGTGTTAGATATACTACAAAGTATTAATGACCGTGAAATGGGTAGACGACCCATACAACAGACTATAAATAATAATAATAACACCGAGTTTAATCGACCAAGGAATTATTATAATGGAAATAATAATTATAATAAACATATGTATCGTACTGATTTACAGCAACCAGGCGAGTGGAGTTGTTCTAGGTGTAGGACGGGGAACCGTGCCCACATGCAACATTGCTACAAATGTAAGGTACCAAGAAGTGAACCAAGGAGTAGTAACAACCCCAAACAGTTCGTACCTACAACCCGAGGAGCACCGAGTACCCGAGGAACACCAAACCATAACCAGGGACCGACAAGGGGACACCAGGTACCCACCACCAGTAACAGCAGGCCACAGCCGGAAAACTGAAGTCAACAGTGGTAACTAGGACCCAACCACTGTTCAGGGAAGCTCATGAGGTCCGACCATTAGAAGATGTCCAATCTAACGTTATAACAACCGATATCATAGCCGACTTGTTGGAGGAGGAAAGTAACACAACATTGGAGGTGATAGTGGGACTCACGGAAATCCAGGTAACAATAGAAAATAGGAAATTTAAAACACTTGTTGACACGGGGAGTGAGATTTCAGTAATAGCTGAAAACATTTTAAGTGAGTTAAAAGAATTTAAAAAGAATATTCCAGTTCTACCCGTAGCAGGGGTTACAGTAATAGGAGTCACGGGAGTACGTAGTAAAGTGTGACTAAGCAAATACATTTAAGTTTTTCAATTGGAGATATGAATTTTGATAATACGTTTTTGGTAGTCAAGGGGTTAAGTTTAGACATCATTTTAGGAAATGATTGTTTACAAAGAAATAAAGCTGTAATCAATTTCAAAGAGAAGGTGTTAGAGCTAGATGGGGGTGATCGGTCTGTTAAAGTTAATTTTGAAAATGTGATAAATAAAGTTAAAACAACTGGTATGAAATTGTTACAAAAGCGAGTAGTTGAGAATAACATAGATACTAAAATAAATTTTTGTAGAGAGGGTGAGTATTTTGAAGATGTTGATAATGAAATGAGCAATATTAATAATGCAGTATGGGAGATAAGGGCGGATGAATTCTGTAGTGGGGGTGAGGTGATAAGGAGTGGCCAACGTATAGCGTTATGGCAGGTAATAGCGCAGTTTAAGAGAGTGTTTGCCGATGTTCCAGGAAGGGCAAAAAATTATGAATGTATGTTACAGATTAGGGAACACACACCATTCATGCAGCGGAGCTATCCAGTGCCTTACTCTAAACGACGAGCGGTGCAAGAAGAGTTGGATAAGATGATGCAAGGTGGAATCATAGAGAGGTCAGTATCTCACTACTCAAATCCATTGGTGGTGGTAATTAAAAAAGATGGAGGAGTAAGATTGTGTTTAGATGCAAGGAAGATAAACCAGATCATCATACCAGACCGGGAATCACCGGAGTCAATTAATGAAATATTTCAAAAGTTTAGTGGAGTGAGGTTCATGACATCATTAGATCTGACGGCCAGATATTGGCAAGTACCATTAGCAGAGGTAAGTAGGCCTTACACAGCATTTTTATTTAATGGGAAAATTATCAGTTTAAGCGACTACCATTTGGGCTAAATACCAGCGTAGCTAGTTTCATTAAATGTTTGGATAGAATTTTGAGACCAAAAGATTTAGATTTCCTCACAGTATACGTGGACGACATTTTGATAGCGTCACGGACTTTTGAAGACCATTTAGAACATTTAAAGTATGTGTTAGAAAAATTAGAAGCGGGAGGATTAACTGTAAATTGGGACAAGTCCAAATTTTTACAAACAAAGATTAATTTTCTAGGATTCATTATTACATCGGAAGGAATTTCCGCCAACCCGGACAAGGTCGAATCTATTATGCGCTTCCCTGAACCGCGAAACATCAAGCAACTTCAGAGTTTTCTTGGGCTGTGCAACTTTTATAGAAAATTTCAAAGGAACTATGCACACATCACAGCCAAGTTAAGTGCTGTATTGCAGAAGAACAGGCAATGGAAGTGGGGAGACGTGGAGCGTGGAGCTTTTGAAGAAATAAAAAGAAAATTTAGTAAAATGATTATGATGAACCATCCGGATTTTGATAAAGTGTTTTATTTGCAGACGGACGCCACCAATGTAGCAGTAGGCGCGGAACTGTATCAGGAGGATGATGAGAGGGAACATCTAACCATTGCATTCGCCAGCCGATCATTGTTGCCAGCCGAAAAGAATTATACCACAACGGACAAAGAATTGCTCAGTATTGTGTTCGCAGTCGGCAAATTCAGAACATACATCTTAGGCAACAAAACAATTATTCGAACAGATCATAAGGCGTTGTTGTTCCTCAACACTTGTAAACTTGCTCACAGTCGTTTAACCAGGTGGGTACTTGTTTTGCAGGAGTACAACTTCGAGTGGGAGTATATTAAAGGAACAGAGAATAAGGTACCTGACACTCTTTCCAGAGTAGATTGCAAGAATAATAAAACAGGTAGGGATTTAAAGGAAATTGAAATTTTTCAGATTAGCAGAGAAGACAGGATCTTTGGAGAAGAGTTGAAGGATATCAAAACCACGCAGAGAGCAGATGGTAAGTCTGGGAAAATAATACACAGTTTGGAGACGGAGTTGGATGAATCAGAGTACAATCAATATTTTCAAATTTACAAAGGGTTGTTGTTCAAGAGGGTAGTAGGGGTTGAGCGTGACTGGAGATTAGTAGTGCCAGAAGTGTTGGAAGCGAAGATTATTTGGGATTGTCATATAAGATATGGTCATTCTGGGGCTAAAAAGTGTGTGAATGTTTTAAAAGAATCATGTATTTTCAGGAATATGGAGAGACAAGTGAGACAGCTGCTGAGGAGTTGTGATTTGTGTCAAAAGTCGAAGGTGGTAAACTACAGAGTGGAAGGTGAGTTAAATTATATTAAGGTAGAAAGACCTTTCGATTTAGTTGCTGTGGATTTGTTTGGACCATTTCCGAAGGGTAGAGGCGGAGTAGTTTATATATTTGTATTGCTTGACACTTTCTCAAAATATGTAAAATTGTATAGCGTGAAAAGAGCTACCAGTAAGGTATTGAGTGAAAAGGTGACGAAAGATTATATGATTAACGTGGGTAAGCCAAAGGTAATTTTATCAGACCATGGGCCGCAGTTCATCAGTGGAAGATGGCGCCAGACCTTAGGATAGGAAGGCATCCTCACGAAGCATACGGCTGTGTATCATCTCCAGTCCAACCAGGCTGAGCGTGTAATGAGAGAAATAGGCAGGATCTTCAGAGCCTATTGTCACACTAAACACAGCGAGTGGCCATTGTATGTAAGAAAGGTAGAAACTTGGCTAAACAGTACCACCCACGAGTCCACCGGCTATACACCCCATGACTTGGTAAGAGGAACACGCCCCCCAAGAATTTTAGAACAACTGTTCGATTATCCACCTGAGAGCAGGACAACTGATGTAAACATTAAAATCCGGTTGGCTAACGAAAACTTAATAAGCAAAGGCGAACAGAGAAAACGTAGACACGACGCAAGAGGTAAGTGGGTTAAATATAATATAGGACAAATGGTATTAGTAAAAAGACATGACTTATCGAGTGCGCGAGACAAAGAAATCAAGAAGTTCTTTCTACTATATGAAGGACCGTATGAGGTAGTAGAGATTAAAATGCAAAATTCATATGTGTTGCAGAACAACGTGACTGGAGAGATAGTAGGCACACACAATGCTACAAATTTAAAATTATACTGGTCATTGTAGGTATTATAAATATTGTGGTTTTGTTTTTGATATTAGCGAGTGTATGAGTATTAATTTGATATATATTATTTTTCAGAAGGGACTCTCCCCCATTTTCGGGCGATCACAGACTCACCACCTCTGATCGTGGATTTTGGCATATTGGAGGCGGACCATGGTTGGCGGAACTGCCATCTGGGGGTGAAAGCAACGATGGTCTTACTCCACAAATTGGTGCAAGTAGAAATTTAATTTTATTGTTGAACGGGGAGGGGGACCCCTAGTTCGTGGGATTAAAAAAAAAATATATATATATATATATAATTGGTTTTTTTCCACGAACATTGGTTTTATTCTAAAAATTATAGAATAGAACATTCAAAATTTGGTAACATAAAACTTTAACTCATTAAGGAGTTATTTTTCTGTATAACCTAGAAACTAAGATGATCCATTGTTGTACTTGTTATCCTGTAGTGAAAAGGTATTGGTTTTGAAAAGTGAAAGTTGGAACTTGAAAAGTGTCTATACTCAAATTTAATTATGTAACTAAAGAAAGAAATCAACCGTTTTTGGAGATGATATTTAAATTTTGAAATCATGTTTATATTTTATGTTGAAATAACAACCTTACGTGGTTAAAAGGACATAGTGATACTATGGTGATGTATTGAGACTACTTTATGAACAGTGATAATGTGATCATTATGTACGTTAGTCTTGTAAGGATTTATATATATGTAATATGTATAAATTGTTAGTTTTAGGGTAGTTCCAAATGTGACTACATAAGACACAATGTGTCATACTATTGCGATTCCCCATATTTCGGGCGATTACTGTCTTACCAGCACTAATCGTGGTTTTGGACGACAACCAGCTGTGGCCAGCAATTGTTAAACCTGACAATAGTTGGTTGCCTACGAAATTGGTTCAACTTGGAAATTTAATGGGAGATTCAGGGGAATCTAAGATCATTTGTTTGCATAGGCTACTTCACCTCAGTAGGGGTGGTAGACCTTAGGGGCATATTATAAGAATGAAAGTAGGGGTACATACCCTGAAGGTTTTGTAAAGCTGAAGCAAGGATGGGAGAGAGAGAAAAGAAAAAAGTGCTCACTCCTTCTGCCTCAGTCCTTGTAGAGGCAACTGAACGCAACAGTTCAGGGGGGGAAATAGTGTGTGTGGAGGAGAAAGAGGGGTAAATATCATTAACAGCGCCAGTTTACTTACTGTTGATAATAATAATATTTTTTATTTTTTATATAATATGTTTGAGTAAGAGGGAGATTTTGGTAATTGTATCCATAAACTTTGGATTATATGTTTCATTTATATAAAAATTTGTGTTTCTTCTATAATTATATTAATTATGAAAACAGAAAAGGGTTAATTATTATCGATGGAATCGAAAAGATTTTATAATGTTAAGGGTAGTCAATGAAGAGAATGGCACTTCTATATAATTCTTGTTGATTTGAAGCAAACCCAGTGCTTCTTAACGCAAACCAGAACATAGCTAAGGGGAAACAGATCAGTTAGGGATATAGTATTATACCAAGCCACTATTTTAATATTTTTGATTTATTGTTTCAGTGTTTGGTGATGTTGTGACGGCAGTCCTGAGTTGGCCAGCGCGTCAGAGCAGGAGCGTTACGCGTCTGACTGGCCTTATGGTGTTGGGATCTCGAAGGAGAAGTCCAGTAAGGTCATGCAGGTACTGTCATCATCATCGGACCACGGGTGAGTTATTGTATTTCTTTTCATATAAATAGTAAGGGGGTTGTGGCATCATATCCTAGCAGATCCCTTTAGGAAGTACGAATGTGTCAATGAAAGTCTTTATGCTTCGGCATAAAATCTTTCATTGAGGGGGTTTTGTGACGGTACAATTCTGGTACCCTAATAAATTTGTAAACCTAATTATTGTATTTTTATTTTATAACAATTTTTAATAATAATAATTTTATTTTGTATTCCCTATAAGAGTTTTGGTGAGAAGCGTCAACAACGCAATATTAAGTTGACAGGATTTATGTCGAATTCAGTGGAAAATTACAAATGTAACAAAAAACTGTTTGTCACAATAACTAGTAAACAAGACCAACCCATGATTACGTCAGACGAAAGAATGCAAGGCGCTTTGTATTCGACTGGGCTGGGCCGTTGAACAAAGAGCCAGTGACGTAGTTTTGCCCCACCTCTGCAATACACAGTGGTGAAACAGTGTCATTTTCGTCCAGATAGTGAACCGTGCCGGCCGGCGAATTCACGAAGAGTGGTTATCTAAATTTTACACCACCAAAAGTCTAGTAATAACAGTTAAAATTTTGAGTCAAACATCAGCAGAGTGTGATTCACGCGCAGCCAAAAAAATATGGCAAAAGTCTGATCCAGGGGGGATGCTACAATAGAGAGCGTGTGCCCGAAGATGATGTGACAGCCCAGAATCAAAGAATTTGAGGTGTCGATGTTTGTAACGCAAAATTGCAGCTAAGTACCAGCTACAACAATTTTATATTCAAAAAAAAAATTATAAATGACCAAAATTCAGTAAAGTCATTAACTAACTTGGTATACCATAAATTAAAATGAGCTCATAATAATGAGAGAGAACCAGAGAGAGAGAGAGAGAGAGAGAGAGAGAGAGAGAGAGAGAGAGAGAGAGAGAGAGAGAGAGAGAGAGAGAGAGAGAGAGAGAGAGAGAGAGAGAGAGAAAGAGTGAATAATAATATATTTTTAAAAGTGCTGGGTTGTGCAAAAATAAATTTATATATATAAATATACATGTTCAATATGTTTAACATTTTACTATTATAATACATATGTATTTTGGAGGTTTGTGAAATGTCTAAGGGGAAATTTAACTTGAAATTTAATTATGCCACATGGCGGACAGTAGTGTGTTTGTTTTACACTCACATTCATTTGTACATGATTAAAAAATAAAAGGTAATTTCAATGGTAACAAACAGAAACACGAGTGCATTATTTCAGGTAATACGTTCCTCGACTCTGGTTCGTATAACACGAATTCTGACCTTAGGTAAGCATACATATTTGTTTGTTGAATTTCAGTTGGCAACATGGCGCCCGATAGTAAAATTACATCAGATTAAATATAACCAGTTAATTAATTATTGTAATTAAAGTCAATAATTACAGATGGCTTTCGCGAACAGGGACTCTACATAAGACCTAATTTTATGTAGAGTATACATACTAGAGAAACGGAATAATTTACCTGAAATAATTTCGAAAGTAAATAGACACGTGAGTAAAGCATGGTTAAGTTACGTTATAGACCTATATGTGTTAGATATAGAATAAGCAAAATTAATACTGGTAAAGGTGATTTAGAAGAAACAGTTACGAGTGAGATGGACGTTAAATTGAACCCAATTAGTCAGATCAGTGAAACCAGAGACACTGAATTAAATCCAGTTCCATTAACACCCATCTCAACTCAAGACGTAAATAAACCAGATGAGACAGCTGCTTTGATGCAGTTATTATTAACAAAATTTGATAATTTTAATATAAAGTTAGATGAGCAAAAAAGTGATATTACTGTTAAATTTACTAACTTGAATGACAAATTTGATAATTTTGATAAACAATTTAACGAGCAGAAAAATGAAATAGTTTTGATGTAAAGTTTGATGAATTAAAGACTGAAATTAAAAGCCAAAATTTTTACTTTGATGAAAGAATTAACACAATAGAAACACGTTGTGATAATATCCAGAAACACACAGTAGAGATAGTTGACGAGAAATTTAATACTAAAATAAGTAATTTGGATACTAAAATTGATCAAATTTATGAGACAGTTAATGACACAGTTAAAAATCAGATAGAGTCACAAAATACAGAAATAGAAAAGAAATGTTTAACTTATGTAGAAAGTCAAATAGAAATTAAAACAAATGTTTTGCAAAGTCAATTAGAGAAAGTTGAATCAAATGTTGTAGACATTACAAAAAATATTGAAACTATAGATAACACAATATCAGAACATGAAAGAAATACTATGAGTAGAATAAGTCTGTTACAAAATAAGATCAAGGAAATTGATGATTTAGCTATACAAAATAATACTGATGTGCATGATAAATATGATTTAATTGCTAATAGTTTAACCAGTGTGAAAAATGAGTTACGGGGGGAAATTCATAAAAATATTTCAAGTATTCATGATAGAGTGGTAGTGACTAGGGACTTATATAATGAAATAGAATTAGAAAATTTTAGCCATGAAAACAGGGTGATACATCCCATGCGTTTTTTGAATCAGACACGGGATTATAATTCTTTCAGTAGCAGTGGTTGGGAAGTAAAATTAACCAAAATAATAAAGTGTTTCAAAGGTAATTCAGTAATATGGGCTGAGGCTCATAGGTTAGAATGGGATTGTTATGACACTTTTGAGAAAGCGTTTAAGGGTAAATATTGGACGGAAGAAGAGCAAGAAACTTTAAGAAGCCGCATAATGGGAGCGGGTAATTTCATGGGACGTAACCCTAATAACAATAATATCACAATATATGTGACAAAACTTTATAACGAGGAAAAATACTTAGAGCCACCCATACCGTTTAAGTCATTCGTTAGATACGTGAGTAAGCACTTACCAAGAGAGGTGCAGGTTACATTAATGACCAAAGAAATAGAAACTCTAAATGAGCTAGAAAAAGTGTTAGATATACTACAAAGTATTAATGACCGTGAAATGGGTAGACGACCCATACAACAGACTATAAATAATAATAATAACACCGAGTTTAATCGACCAAGGAATTATTATAATGGAAATAATAATTATAATAAACATATGTATCGTACTGATTTACAGCAACCAGGCGAGTGGAGTTGTTCTAGGTGTAGGACGGGGAACCGTGCCCACATGCAACATTGCTACAAATGTAAGGTACCAAGAAGTGAACCAAGGAGTAGTAACAACCCCAAACAGTTCGTACCTACAACCCGAGGAGCACCGAGTACCCGAGGAACACCAAACCATAACCAGGGACCGACAAGGGGACACCAGGTACCCACCACCAGTAACAGCAGGCCACAGCCGGAAAACTGAAGTCAACAGTGGTAACTAGGACCCAACCACTGTTCAGGGAAGCTCATGAGGTCCGACCATTAGAAGATGTCCAATCTAACGTTATAACAACCGATATCATAGCCGACTTGTTGGAGGAGGAAAGTAACACAACATTGGAGGTGATAGTGGGACTCACGGAAATCCAGGTAACAATAGAAAATAGGAAATTTAAAACACTTGTTGACACGGGGAGTGAGATTTCAGTAATAGCTGAAAACATTTTAAGTGAGTTAAAAGAATTTAAAAAGAATATTCCAGTTCTACCCGTAGCAGGGGTTACAGTAATAGGAGTCACGGGAGTACGTAGTAAAGTGTGACTAAGCAAATACATTTAAGTTTTTCAATTGGAGATATGAATTTTGATAATACGTTTTTGGTAGTCAAGGGGTTAAGTTTAGACATCATTTTAGGAAATGATTGTTTACAAAGAAATAAAGCTGTAATCAATTTCAAAGAGAAGGTGTTAGAGCTAGATGGGGGTGATCGGTCTGTTAAAGTTAATTTTGAAAATGTGATAAATAAAGTTAAAACAACTGGTATGAAATTGTTACAAAAGCGAGTAGTTGAGAATAACATAGATACTAAAATAAATTTTTGTAGAGAGGGTGAGTATTTTGAAGATGTTGATAATGAAATGAGCAATATTAATAATGCAGTATGGGAGATAAGGGCGGATGAATTCTGTAGTGGGGGTGAGGTGATAAGGAGTGGCCAACGTATAGCGTTATGGCAGGTAATAGCGCAGTTTAAGAGAGTGTTTGCCGATGTTCCAGGAAGGGCAAAAAATTATGAATGTATGTTACAGATTAGGGAACACACACCATTCATGCAGCGGAGCTATCCAGTGCCTTACTCTAAACGACGAGCGGTGCAAGAAGAGTTGGATAAGATGATGCAAGGTGGAATCATAGAGAGGTCAGTATCTCACTACTCAAATCCATTGGTGGTGGTAATTAAAAAAGATGGAGGAGTAAGATTGTGTTTAGATGCAAGGAAGATAAACCAGATCATCATACCAGACCGGGAATCACCGGAGTCAATTAATGAAATATTTCAAAAGTTTAGTGGAGTGAGGTTCATGACATCATTAGATCTGACGGCCAGATATTGGCAAGTACCATTAGCAGAGGTAAGTAGGCCTTACACAGCATTTTTATTTAATGGGAAAATTATCAGTTTAAGCGACTACCATTTGGGCTAAATACCAGCGTAGCTAGTTTCATTAAATGTTTGGATAGAATTTTGAGACCAAAAGATTTAGATTTCCTCACAGTATACGTGGACGACATTTTGATAGCGTCACGGACTTTTGAAGACCATTTAGAACATTTAAAGTATGTGTTAGAAAAATTAGAAGCGGGAGGATTAACTGTAAATTGGGACAAGTCCAAATTTTTACAAACAAAGATTAATTTTCTAGGATTCATTATTACATCGGAAGGAATTTCCGCCAACCCGGACAAGGTCGAATCTATTATGCGCTTCCCTGAACCGCGAAACATCAAGCAACTTCAGAGTTTTCTTGGGCTGTGCAACTTTTATAGAAAATTTCAAAGGAACTATGCACACATCACAGCCAAGTTAAGTGCTGTATTGCAGAAGAACAGGCAATGGAAGTGGGGAGACGTGGAGCGTGGAGCTTTTGAAGAAATAAAAAGAAAATTTAGTAAAATGATTATGATGAACCATCCGGATTTTGATAAAGTGTTTTATTTGCAGACGGACGCCACCAATGTAGCAGTAGGCGCGGAACTGTATCAGGAGGATGATGAGAGGGAACATCTAACCATTGCATTCGCCAGCCGATCATTGTTGCCAGCCGAAAAGAATTATACCACAACGGACAAAGAATTGCTCAGTATTGTGTTCGCAGTCGGCAAATTCAGAACATACATCTTAGGCAACAAAACAATTATTCGAACAGATCATAAGGCGTTGTTGTTCCTCAACACTTGTAAACTTGCTCACAGTCGTTTAACCAGGTGGGTACTTGTTTTGCAGGAGTACAACTTCGAGTGGGAGTATATTAAAGGAACAGAGAATAAGGTACCTGACACTCTTTCCAGAGTAGATTGCAAGAATAATAAAACAGGTAGGGATTTAAAGGAAATTGAAATTTTTCAGATTAGCAGAGAAGACAGGATCTTTGGAGAAGAGTTGAAGGATATCAAAACCACGCAGAGAGCAGATGGTAAGTCTGGGAAAATAATACACAGTTTGGAGACGGAGTTGGATGAATCAGAGTACAATCAATATTTTCAAATTTACAAAGGGTTGTTGTTCAAGAGGGTAGTAGGGGTTGAGCGTGACTGGAGATTAGTAGTGCCAGAAGTGTTGGAAGCGAAGATTATTTGGGATTGTCATATAAGATATGGTCATTCTGGGGCTAAAAAGTGTGTGAATGTTTTAAAAGAATCATGTATTTTCAGGAATATGGAGAGACAAGTGAGACAGCTGCTGAGGAGTTGTGATTTGTGTCAAAAGTCGAAGGTGGTAAACTACAGAGTGGAAGGTGAGTTAAATTATATTAAGGTAGAAAGACCTTTCGATTTAGTTGCTGTGGATTTGTTTGGACCATTTCCGAAGGGTAGAGGCGGAGTAGTTTATATATTTGTATTGCTTGACACTTTCTCAAAATATGTAAAATTGTATAGCGTGAAAAGAGCTACCAGTAAGGTATTGAGTGAAAAGGTGACGAAAGATTATATGATTAACGTGGGTAAGCCAAAGGTAATTTTATCAGACCATGGGCCGCAGTTCATCAGTGGAAGATGGCGCCAGACCTTAGGATAGGAAGGCATCCTCACGAAGCATACGGCTGTGTATCATCTCCAGTCCAACCAGGCTGAGCGTGTAATGAGAGAAATAGGCAGGATCTTCAGAGCCTATTGTCACACTAAACACAGCGAGTGGCCATTGTATGTAAGAAAGGTAGAAACTTGGCTAAACAGTACCACCCACGAGTCCACCGGCTATACACCCCATGACTTGGTAAGAGGAACACGCCCCCCAAGAATTTTAGAACAACTGTTCGATTATCCACCTGAGAGCAGGACAACTGATGTAAACATTAAAATCCGGTTGGCTAACGAAAACTTAATAAGCAAAGGCGAACAGAGAAAACGTAGACACGACGCAAGAGGTAAGTGGGTTAAATATAATATAGGACAAATGGTATTAGTAAAAAGACATGACTTATCGAGTGCGCGAGACAAAGAAATCAAGAAGTTCTTTCTACTATATGAAGGACCGTATGAGGTAGTAGAGATTAAAATGCAAAATTCATATGTGTTGCAGAACAACGTGACTGGAGAGATAGTAGGCACACACAATGCTACAAATTTAAAATTATACTGGTCATTGTAGGTATTATAAATATTGTGGTTTTGTTTTTGATATTAGCGAGTGTATGAGTATTAATTTGATATATATTATTTTTCAGAAGGGACTCTCCCCCATTTTCGGGCGATCACAGACTCACCACCTCTGATCGTGGATTTTGGCATATTGGAGGCGGACCATGGTTGGCGGAACTGCCATCTGGGGGTGAAAGCAACGATGGTCTTACTCCACAAATTGGTGCAAGTAGAAATTTAATTTTATTGTTGAACGGGGAGGGGGACCCCTAGTTCGTGGGATTAAAAAAAAAATATATATATATATATATAATTGGTTTTTTTCCACGAACATTGGTTTTATTCTAAAAATTATAGAATAGAACATTCAAAATTTGGTAACATAAAACTTTAACTCATTAAGGAGTTATTTTTCTGTATAACCTAGAAACTAAGATGATCCATTGTTGTACTTGTTATCCTGTAGTGAAAAGGTATTGGTTTTGAAAAGTGAAAGTTGGAACTTGAAAAGTGTCTATACTCAAATTTAATTATGTAACTAAAGAAAGAAATCAACCGTTTTTGGAGATGATATTTAAATTTTGAAATCATGTTTATATTTTATGTTGAAATAACAACCTTACGTGGTTAAAAGGACATAGTGATACTATGGTGATGTATTGAGACTACTTTATGAACAGTGATAATGTGATCATTATGTACGTTAGTCTTGTAAGGATTTATATATATGTAATATGTATAAATTGTTAGTTTTAGGGTAGTTCCAAATGTGACTACATAAGACACAATGTGTCATACTATTGCGATTCCCCATATTTCGGGCGATTACTGTCTTACCAGCACTAATCGTGGTTTTGGACGACAACCAGCTGTGGCCAGCAATTGTTAAACCTGACAATAGTTGGTTGCCTACGAAATTGGTTCAACTTGGAAATTTAATGGGAGATTCAGGGGAATCTAAGATCATTTGTTTGCATAGGCTACTTCACCTCAGTAGGGGTGGTAGACCTTAGGGGCATATTATAAGAATGAAAGTAGGGGTACATACCCTGAAGGTTTTGTAAAGCTGAAGCAAGGATGGGAGAGAGAGAAAAGAAAAAAGTGCTCACTCCTTCTGCCTCAGTCCTTGTAGAGGCAACTGAACGCAACAGTTCAGGGGGGGAAATAGTGTGTGTGGAGGAGAAAGAGGGGTAAATATCATTAACAGCGCCAGTTTACTTACTGTTGATAATAATAATATTTTTTATTTTTTATATAATATGTTTGAGTAAGAGGGAGATTTTGGTAATTGTATCCATAAACTTTGGATTATATGTTTCATTTATATAAAAATTTGTGTTTCTTCTATAATTATATTAATTATGAAAACAGAAAAGGGTTAATTATTATCGATGGAATCGAAAAGATTTTATAATGTTAAGGGTAGTCAATGAAGAGAATGGCACTTCTATATAATTCTTGTTGATTTGAAGCAAACCCAGTGCTTCTTAACGCAAACCAGAACATAGCTAAGGGGAAACAGATCAGTTAGGGATATAGTATTATACCAAGCCACTATTTTAATATTTTTGATTTATTGTTTCAGTGTTTGGTGATGTTGTGACGGCAGTCCTGAGTTGGCCAGCGCGTCAGAGCAGGAGCGTTACGCGTCTGACTGGCCTTATGGTGTTGGGATCTCGAAGGAGAAGTCCAGTAAGGTCATGCAGGTACTGTCATCATCATCGGACCACGGGTGAGTTATTGTATTTCTTTTCATATAAATAGTAAGGGGGTTGTGGCATCATATCCTAGCAGATCCCTTTAGGAAGTACGAATGTGTCAATGAAAGTCTTTATGCTTCGGCATAAAATCTTTCATTGAGGGGGTTTTGTGACGGTACAATTCTGGTACCCTAATAAATTTGTAAACCTAATTATTGTATTTTTATTTTATAACAATTTTTAATAATAATAATTTTATTTTGTATTCCCTATAAGAGTTTTGGTGAGAAGCGTCAACAACGCAATATTAAGTTGACAGGATTTATGTCGAATTCAGTGGAAAATTACAAATGTAACAAAAAACTGTTTGTCACAATAACTAGTAAACAAGACCAACCCATGATTACGTCAGACGAAAGAATGCAAGGCGCTTTGTATTCGACTGGGCTGGGCCGTTGAACAAAGAGCCAGTGACGTAGTTTTGCCCCACCTCTGCAATACACAGTGGTGAAACAGTGTCATTTTCGTCCAGATAGTGAACCGTGCCGGCCGGCGAATTCACGAAGAGTGGTTATCTAAATTTTACACCACCAAAAGTCTAGTAATAACAGTTAAAATTTTGAGTCAAACATCAGCAGAGTGTGATTCACGCGCAGCCAAAAAAATATGGCAAAAGTCTGATCCAGGGGGGATGCTACAATAGAGAGCGTGTGCCCGAAGATGATGTGACAGCCCAGAATCAAAGAATTTGAGGTGTCGATGTTTGTAACGCAAAATTGCAGCTAAGTACCAGCTACAACAATTTTATATTCAAAAAAAAAATTATAAATGACCAAAATTCAGTAAAGTCATTAACTAACTTGGTATACCATAAATTAAAATGAGCTCATAATAATGAGAGAGAACCAGAGAGAGAGAGAGAGAGAGAGAGAGAGAGAGAGAGAGAGAGAGAGAGAGAGAGAGAGAGAGAGAGAGAGAGAAAGAGTGAATAATAATATATTTTTAAAAGTGCTGGGTTGTGCAAAAATAAATTTATATATATAAATATACATGTTCAATATGTTTAACATTTTACTATTATAATACATATGTATTTTGGAGGTTTGTGAAATGTCTAAGGGGAAATTTAACTTGAAATTTAATTATGCCACATGGCGGACAGTAGTGTGTTTGTTTTACACTCACATTCATTTGTACATGATTAAAAAATAAAAGGTAATTTCAATGGTAACAAACAGAAACACGAGTGCATTATTTCAGGTAATACGTTCCTCGACTCTGGTTCGTATAACACGAATTCTGACCTTAGGTAAGCATACATATTTGTTTGTTGAATTTCAGTTGGCAACATGGCGCCCGATAGTAAAATTACATCAGATTAAATATAACCAGTTAATTAATTATTGTAATTAAAGTCAATAATTACAGATGGCTTTCGCGAACAGGGACTCTACATAAGACCTAATTTTATGTAGAGTATACATACTAGAGAAACGGAATAATTTACCTGAAATAATTTCGAAAGTAAATAGACACGTGAGTAAAGCATGGTTAAGTTACGTTATAGACCTATATGTGTTAGATATAGAATAAGCAAAATTAATACTGGTAAAGGTGATTTAGAAGAAACAGTTACGAGTGAGATGGACGTTAAATTGAACCCAATTAGTCAGATCAGTGAAACCAGAGACACTGAATTAAATCCAGTTCCATTAACACCCATCTCAACTCAAGACGTAAATAAACCAGAT
The DNA here is from genome assembly GCA_034769895.1 of Magicicada septendecula. Lineage (NCBI taxonomy): Eukaryota > Metazoa > Arthropoda > Insecta > Hemiptera > Cicadidae > Magicicada > Magicicada septendecula. Next base: position 7,710 of record JAWRYS010000191.1, on the reverse strand, counting down.
GAGACAGCTGCTTTGATGCAGTTATTATTAACAAAATTTGATAATTTTAATATAAAGTTAGATGAGCAAAAAAGTGATATTACTGTTAAATTTACTAACTTGAATGACAAATTTGATAATTTTGATAAACAATTTAACGAGCAGAAAAATGAAATAGTTTTGATGTAAAGTTTGATGAATTAAAGACTGAAATTAAAAGCCAAAATTTTTACTTTGATGAAAGAATTAACACAATAGAAACACGTTGTGATAATATCCAGAAACACACAGTAGAGATAGTTGACGAGAAATTTAATACTAAAATAAGTAATTTGGATACTAAAATTGATCAAATTTATGAGACAGTTAATGACACAGTTAAAAATCAGATAGAGTCACAAAATACAGAAATAGAAAAGAAATGTTTAACTTATGTAGAAAGTCAAATAGAAATTAAAACAAATGTTTTGCAAAGCCAATTAGAGAAAGTTGAATCAAATGTTGTAGACATTACAAAAAATATTGAAACTATAGATAACACAATATCAGAACATGAAAGAAATACTATGAGTAGAATAAGTCTGTTACAAAATAAGATCAAGGAAATTGATGATTTAGCTATACAAAATAATACTGATGTGCATGATAAATATGATTTAATTGCTAATAGTTTAACCAGTGTGAAAAATGAGTTACGGGGGGAAATTCATAAAAATATTTCAAGTATTCATGATAGAGTGGTAGTGACTAGGGACTTATATAATGAAATAGAATTAGAAAATTTTAGCCATGAAAACAGGGTGATACATCCCATGCGTTTTTTGAATCAGACACGGGATTATAATTCTTTCAGTAGCAGTGGTTGGGAAGTAAAATTAACCAAAATAATAAAGTGTTTCAAAGGTAATTCAGTAATATGGGCTGAGGCTCATAGGTTAGAATGGGATTGTTATGACACTTTTGAGAAAGCGTTTAAGGGTAAATATTGGACGGAAGAAGAGCAAGAAACTTTAAGAAGCCGCATAATGGGAGCGGGTAATTTCATGGGACGTAACCCTAATAACAATAATATCACAATATATGTGACAAAACTTTATAACGAGGAAAAATACTTAGAGCCACCCATACCGTTTAAGTCATTCGTTAGATACGTGAGTAAGCACTTACCAAGAGAGGTGCAGGTTACATTAATGACCAAAGAAATAGAAACTCTAAATGAGCTAGAAAAAGTGTTAGATATACTACAAAGTATTAATGACCGTGAAATGGGTAGACGACCCATACAACAGACTATAAATAATAATAATAACACCGAGTTTAATCGACCAAGGAATTATTATAATGGAAATAATAATTATAATAAACATATGTATCGTACTGATTTACAGCAACCAGGCGAGTGGAGTTGTTCTAGGTGTAGGACGGGGAACCGTGCCCACATGCAACATTGCTACAAATGTAAGGTACCAAGAAGTGAACCAAGGAGTAGTAACAACCCCAAACAGTTCGTACCTACAACCCGAGGAGCACCGAGTACCCGAGGAACACCAAACCATAACCAGGGACCGACAAGGGGACACCAGGTACCCACCACCAGTAACAGCAGGCCACAGCCGGAAAACTGAAGTCAACAGTGGTAACTAGGACCCAACCACTGTTCAGGGAAGCTCATGAGGTCCGACCATTAGAAGATGTCCAATCTAACGTTATAACAACCGATATCATAGCCGACTTGTTGGAGGAGGAAAGTAACACAACATTGGAGGTGATAGTGGGACTCACGGAAATCCAGGTAACAATAGAAAATAGGAAATTTAAAACACTTGTTGACACGGGGAGTGAGATTTCAGTAATAGCTGAAAACATTTTAAGTGAGTTAAAAGAATTTAAAAAGAATATTCCAGTTCTACCCGTAGCAGGGGTTACAGTAATAGGAGTCACGGGAGTACGTAGTAAAGTGTGACTAAGCAAATACATTTAAGTTTTTCAATTGGAGATATGAATTTTGATAATACGTTTTTGGTAGTCAAGGGGTTAAGTTTAGACATCATTTTAGGAAATGATTGTTTACAAAGAAATAAAGCTGTAATCAATTTCAAAGAGAAGGTGTTAGAGCTAGATGGGGGTGATCGGTCTGTTAAAGTTAATTTTGAAAATGTGATAAATAAAGTTAAAACAACTGGTATGAAATTGTTACAAAAGCGAGTAGTTGAGAATAACATAGATACTAAAATAAATTTTTGTAGAGAGGGTGAGTATTTTGAAGATGTTGATAATGAAATGAGCAATATTAATAATGCAGTATGGGAGATAAGGGCGGATGAATTCTGTAGTGGGGGTGAGGTGATAAGGAGTGGCCAACGTATAGCGTTATGGCAGGTAATAGCGCAGTTTAAGAGAGTGTTTGCCGATGTTCCAGGAAGGGCAAAAAATTATGAATGTATGTTACAGATTAGGGAACACACACCATTCATGCAGCGGAGCTATCCAGTGCCTTACTCTAAACGACGAGCGGTGCAAGAAGAGTTGGATAAGATGATGCAAGGTGGAATCATAGAGAGGTCAGTATCTCACTACTCAAATCCATTGGTGGTGGTAATTAAAAAAGATGGAGGAGTAAGATTGTGTTTAGATGCAAGGAAGATAAACCAGATCATCATACCAGACCGGGAATCACCGGAGTCAATTAATGAAATATTTCAAAAGTTTAGTGGAGTGAGGTTCATGACATCATTAGATCTGACGGCCAGATATTGGCAAGTACCATTAGCAGAGGTAAGTAGGCCTTACACAGCATTTTTATTTAATGGGAAAATTATCAGTTTAAGCGACTACCATTTGGGCTAAATACCAGCGTAGCTAGTTTCATTAAATGTTTGGATAGAATTTTGAGACCAAAAGATTTAGATTTCCTCACAGTATACGTGGACGACATTTTGATAGCGTCACGGACTTTTGAAGACCATTTAGAACATTTAAAGTATGTGTTAGAAAAATTAGAAGCGGGAGGATTAACTGTAAATTGGGACAAGTCCAAATTTTTACAAACAAAGATTAATTTTCTAGGATTCATTATTACATCGGAAGGAATTTCCGCCAACCCGGACAAGGTCGAATCTATTATGCGCTTCCCTGAACCGCGAAACATCAAGCAACTTCAGAGTTTTCTTGGGCTGTGCAACTTTTATAGAAAATTTCAAAGGAACTATGCACACATCACAGCCAAGTTAAGTGCTGTATTGCAGAAGAACAGGCAATGGAAGTGGGGAGACGTGGAGCGTGGAGCTTTTGAAGAAATAAAAAGAAAATTTAGTAAAATGATTATGATGAACCATCCGGATTTTGATAAAGTGTTTTATTTGCAGACGGACGCCACCAATGTAGCAGTAGGCGCGGAACTGTATCAGGAGGATGATGAGAGGGAACATCTAACCATTGCATTCGCCAGCCGATCATTGTTGCCAGCCGAAAAGAATTATACCACAACGGACAAAGAATTGCTCAGTATTGTGTTCGCAGTCGGCAAATTCAGAACATACATCTTAGGCAACAAAACAATTATTCGAACAGATCATAAGGCGTTGTTGTTCCTCAACACTTGTAAACTTGCTCACAGTCGTTTAACCAGGTGGGTACTTGTTTTGCAGGAGTACAACTTCGAGTGGGAGTATATTAAAGGAACAGAGAATAAGGTACCTGACACTCTTTCCAGAGTAGATTGCAAGAATAATAAAACAGGTAGGGATTTAAAGGAAATTGAAATTTTTCAGATTAGCAGAGAAGACAGGATCTTTGGAGAAGAGTTGAAGGATATCAAAACCACGCAGAGAGCAGATGGTAAGTCTGGGAAAATAATACACAGTTTGGAGACGGAGTTGGATGAATCAGAGTACAATCAATATTTTCAAATTTACAAAGGGTTGTTGTTCAAGAGGGTAGTAGGGGTTGAGCGTGACTGGAGATTAGTAGTGCCAGAAGTGTTGGAAGCGAAGATTATTTGGGATTGTCATATAAGATATGGTCATTCTGGGGCTAAAAAGTGTGTGAATGTTTTAAAAGAATCATGTATTTTCAGGAATATGGAGAGACAAGTGAGACAGCTGCTGAGGAGTTGTGATTTGTGTCAAAAGTCGAAGGTGGTAAACTACAGAGTGGAAGGTGAGTTAAATTATATTAAGGTAGAAAGACCTTTCGATTTAGTTGCTGTGGATTTGTTTGGACCATTTCCGAAGGGTAGAGGCGGAGTAGTTTATATATTTGTATTGCTTGACACTTTCTCAAAATATGTAAAATTGTATAGCGTGAAAAGAGCTACCAGTAAGGTATTGAGTGAAAAGGTGACGAAAGATTATATGATTAACGTGGGTAAGCCAAAGGTAATTTTATCAGACCATGGGCCGCAGTTCATCAGTGGAAGATGGCGCCAGACCTTAGGATAGGAAGGCATCCTCACGAAGCATACGGCTGTGTATCATCTCCAGTCCAACCAGGCTGAGCGTGTAATGAGAGAAATAGGCAGGATCTTCAGAGCCTATTGTCACACTAAACACAGCGAGTGGCCATTGTATGTAAGAAAGGTAGAAACTTGGCTAAACAGTACCACCCACGAGTCCACCGGCTATACACCCCATGACTTGGTAAGAGGAACACGCCCCCCAAGAATTTTAGAACAACTGTTCGATTATCCACCTGAGAGCAGGACAACTGATGTAAACATTAAAATCCGGTTGGCTAACGAAAACTTAATAAGCAAAGGCGAACAGAGAAAACGTAGACACGACGCAAGAGGTAAGTGGGTTAAATATAATATAGGACAAATGGTATTAGTAAAAAGACATGACTTATCGAGTGCGCGAGACAAAGAAATCAAGAAGTTCTTTCTACTATATGAAGGACCGTATGAGGTAGTAGAGATTAAAATGCAAAATTCATATGTGTTGCAGAACAACGTGACTGGAGAGATAGTAGGCACACACAATGCTACAAATTTAAAATTATACTGGTCATTGTAGGTATTATAAATATTGTGGTTTTGTTTTTGATATTAGCGAGTGTATGAGTATTAATTTGATATATATTATTTTTCAGAAGGGACTCTCCCCCATTTTCGGGCGATCACAGACTCACCACCTCTGATCGTGGATTTTGGCATATTGGAGGCGGACCATGGTTGGCGGAACTGCCATCTGGGGGTGAAAGCAACGATGGTCTTACTCCACAAATTGGTGCAAGTAGAAATTTAATTTTATTGTTGAACGGGGAGGGGGACCCCTAGTTCGTGGGATTAAAAAAAAAATATATATATATATATATATAATTGGTTTTTTTCCACGAACATTGGTTTTATTCTAAAAATTATAGAATAGAACATTCAAAATTTGGTAACATAAAACTTTAACTCATTAAGGAGTTATTTTTCTGTATAACCTAGAAACTAAGATGATCTATTGTTGTACTTGTTATCCTGTAGTGAAAAGGTATTGGTTTTGAAAAGTGAAAGTTGGAACTTGAAAAGTGTCTATACTCAAATTTAATTATGTAACTAAAGAAAGAAATCAACCGTTTTTGGAGATGATATTTAAATTTTGAAATCATGTTTATATTTTATGTTGAAATAACAACCTTACGTGGTTAAAAGGACATAGTGATACTATGGTGATGTATTGAGACTACTTTATGAACAGTGATAATGTGATCATTATGTACGTTAGTCTTGTAAGGATTTATATATATGTAATATGTATAAATTGTTAGTTTTAGGGTAGTTCCAAATGTGACTACATAAGACACAATGTGTCATACTATTGCGATTCCCCATATTTCGGGCGATTACTGTCTTACCAGCACTAATCGTGGTTTTGGACGACAACCAGCTGTGGCCAGCAATTGTTAAACCTGACAATAGTTGGTTGCCTACGAAATTGGTTCAACTTGGAAATTTAATGGGAGATTCAGGGGAATCTAAGATCATTTGTTTGCATAGGCTACTTCACCTCAGTAGGGGTGGTAGACCTTAGGGGCATATTATAAGAATGAAAGTAGGGGTACATACCCTGAAGGTTTTGTAAAGCTGAAGCAAGGATGGGAGAGAGAGAAAAGAAAAAAGTGCTCACTCCTTCTGCCTCAGTCCTTGTAGAGGCAACTGAACGCAACAGTTCAGGGGGGGAAATAGTGTGTGTGGAGGAGAAAGAGGGGTAAATATCATTAACAGCGCCAGTTTACTTACTGTTGATAATAATATTTTTTATTTTTTATATAATATGTTTGAGTAAGAGGGAGATTTTGGTAATTGTATCCATAAACTTTGGATTATATGTTTCATTTATATAAAAATTTGTGTTTCTTCTATAATTATAATAATTATGAAAACAGAAAAGGGTTAATTATTATCGATGGAATCGAAAAGATTTTATAATGTTAAGGGTAGTCAATGAAGAGAATGGCACTTCTATATAATTCTTGTTGATTTGAAGCAAACCCAGTGCTTCTTAACGCAAACCAGAACATAGCTAAGGGGAAACAGATCAGTTAGGGATATAGTATTATACCAAGCCACTATTTTAATATTTTTGATTTATTGTTTCAGTGTTTGGTGATGTTGTGACGGCAGTCCTGAGTTGGCCAGCGCGTCAGAGCAGGAGCGTTACGCGTCTGACTGGCCTTATGGTGTTGGGATCTCGAAGGAGAAGTCCAGTAAGGTCATGCAGGTACTGTCATCATCATCGGACCACGGGTGAGTTATTGTATTTCTTTTCATATAAATAGTAAGGGGGTTGTGGCATCATATCCTAGCAGATCCCTTTAGGAAGTACGAATGTGTCAATGAAAGTCTTTATGCTTCGGCATAAAATCTTTCATTGAGGGGGTTTTGTGACGGTACAATTCTGGTACCCTAATAAATTTGTAAACCTAATTATTGTATTTTTATTTTATAACAATTTTTAATAATAATAATTTTATTTTGTATTCCCTATAAGAGTTTTGGTGAGAAGCGTCAACAACGCAATATTAAGTTGACAGGATTTATGTCGAATTCAGTGGAAAATTACAAATGTAACAAAAAACTGTTTGTCACAATAACTAGTAAACAAGACCAACCCATGATTACGTCAGACGAAAGAATGCAAGGCGCTTTGTATTCGACTGGGCTGGGCCGTTGAACAAAGAGCCAGTGACGTAGTTTTGCCCCACCTCTGCAATACACATGGTGAAACAGTGTCATTTTCGTCCAGATAGTGACCGTGCCGGCCGGCGAATTCACGAAGAGTGGTTATCTAAATTTTACACCACCAAAAGTCTAGTAATAACAGTTAAAATTTTGAGTCAAACATCAGCAGAGTGTGATTCACAGCGCAGCCAAAAAAATATGGCAAAAGTCTGATCCAGGGGGGATGCTACAATAGAGAGCGTGTGCCCGAAGATGATGTGACAGCCCAGAATCAAAGAATTTGAGGTGTCGATGTTTGTAACGCAAAAGTGCAGCTAAGTACCAGCTACAACAATTTTATATTCAAAAAAAAAAATTATAAATGACCAAAATTCAGTAAAGTCATTAACTAACTTGGTATACCATAAATTGAAATGAGCTCATAATAATGAGAGAGAACCAGAGAGAGAGAGAGAGAGGAGAGAGAGAGAGAGAGAGAGTGAATAATAATTATATTTTTAAAGTGCTGGGTTGTGCAAAAATAAATTTATATATATAAATATACATGTTCAATATGTTTAACA
>JAWRYS010002015.1:0-347498 GCA_034769895.1 Magicicada septendecula | reverse complement strand
AACGAAAATTATTACAAATCCTACAATCAACGAAAATAATTACGAGCCCTTCGGAGTGATTTGTATTTTCGTATATATTCTGATGACGATACGTAGTATCGAAACGCGTAAATAATATTCATTGCGTTAATACATGTGGTCACGAGACATGAAATAAGGTAAATATATTTATTACTTGAAAATTTATAATAATCACAACGACCCGTTTTACTTGGACCGGCAGTATCCAAGCCGGCAGGCCGGCTTATAATTTGTAGCGTCTCGTTCAATTTGAGCGACGGCTTTAAAGCGCCAAGTCTCTAATTTAAGCGTTATGTTGTAAAAATTTGTTATTAAAACCAGTGAACTTGTACGAATCTAACGATAATTTCTGTTGAATATCTGACAGACGCATAATGTTTTTAGCACTTTATTTGTGGTTTTTTGTACGAGCTCGACGTGTGTGAGCTTTTTTGTGCGAGCTCGGTCGCTAGTGTAGACAATTTGTTGTAAAAATTTGTAATTAAAACCAGTTAACTTGTACGAATCTATCGATAATTTCTGTTTGAATGTCTGGAACACACACTGATGTTTCTAGCGCTTTATTTAAGCGCTATGTGTGTGGTTTTTAGTGTAGACTATGTGTTGTAAAAATTTGTTATTAAAACTAGTTAACTTGTACTAATCTATCGATAATTTCTGTTGAATATCTGATCCACGCACACTGTTTCTAGTCCTTTATTTAAGCGCTGTGTATGTGCTTTTTTGTGCGAGCTCGGCCGCTAGTGTAGACTGTGTTATAAAATATGTTAGTAAAACCAGTTAACTTGTACGAATCTATCGATAATTTCTGTTTGAATATCTGGAACACACACTGATGTTTCTAGCACTTTATCTAAGCGCTGTGTATGTGCTTTTTTGTGCGAGCTCGGCCGCTAGTGTAGACTGTTATAAAATATGTTAGTAAAACCAGTTAACTTGTACTAATCTGTCGATAATTTCTGTTTGAATATCTGACACACGTACACTATTTCTAGCACTTTATTTAAACGCTATGTGTGTGGTTTTTTGTACGCGTTCGGCCGCTAGCGTAGACAATTTGTTGTAAAAATTTGTAATTAAACCCAGTTAACTTGTACGAATCTATCGATAATTTCTGTTGAATATCTGACACACTCACACTGATGTTTCTAGCGCTTTATTTATGCGCTATGTGTGTGGGTTTTTGTACGAGCTCGTAGTGTTTCAAACGGTATGATACTTATACCACCACAAGTGACTTTACTCGCGACAGTGTAGCGTTTCGTCTTTTACCAGTTATGACATTTTACTCTGTGAACCGGCTGACTTATAACTTGTAGCGGCTAACGCGCCCAATGTCTGGATCTTGTAATGTTTGTAGTTTGTCTAAGACGGCCGTCTGTTTTGTTTTTTGCAGAATCAATGGAAGTATACTCTCACCAGGAGACAGTCGCTGCCGTCGCTTCTTTAACTTTTGAAACGCCTTCGTTTGACTTAGAGACGCCGGTTCCTGAGGCGGAAGACAGTTTCATATGGGAAGAGATGTTTAACAATGTGTCATTATTGACGCCACTGCCTGCCACTCCTGACGCCACTAAAACCACCACCGACACAATCGCCATCAGTCCGCCATCTATTGCTTTTGGCCCTAACGATGCACCAATATTATCGGCACGGCTTGACCCTACGGATACAGTAACCGCAACTAGACCGCCGTCGTCGCCGTCGCAGTTAGTAACGTCTGATTTAGATCTCTTTAGTGACAGTGCATTACTTAAAAAAATGAGTAAATTATATACTGAAAAAAATGAATTACTTAAGAGACTCGTTGACGAAAAAGAGTGTGCGGCGGATATTTCTAATCAAGTGCTCGTTATAGACGGGAAAATTGAAATGTATAAAGACGCAAATCTTGTACACCAGTACAGGATTTTATACGCCAAGTACATTGAAACAAAAAAGCTAATAGAACAGTACCACGATTCTATGATCGCTCCCCCTAACCATGTCGAGGCGGATTTCAAAACACTCGATACTTTACTATCGTATATCGACAGTCGGCTGAATAAGACTATTTACACGCCCGTTCCAGTTCTCGACACAAAGATGAGTAGACCTCTCGCAGTGCCTGAGCCTAAAGCCGACACGCCCGTTCCAGTTCTCGACACAAAGATGAGTAGACCTCTCGCAGTGCCTGAGCCTAAAGCCGACACGCCCGTTCCAGTTCTCGACAGAGAGACGAGTAGATCTCTCGCAGTGCCTGAGCCTAAACCCAAGAAAGTCACAGAGACGAGTAGACCTCTCGCAGTGCCTGAGCCTAAACCCAAGAAAGTCACAGAGACGAGTAGACCTCTCGCAGTGCCTGAGCCTAAACCCAAGAAGGCCAGACGGATTGTTAAGTGTAAGCCGGCCAAGGCTTACAAATCGAAGGAGTTTGTTGAAGCAAGCAGCAGCAGCGATGAGGAAGAGGTGAGGTCCAGGCCGCCGCCGAAAAGGGTAACAGATGGCGTCGATACAACCGCTACTGTTGCGACGTCTGTATCAATAAAACCCATACAACATATTGGTGGTAAAAACTTGAGCATGCTAAGAGAGATAACTAAGCAGAATAGGACTAGCAGCCGCAACAGTGGTAGTAGCAGTAGTGGTAGCGACACTGAAGAAACTGTTAGCAGCGAAGCGTCAAAAAATACCGCGACACCTCGGCTTACCACAGACAATGTCACGACGACGGAGACATCCAAGAATCCACGAGCAGTATCAGAAGGAAGCAGCAGCAGCAGCAGCAGCAGTAGCAGCAGCAGCGATAGTGAAGACGACGAAAATTCTGACGAAACAGTGGATAGGGAAGAACCGGCAGTGATGACACGACGCGCCCAATTAGACCGGGTATCAAAAGACACGCCTGAACAAGCGGTAAAGAGACAGTGCACTTACGCGGTGAGGTTGAGCAACTCTATTCCGTACACCAGCGTACCGCCGACCAGCCAGATCCAGATGGCCAACAAGCTCCTAGTAAACCCCACCTCGAAGATTAACAAGTTGAAGCGAGAGATGATTGTGGCTAAGCGCGGCGTAACTACGTACCGAGAAGTCCGTGTCGGATCCGATTCGCCAGACGATGCTTTGGCCGTTTCTGACGACTGTGACCGAATCGTGTATCCGACCCACTATAACGTAGTCTCAATAAGAGAGCTGATAGCCAAAAACATGCCGGACTACAAAGTGACTGACATCAAACTGGCCAAATCAGAGATGGGCGAAGCGCTCATGTATTACGCGCTCACCAAGGCTGACACCGCTGATTTGGAAGATGTTCACATGCACACTAACTGCAGACAAGACCCCACGGTGTACCACCTAGTGTACGGAGCGGTGCACACCGCCTACGACCATGTGGCACTTCATTTACTGAACGGCATTTTGAGAAAAAAACATATGGGTAAAAAAACGACACATGGCGTAGCCTTGTTGACAGAAGGAGAAATCGAAGTAATGGTGTACATATATTGGCAACTGGTAACCCAGGATCTGGTCACCTGGAAAGACGATGTGCCAAGAAGCCAAGAAGGGCGGCGAAGATGATGTTGGCCGATTGCTGGACTCGGCTAAAGAAAACAGCTGCCAGACTGAAGTCCGGAGAAATCAAAGCAAAGTCGTACGAGTCTACGCAAAAGGCAGTATGCGATATACAAAAATCCGCTAACTTTGAGGACACGGTACACTTGTCTGCAGCGTGCATGCACGTGGTGCGGAACTGTCTGGAGCTGTTCTGGGCCGAGCTGGACAAGGAAGACCGAGCGCGATGGCAACTGCTACTAAAGTACTGTGGGCTGCACTCCTACTTGTGCACGCATACGATAAGTGTGATGCATCAGCGCCGCAAAGAAGTGATGCAACTAATAAAAGCGAGATACGCCGAAAAGACTGTTTTGGACGGTGCTTTGTTGAAAAGTATTTTATATGCGGCAACGTCGGCTAATCCGAGGAACGATTCAGGAATAAAGAGTGTTCTATCAGCCCCTCTAATCCATGAAGTTTTTAAAGTGTGGATAGACAGACCGCAGAAAGTGACCAAAGACCTGTGCATTACTTTGGACAACCTCATGTACACAATGTGCCGTAGCTTCGCCGCGCACATTGTCATGAACGGTCTCCATGCTTACGCGGTTGACGTGGATCAGATGGGCGGCTTTTTATCAAAACATATGGTCGCCACTAACGTTTTGGAATCGATACCAATAATCGGTTCTGAAGCTGTTGTTAGAACACTCCGGCGCCTTATAGTCTGCACTGTACACACAATGCTTCCCGGCGGCGGCGTCTCTGGCAGTTGGAAACGTAAATGTACCGTCAACATAACATCGGAAGCGATGAAGTTGTTTATGGCTTTTTTAAGGTACATCATTTCATCGGCGATATACGGACTTGTTAACACCTTCAAACCGACTCAATTCTCGGGCCGAGAATGGGCGGACAAATTTGCCGAATCCATAAACAGCTACTTGGAGACTTACTGCACCAGTGTAAGAGACGTCGACTCTTGGACCATGATGAACGAGCCAGACGTTAACCAATACAATGATGACGGACACCTCGTTCTGTCTGCCGCGGAACTTTATGCGGCGGACTCTGACGACGAGGCCGACGATTTGGAGAGTAGTAGTGCCGATGACGCGGACGACGACTCTGGCCTAGACGCTGATTCCGACGACGAGCTCCAAGAAGAGCTGAACGAGCTGGCAGCCCTCAGTCGACAGTATCCGGACCTGCAGCCGGCAGATACGCAAATCATTGGTATCAAAAGGAAAAAAGTGCCGAGAAATATAGTCGTAACGAAACAAAAGACGTCCGGAGCCACTGCTAACAGTTCCTCCAACATAAGCCGTAAAGGAAAATTCAAACTCACCGAGACAGACAAAGTGAGTCGTACAAAGTGTGTACTTTGCAATCTGATCACCACGATACGACTCATGGAAGTCTCGCCAGCGATAGCCGTTGCTTGTTGTCAACCGTGCCTCATAGCAGTTAATGAATACGGCGACCAGGAGGCGATGAAACAGATCCTCGTGTCAAGAATCGAGGCGCGTCATCGGGCTCCAATAGCGTTTCTTGCTAGTAACGAGGCTAGATTATTAATTAAAACGTTACCGCCTATCGTTACCGCCAAAGATATGGCGCGCGGCACGTATAATCGAAGAGACCCCAATTATGGCAAAAGGTTGGCAACTGGAATGGCCAAACGTCATTATACAGCAAAGAAAAGAAAAGCGGACACGGATACTGATCGTCCGAACAAAATAAAAAAATCCAACAGATAGGAGCATCGAACTAACTATGGGCGGTGTTGCAGTGGAATAATCAGCGCCGTAAAGAAGTGGTGTGCAACTCGTAAAGGCGAGCATCATCGCTTGAGACGATTGACCTGGTCGTTATGTGCCACCTGAAACCTCGTCGCTCCCTTCTTCTCACATATGTCGAACTATATGGTTCATATCGGCGACTTCTTGAGCTCCTGTTTCTGGTGTCACCCTTCAGACTTTCATTGTCTGGTTACTCTCTGACAGTTGATATATACTGTTATAAAACAGCAAATGGTTCACAATAAATGTTACCGTTATAAATGTCTTATTGTACAATGTCTTTGTAGTTATATGTGTGTATAGTTTATGTATTGTACTTTCGTATATTGAACGTGCCGGTTGTAAATCTAGTTTAAGCATGTTTTAGTTACTGCACAATGTCACTATTATAATTATGTCTATTAGTTTTGTAGTTAGTATGTTTTGGTTACTGCAGAATAAATGTCACTGTTTATAAGTATGTATAGTCTGTTTTGGTTACTGTATTTTAGATACTGCTGCACAATAAATGTCACTGTTTAATTATATGTATGTATAGTATGTATGTCTATTGTATAGTAAGTTTTTAGTTACTGCATAATGTCACTGTTATAATTATGTCTATTAGTTTTTGTAGTTAGTATGTTTTGGTTACTGCAGAATAAATGTCAAGGTTTATAAGTATCTATAGTCTTTACTTTACTGATGCACAATAAATGTATGTATAGTATGTTTCAATTACTGCAATGAATGTTACTGTTATATTATTCATAATAAATGTTACTGTTATATTATTGAAAACTGTTGTCTTTACATCACTACCACTCTCAGCTGTTGCTTCCTTTCTCGACAAGTTTAGTTAATGTGTCACAAAATGTTAGGCCAAAAAATGAGGAATAATGCATAGTGTATTGGATATTATATTGCCGTCTGTTGCTTCCAGACGTTTTCGATCGTTCTTGTCAGATGTACCAGTGTATTCTGTGTGTGTCAAATCATCATCCTCTTTGTGTGTAAATTGTCAAATACCATTATCCGCTAAAAGTAAGGTTTTAAACAGTAGAAAAGATGAGACATTGGATTGATTTAGAAAAGACGAGACATTGGGTTGATTTAACATTAGTTTATTACATTCAGTAAACAGTTTTACAACAAAATGGGATATTTACAACAAAATAAGACCAACTTTGAAAACGAAGATAAGCAGTAGTTGCCGTTAGACGCAGTTCACTTTACAAATGAAGAAAAATATTGTACAAAACAAACCCGTATTGTTTACAGTAACCCGTATTGTTTACAGTCTAGTTTACAGTCAAGTAAATATAAGTTTGCAGTCCTGAGCGTAGACGTTACATATTATACAAAACAAACCCGTATCGTTTTACAGTCTAGAACATCTCTATTTACAGTCAAAAAGTAAATATAAGTTTGCAGTCCTGAGCATAGACGTTACATATATAAACTATTAATATAAATCTTACAAATAAATAAATATAATACACATCAACCCTGTATAGTTAACAGTCCAGAACATAGACGGGTCCGTATATAAATTACAATGAGGTAAATGAGGTAAGCTATTAGGAGAGCTGATAATTAGCAGATGCTACAATCTACGACTCAATATTGGAAACACAATGCTTTAAACATAAATCTTACAAAAAAATATAATAATATTAGGAGGACTAATAACTAGCAGATACAAATCGCCTGGCATTGCTAGCCGGCAACAGTCAACACAAGGTTCTCATTATGCGTACAAATATACGTTGAATCGAGTACAGTTCGATACTGAAAACAAAGCTTTAAACAAATCTTACAAGAAAAATATAATACACAACAAACTTGTATAGTTAACAGTTCAGAACATAGACGTACCTTAGATAAATTACCGAATAACTAGCAGATGCACCTACGATTCAATATTGGAAACACAATAATCTAAACATATAACATGCAAATCGCCTTCACTTTTTCAGCTAGGCCAGCTAACCGACATTGCTAACAACCAACACTAGTACAAGGCGCTCACTATATGTACAAATATACGTTGAATCGAGTACAGTTCGATACTGAAAACAAAGCTTTAAACAAATCTTACAAGAAAAATATAATACACAACAAACTTGTATAGTTAACAGTTCAGAACATAGACGTACCTTAGATAAATTACCGAATAACTAGCAGATGCACCTACGACTCAATATTGGAAACACAATAATCTAAACATATAACATGCAAATCGCCTTCACTTTTTCAGCTAGGCCAGCTAACCGACATTGCTAACAACCAACACTAGTACAAGGCGCTCACTATATGTACAAATATACGTTGAATCGAGTACGATTCGATACTGAAACACAAAGCTAAATCGTACAAGAAAAAATGTAACAGTCCAGAACATATTACAAAGAGAGAGTAGATGCTACAAAACCTACGATTCGATACTGGAAACACATAGCTTTAAACATAGAAAAAATATAATACACAATAACCCTGTATAGTTATACACATTGACCCTGTAACAAAATATGTACAAAATATTCTACACTAAAAGAGTACTATGTTATGTGATGTACAGTATCGTAAAAGAGTATTATGGTGTGATGTACAGTACCGACAGTGCCCTACAGTAAAAGCGTATAGAGTATGCGGTTATGTGATGTACAGTAGTAGAACCCCGGTGTTATTTTTCTTGAGAGGCTACAGACGCTACATCGTCTGTATCATACGTTAGAGTATAATATTTAGAATTAGGCTTTGTCAAACGAATGATTTTGTAGTCGCTGACGAAATCTTCAACATCGTACAAGGTATCGTCGTCGGCTACGCTAGGCTCCGATGGAGATGTCGGCTGCTGCGTCGAACGACTCTGTCTGCCAACCGGTATATGCTCGGCAGATACAGTCACGTCGCTCTGTAGTCGAGCATTGTTGCTAGTACCTCTTCCTCCGAGGGTGAGTACGAGGATGACCATAACAGCGAGCGATGCTATCACAATCATTACCATGTATATGTAGCGTTTGGTCATTTCGTAAGGCATCGTACAAAGAAATAGATTTAATACTAACTGAGGTATGCTGGTAGTAGTTTTAAATACGGTTCTAAAATAGGAACTATATAGGAGGTTATAAAAAGAACACGTAAATTGTATATTACCTGAGTATCAGTCACAGCGCGCGTTAACACAACGATCGTGTACAGACCACTATCGCCTACTATTTGATTATAAAAAACAGTTGCTACAGTCTAGTTAAAGTCAGATCAATCGTAGTACGGCAAAATGCTATTTCACGGACGCCTAAAGGCATATGTATCGTGGTTTAGAAGCTTGACAATTTTAGAAAACCCAATCGACGCTAGTCATCGATATAAGACTCTATACCAGAATCGTCCGAAATGTAATCCTCTTCGTCTTCATCTATAAGGTTCAATATTGCTTGTCGTATAGCTCTCATTTCTGCGCTGGTCACGCCGTAAATACCTCCATGATCCCGTGTCTCGTCGTCCGAGTCGTCAGTGTCTAAAGCGGCAGCTGCATTCGTAGCGGCAGACCTGTTCTGAGGCTGTGGCGCGTTGCCGTCCGAGCTGGAAGTCGAACATGACGGTTGCTGGCCGTCAGCCTCAGGTTGCTCGGTCGTACGGCTGTTATTTGAGGCCGTCGACCACGAGAGTCGCTGCGATTCTATTGTGTTCATATTCACGCCACTACTATTGCTGCCGGTTGAATCCATTTCTTGCGGTCGCTCCATCTAAACAATGTAGCGGCTCTAACCATATCGGACCTTATACAACATAAGTTACTGTCGTACAAAAAGATTAGTAGTAGTAGTAGTAGTAGTAGTAGAACACACAATTGTAGGGACTATGCTGCTGCGTCCATCTCTGTAAACGTGTATCACTATATCACTCGACCCCGTTTAACAATAGGTTCTATCGTAACCGAGTCCTTTTCTGTACCTGCTCGGTTACTGTTACGTTTGATCGGTACTGACTTGTGTTCTTCGGGCCGTTTGTAATATTTATAGGCTCGGATGTTATCTGCGATTTCACTTTTCACCCACTCCCAGTGAGCGAGCTCCACCTGGTCGGATAGTTCGGCCACGTCTTGTAGACTTCCAATTCGTTAACGTTTCGTGGCTGCGCATGCCGGAATTGGTAAAATTCGTTCATGCGGCTCATTATACCGGCTTTGATTCTGTAAACGTCGTTGATATCTTTAAACAAATCCATGACAGTTTGACTCTGCCGTTGCCGGAGTCGAGGTGCGAAGAATTAAAAGTCACGTCTAATAACCAGCCGCCATATATAGTATGCTATTAGATTACACTGTACATTTTGCTGTTATGTCACATGCATCCAGGTTTCTCGTTTTAAGCACGTACCTCAACTCGCCGTCTCTCTAGACACATAGTGTTCGAATAGAAACCACTTTACAGACTTCATTCTCCTGACAAAAGAACTCACATAACTATCGCCAGACGTGTGCTGCAAGCACACACGTCTATTGTCCGTATTATCAACTAGGTTTTGGATATAGGGTTTGTTGCAACTAGGTTTCGGATATAGGGTTTGTTGCAAGTCACAACTACAAGATTTGTTTAAATAATGTTTAATATACACATTTGAGATCATAGCAGCTACTATACATGACAAAAAGATATATCCTGAGACTAGAAAATATGTATGACTTTAGTAAAAACAGTGCAGTCATAAAACTACAAATATGTACAGACATCATGGTTACAACAGATACAATACACGACAAAAAGATATATATATCATGACTCTAGAAAAAAATGTATGATATTTAGTAAAAACAATATATTCATACTATATATAATAGACATAATTATAACAGTGGCATTGTGCAGTAGCCAAAACATACTATGTACAAGAGATTAGCGGATAGTGTAGTACGGTATGTATCGCTGATATATATATTTTCGTGTATTGAACGTCATGGCTGTAAATCCTGCTAACCATTTCGAGTCGAATGAAATTAGTCTCGAAATACGTTAACAAGATTTACAGCCGGCACGTTCAATACACAAAAGTACATGTATCGGTGATACATAAACTATACACGCATATCCTCTAGAAAAAATGTATGATATTTAGTAAAAATACATTCACAAAACTACAACAATGTACACAGACATAGTCACAACAGCTACAATACACGACAAAAAGATATATCATGACTGGAGAATATGTATGAAATTTTGTAAAAACACTAGATTCATAAAACTACAACAATGTACGCAGACATTATGGTTACAACAGCTACAATACACGACAAAAAGATATATCATGACTTAAGAAAAAAAATTTACAGGCATTGCACAGAGAAGAGCATTGAAAATGCTTCAATAAATTTAAAAATATATATATATAGTTTTTCTTCATTTACCAATGTACATATTATAAGTTAAATGTAGTCGCATTCATAAGCGAAATTTTATATGTGTACTACGTTATTGACAACAAAGAAGTAAGTTTTTTTATGGAAACTCACCGGTTCCCATTTTCGATCATGCACCAGCGATCGGCCGCAAATATGCGACACTCCTTATAAACATTTTCAATGTTAAAACATACTATGTATACATGTAAACCACAAAACTATACAATAGACATTCATTGTGCTTCAACAAGAGAATAGCGGATAGTGTAGTTGTATATATCGTCGATACATATACTTTGGAGCATTGAACGTCCTAGCTGTAAATTTTGCTAACCATATGGAGACGAATAAAATTAGTCTTGAAATACAGTCACCACGTTCAATACACGAAAGTACATATATCGGTGATGCATAAACTTTACATATATATCTAACAACAAAGACATAATTATAACCGTAACATTTATTGCCTCCCCCAACAAGAGATTAGTGTAGTACTGTATGTATCGCTGATATATATATTTTCGTGTATTGAACGTCCTGGCTGTAAATCCTGCTAACCATTTCGAGTCGAATGAAATTAGTCTCGAAATACGTTAACAAGATTTACAGCCGGCACGTTCAATACACGAAAGTACATATATCAGTGATACATAAACTATACACTTATATCTAACGACAAAGATATAATTACAACAGTAACGTTTATTGTGCTCCAACAAGAGATTAGCGGATAGTGTAGTTGTATGAATCGTTGATATATATATTTTCGTTTATTGAACGTCCTAGCTGTAAATCTTGCTAACCATATCGAGACGAATGAAATTGGTCTCGAAATACGTTAACAATAATTACAGCCGGCATGTTCAATACAGCAAAGTACATATATCTGTGATACATAAACTATACACATATATCCAACGACAAAGACATAATTATAAGTTACATTTATTATGCACAAAGACATAATCATAACATTAAAATTTTTTGCGCATAAGGACAATGGAATTACGGTTACAATATATCGCACCTGTGTTGTTGTATCTCCTCTGGAGTCCTTCACAAGGTGTAGTTGTGGGCCCGTAGTGGAGTTGGTGTTGCTGTGCGCCTCCTCGCGACGATGCCGAGTTCAATTTTTGCCGCTGCCAATTCTCGGTTTGTAGGCGGAAAGCTAGCTGTCCGTTTCTATCTGGATTGTAAAGTTCAATTGTCGCCATCTTGCCGTTCTGCCAATTCTTGGTATCTTTTAAATTGCTGTAGACGGAAAGCTCTCCGCTCAGGTTTGGTCACACTTGGCGGTATCGGCAAGATGACGCACTTGTTCTTTAAATCCGATTGAACAGCGGCGAGGGTCGAAGACGTAACGACGTCGTCCCAATTTTCGCCGTCTTTCGGGATGTATCCGCTGTTTATGGGAACCAGTCCTTCCGTCGAGTCCGTAGTGGAGTCTGCGTTGCGGCGCCTTCTTTCCTCTGACCAGTCGTCCCATTCTTTATCATTCCGAGCTGCCGAGGACAAATTCTTGTAACAAAAGCGGCAAATTGTGTCTCGCAGGGCGTTAAGGTTGCTGTTCTTCCGAGCTGTCAAGGATAAAGTCTTGTAACAATAGCGGCAAATTGTGTCTCGACAGCTCGGCAGGGCGTTAATGTTGCTGTTCTCTGGTCGATCGTTTCGATCGTCCCAGTTTTCTTCTGATTCTCGCCGTCTTCTACTGCGTATTGGTTTCGGCAGGGCGTTAATGTTGCTGTTCTCTGGTCGATCGTTTCGATCGTCCCAGTTTTCTTCTGATTCTCGCGGTTTCGGCAGGGCGTTAATGTTGCTGTTCTCTGGTCGATCGTTTCGATCGTCCCAGTTTTCTTCTGATTCTCGTATAGGTTTCGGCAGGGCGTGCGTCTCTGGCCGGTCGTTCCGATCGTCCCAGTGTTCTTTGCCACGTGCTGATTCTCGCCGTCTTCTACTTTGTATAGGTTTTGGCAGGGCGTGAGTCTCTGGCCGGTGATTTTGATCGTCCCAGTGTTCTTTGCTACGTGCTGATTCTCGCCGTCTTCTACTTTGTATAGGTTTTGGCAGGGCGTGAGTCTCTGGCCGGTGATTTTGATCGTCCCAGTGTTCTTTGCTACGTGCTGATTCTCGCCGTCTTCTACTTTGTATAGGTTTTGGCAGGGCGTGCGTCTCTGGCCGGTCGTTTCGATGGTTCCAGTTTTCTTCTGATTCTCGCCGCCTTCTGCTTCGTATAGGGTTTGGCAGGGCGTGCGTCTCTGGCTGGTCTACCCAGACGAGGCTGAAAGTCTCGTTCAGCCAATCTCGCACCAATTTCGCACCCTTTATTAAGCCGGGCCCGACCGTAGGACATCCTTTCGGGTCCTTCACTTTCTCGTAACACCGTACATTACGACCGTTCATCGTATTTCAAAAAATACGCACACTGCGACTGTAGCTAAAAAACACTACAACACGTCAACTCTCTCAAGTAAGACGTACAACTGACGAAGTTGCCGTTAGCCGCCTGAATTTATACTCCTACTCCTCCTCCTCATCCATCATGGCCGACTGTGCTGGTGGTGGTGGTGGTGATATTCCCCCTACGTCAATTACGTTACGTCACTACATCGATACTGCATTTAGAATACAAGGCGTTGCGAAAGCACGGAAGTGATGAAAGGGGGGAGGGAGTTGAAGCCGTATTGAATGCGGAAAACCGTATTGCAGTTAAACTCGTTCACCACCACGCTTTCGCCAGGGTATATAAATCGTATTGTATCGTCGTTTTCGGTTCATTCCCAGTTAAACCGTTAAAAAGACGCAAGTGTTTGATTTTACAGTGATTTGATCGAGTTTAGCTATATTTCTTTGTCCTTAAAGACACTGTTGCCTGTGACGACTACCCCTGCGAGTCTGAAATTGAACGTTATTTCCTATGGAGGTAAGTCGATCATTTTTTCGTTTCTCACTGTGTCGTGCGGTTTTATAAAAGAGAGTTTGTCAAGAATCGTAGCAATAGTTCATTTTTTTAACCGTATCAATCAACGATTATTGCATATATAATGCAGCGTGTTTCGGACCTGTTGACTAGTATGCAAAACGTTGTTGGTATCGATGAAAACTGCATTTATTCAACTTACAGGCGTACATTAATTCGACACGTTACACTGTACGATTTTGAAATTTTAAAACGGGTGGCATCGATGGAAAACGCATTTATTCGTATTGCAGACGCATAATAAATTGACACGTTACACTGTGTGATTTTGAAATTTTAAAACGGTTGTCGTGAGAGCGATCCTAGTTCATATGACAGCGGTCGAGAACGTGTAGAAGCACGGCGTACGACAGCAATACGATTGATCCAAACCTGTTGTCTTCGGGCTTTACAACAGCAGCTACAGTAGACGAACGAACTGATGAACGTTGCAGACGCGTTGTTTGAACAAGTAATTGTAGTATCGTTGTTACCGCGTCTGACATTGTTGACGGTGTTCTCCTAAGCTGCGAATCGTTGCGAGTGACGGTGATCCAGCCCGAATATATGCGGTCCGAGTAATCTGTCGGAATCATATATCTTGACAACCTATATGTTCGTCCTAATATATCTTGGTTCTTTTCAATTCATATCGCTCGCCGCACTTGTCATTTTATTCGACGGATCTTTCTGCAATGTTTTATCACGGGTCGACTCAACGGCATCATTAGGCTGGGATTGTAGGTCTGCACGGTTTTATGCCTGCACTTTCGATGCGCTCTGCAGTAGACCGGGCTGTTGGCGAGCCCGAATATATGCGGTCCGAGTAATCTGTCGGAATCATATATCTTGACAACCTATATGTTCGTCCTAATATATCTTGGTTCTTTTCAATTCATATCGCTCGCCGCACTTGTCATTTTATTCGACGGATCTTTCTGCAATGTTTTATCACGGGTCGACTCAACGGCATCATTAGGCTGGGATTGTAGGTCTGCACGGTTTTATGCCTGCACTTTCGATGCGCTCTGCAGTAGACCGGGCTGTTGGCGAGCCCGAATATATGCGGTCCGAGTAATCTGTCGGAATCATATATCTTGACAACCTATATGTTCGTCATAATATATCTTGGTTCTTTTCAATTTATATCGCTCGCCACACTTGTCATTTTATTCGACGGATCTTTCTGCAATGTTTTATCACGAGTCGACTCAACGGCATCATTAGGCTGGGATTGTAGGTCTGCACGGTTTTATGCCTGCACTTTCGATGCGCTCTGCAGTAGACCGGGCTGTTGGCGCACTTGAGACACTGGGCGCAGACCGGGCACTGGCGCGCTTCCTTGATTTCTTCCAAGCAAGTCTCGTCCATGTCGCCCATCATAATGTATATGTCGTTCCACGGCACTTGCTGGATGCAGAAGCGACGCACGGTGTGGTCGCGCAGTTTCAAAGACCATCGGCTGCAGCCGGGACTGCACGTGCACGCCGCCTCTTTTTTTAAATATACGTACAGCTTGCGCGGCCACACATGCTGCATGCCGCTCACCAAGCACCGCTTGTGCGTGTCGGCGATGTCTTGACGTTCGCTGGGTATAAACCCGTAGTAGACGCATACGTTACCCCCCATACTGCCCTCGCTGTACTGGTAGGCCAGTATCTCGCCGCCAGTCACTCGGGCCTGCAGCGTGGACCTGGTTACGGCCATACGTACGGTGGGCAACACGTGAGCCACGTAGATCCAGTTGTCTCATACGGCCTCCTTCAGACTGGTGGGCGCAAACTTGATGTATTCGGTGAAATCGCAGTTGGTCACCAGTGTATAGTCGTTCAGGTCTGTCAGATAGAGCGGTTGGCCGGTAGAGGAGACGAGCACAGTCTTGCCGATGGTGACTGTGGGTCCGTAACGACGGCACTCGTTCGCATGCTGAGTCGTCTGTTTTGAAGCCGGCGTTGTCGCTTTGCCGGCGCCGTTACTGAGTGCGGCGGTGGTATCGTCTTCATCATTCGTACAAGAGGAACCAGTCGATAATGGTAGCAGCATACTGTACTGATAATGACAATACTATTAATACCCGTATAATAAAAAGCGCACTCAGAGCGCATTCGACTGCACAAAGTGCAGTTTTTTGCGTTTCCGCAAGTACTTATAGAGCACTAACAATCGATTATCGTATTGCGCGCTGGTAAAAAACTGATGCAATTATAAATCTCGTTCAGAACGCATGCAACTGCAGAAAAGTGTAGTTTAGCGCATTTGTAGCATATTTATAGAGTGTTGAAAAAGTCGACTTTAGACTTGAAGTTCAACGCAGGCATGTCGTACACAAACCTGGGATGTATGTCTGCAACATTTTTTATAAACTGTTGAACGATCAACGTCTCGACCATCTCTTCGGTGACGGAGTTGAAAGAGACCACTTCGCAGCGAATCTCGTGTATATGTCGACAGTGGGCAAAAGCGTCGGCGTCAAACTTGTGGCCGCGACCTCTCGCCTGTAGGAAGGCCTGGTAGTTGCGTCCATAACAGTCGATACGAGCGCGCTCGCTGTTGCCGGCCGACTCGCAAATACATATTCGCTTGGACGACGCCATTTGAGTGTGTACGTCTCGTTGTCGTGACTGGGATTATACTAAACGGGTCCGTATATATAGTGAATATATATATAGACTGCAGTCTATCGAACCCCCACTTAAAGTCGATATGCCGTGTCTACAGTACAGTCACGATTTCACCTACAATACGTATCTGCGAAAGGCAGTGCCGGGCACCAGACTATTTAACAGAATACACACTTCGCTGCCGGTCGTGTCGTCAACACTGCTCACCAAAAACTTGAACGTTACGGACATGAACGTTTACTACATGACGACGGAAAACAAAACCCCAAGTGACAACAGTGTTATGTATTTGTCTAAAAACTAGTGTGCGAATCAAAACAGCAAATATGAAACGGGTCAGTATAAAAAAGAGGTGAATACATTAAAGGTACTTCAATGATGAATACAGTGTTAGCGTAGCAAGTTATTTGTTTATATTCGATATGGACGCTGCCACTGCGGATAGATTCGCCTTGGACCGCCAAGTGCGTAACGAGGCTCGCGAACGGTTACGCACGCTGGCCGACTGTAAGAACTTGCAAGAACCGCTGTTTGTCACCGAATGGTTCGACGACGGTACCAACATCGTGGGCGTCGGCTGTACCAGACACAGCGGCGGAGAGACGGCCAAACTGACGCTGGACGTCAAGCCGGGTCTGTTCCTGGTGAGCGGAGACGTACAAGTGTTGCGCACAGTGGTCGCCCTGCTGGGCTTTCCCAACGTGATCGAGTATACGGACATCCGATACGAGGCGAACAATTTCAACTTGTACGACATCATGTGCGAGCCACAGCGAGCTACAGACGTGCCGCTGGTGAAGATCGAAACGCCCACGTTTTTAGACTCCGTGATACTCTATCATCGACTGAAAAGAGATCCCAAAGCGTATCGGTACGCTTCGGTCACCCACTACTGGGACGCTACAAAGCAAGTGATGTTCGAGCTGATTGTGCGACGACACCAGCAATCTCACGACTACGCGGTGCCTAAACTTACGTACCGTTGGTTCAACTCGGCACTGCAAGTGATTCGTCTGCCCGAACCCAAACTGCCGGTCATCACGTTCGACATAGAGACCGTGTCCACGGACCCGGACCGCGTGCCCACCGGAGAGGACGTCAACGATGTGCTGTTTACCACCTCTATACACCACGTGGACGAGCATATCGTCTACACGTTCGTCTATCTGCCCATCGTGGGCCGAACACCGCAATCGTTGAAGGAGGAAATGTTGCGACTGGACAGTTATCCCGACTACGGCACAGAGACCAACGTGTTGGAAGTGTTCACCAGCGAGGTGGACCTGTTGCGACGAACCATGGACCTGTTACATCTCAACGGTCGCCACCACTATTTGATGGGGTACAACTCGCTGTCGTACGACATCAAGTACTTGCTGGTGCGCTGCCACTTTTACGGCTTGTACACGGACAGATTCGTGTGGAAAGACGGCTACACGTTCGGATTCGACCAGATTCACCTCGACATGTTTCGCATCGCGATGATGCGTTACTCGTACAAAAAGTACACGCTGAGCCACGTGTCCAAGGAGCTGCTGAACGATAACAAGGTGGACGTGGACGCGGTGGCCCTGCGATACACGTTTCACCGCATGAAGAAACGACAACGGCTGTACGCTCACGACGACGACCCGGAAGGCGCCAAGAACAAGTGGCCCTCGTTGCGAGACACGTTACACTATAACAATTACGACACTCTGTTGGTCAGTAAACTGATCGAACGCACCCGTGCCATCGACTATTTGGTGGACTATGCACACGAATGTCGAGTTCCCCTGTACAGCATGAACACCAACTACAACAAAATGCAATACAAGGTATTGAACGAGTGTCTGGTGTTGGGACTGGGGCGGCGCAAGTTTCTGTCCACATTCAAAACGTCCACCGCAAACATGGTGATACCGTTGCCCGACTTGTCTCAGCCACAAATGATGCCGGATGTTGTAGACAACGGTATTGTGCTACAACCGCACGATTACGTTATAGTGTCGCAGAACCTGGACACGCTCATCACAAGCAGACCGGCCGAAATGGCGTCGCACCAACAGTACGCGCAGCAGAAGAAAAAATACCCGGGCGGAGCCAATTTTTGTCTGGGCGAATACAATGTAGCCAACGTGCAATCGTACGACTACCGGATAGCATATCCGCTACTCATCGACCGCAAGAACCTGTCGGACGAGACGGCGGACGTGATGCCGGCCGACAAACTCATGCTCATGTACGACTACATCTGTAACAGACACCAGTACACTGTTTACGATTACATGACTCACGTGGGAGACACAAAGTCGGAAACCAAGATCCTGTACTACCAGTACCTTTACTGCGGCACCTACTGCGGCGGCCAGTTCCCGTTCACCAAGTACGAACTGCAACGACGGGGCACGGCGCCCGTCATCATCGTGTGGCACGGCCGACGCGGCGTACTGTCGGACATCATCACCGTGTTTAACAAGAACCGCGAGAACACAAAGGTCAGACGCAATAAACTGGACGGCATGTTGGCCAAACTCGAAGACGTGCGAAAAGAGTACAACGAAGTGGAAGAATATATGAACAACGAAACTACAGACTCGACGGATAGCTGCGAAGAAGAAGAAAAGAGTAACGCGGACAGCGATTTTGAATTCGACGACACGACACCGCTAGCCGATGACGGATACTTTGGGTGCGGCGCGACCGAGAAAGAACCGACAACACCACAGCCACAGAAGACCACCGTCACTACTACTGGTGCCGCTACGCATAAAAAGTTTCGGTTTGAAAACGAAATCATACAAGTGCTTGACAACGGAACGTGTTTCATCGACGAGGCGGCGATACAGCGGTCCGAACGGCCGGTGGCCGTGTTGGAGCAGCTGAAGCACGACGTGAGCGTGGAACGGGACGAGTGCGAGAGTTCGTACCGGCTGCAAAAGAGTCGGGTGGCCAGCATATACGGCTGTATCGGCTCGCTGAAACCTCGGCTGGCCGCTCTCACCACGTGCATGATTCGCACCACGCTGTTACAGAGCGGCCGCTACTTGATCGACACTCACGGCTGTACGGTGTACTATTGCGACACGGACTCGTTGTTCATAGCCAATCCGTCCGGCGAAGACATGTCCGCCATGCTGAACGAAAGGTATCCGCACACCGAGATCGAGATGAAGACGATCGAGCGATGCGTGTTTGTTCAGACCAAGATATATTACTATTGGTCGGACGGCAAGATAAAGTACGGCCACAACACGAACGGACCGAGAGCGTGGCACGACATGGTCGAACATTTTTCCAAACTGACGACGATCACCACAATCGACGATGTGTACCGAGCGTTCGCGGACTTCTTCGCCTCCGTTTACCGACATATTCTGGACGACACCGCCAGCCCGGGACTGGACGGCCTGCTGCGAGTGACACAGGACATCAAAGTGAAGTCCACCTACAAGACGATGACGCCGGCCAACGAGTTGAAGATCTATCTGAGCACCAACTATCCGGCGCTGGCCGGCGCTTTTCGTCAGAACGTGTACTATTACCAGCATCCACAAGACGTTACCAAGACCGTGTACCGGCCGTCTATCGAGCTGATGAAGGTGGACGCTACCGCGTCGCCCGAAGAGTTACGTCGCCTCAAACTGGAACGACTGAAATCGGTCAATCTCTTTAAATATTATTACAACATGTTCAAGACGATATTCAACATCGTCAAGTTTCACGTCAAACGGAACAACGAACCCCACAACGTGGCACTGAACGACGGCAACGTACGGGTCATCATGTTGCGAGCCTACTTGGACGTTACGGAGGCCAACAACAATACGCGACTCGACAACGAGACGGTGGAACAGATGGCGATGACACTGTCCGGTGAAGACGAGGACGACGACGACGACGACGACGAAGAAGACTTGTAACGGATGTTTTGTATAATATATTTGTGTATAGCGTTTTGTTTGTTACCAACACAATAAACATCACTATGTTTAAACTGTTGTCTTTATACCACACCTCAGATCCCATAGATTAGCATAAACAACACGAGCCACAAACGGCTAGGCTAGCGGTCGAAAATCATACGGCAAAACCGTTAAGCGTATACTGTAGTAGGCCAGTAGGAGACGGACGGCTCACCGATGAACGCTCTTCACCGGTAAGTGTGCGATATACGATTATAGTTATGGTGTGTGTATGTGTGCGTGCAGTAAATTATTACAAGTCCTTCGATGTCGGCTAGGCTAGCCGACATTCACTTACTCCGCTCTGTAAAATCAACCGTTTCTACACACGTATTTTTAATATTTCATATTGTCGGCTAGGCTAGCCGACCGACGTTCGCTTACTCCGCCGCTGTACAATCGGCCGTGTTTCTATGTAATCATATTGTCGGCTAGGCTAGCCGACAACCGCCAGCAGAAAATATTACAAGTCCTACAGTCATGACGTCATTATGACGTAATCGCACTACCGCTAGCGAAAAATATTACAAGTCCCACAGTCAACGAAACGACCTTGAGATTTACATTGTCGACTAGGCTAGCCGACATCCACTTACTTTGCCGCTGTACAATCGACCGTTTCTATGTAATTTTATTGTCGGCTAGGCTAGCCGACAAACGACAACAGAAAATATTACAAGTCCCACAGTCAATGTCATACTCAACGTCGGCTACACTCTCTCTGAAACCACTGTATACTGTCGGCTAGGCTAGCCGACATTCACTTACTCCGCTCTGTAAAATCAACCGTTTCTACACACGTATTTGTAATATTCCATTGTCGGCTAGGCTAGCCGACAAACGACAACA
This sequence comes from Magicicada septendecula, assembly GCA_034769895.1. NCBI lineage: Eukaryota > Metazoa > Arthropoda > Insecta > Hemiptera > Cicadidae > Magicicada > Magicicada septendecula. The sequence continues at coordinate 326,376 of JAWRYS010002015.1, read as the reverse complement.
GAAAATATTACAAGTCCCTGTCGCCTGCACCGGATCCGAATACCGCGGTCCCTACTCTACTAGGCGATTTGTTGTATTCCGACCCGGTTCATTCCGACTCGCCAAGAAGTCGATTGTCGCCAGCACACAACATACACAAACCGGCAGTAAAACCGTTCGCCATAAGAATAACATGGGAATCGATGATGGAGTAGACGACACAAAAATTTTGTCGCTCTTTTCTCGGACCAACCTCCGCCTCGCCTCTAGGGGTGGTGAACATCACCCCCGTTTTATAAATCATTCGCCCCATATTTCTGCTTCGACCTCGCTGGTTTTTCGCTCGCCGTCTACTCCGTCGTCGATTCCCGTGTTATTCTTATGGCGAATACTTTCGCCGTCGGTTCGTGTACGTCGGGCGCTGGCGACAGCCGACTCGGTGCCGAGTCGACTGCTTTCCTACGGCAAACTAGCAGTCCGCCTTTGCTAAGGATATACCCACATGGATGTACATACATATATATGAAGTAAATATATATATATAATATATATATTATATATATTACTATATACTTAACATAGACATACTACTACTACTACTGATCCTATACCGACACATAACGAAAATTATTACAAGTCCCACAGTCAACGAAAATAATTACGAGTCCTTCGATGTCGGCTAGGCTAGCCGACACTGATTAACGAATTTTAGCTGACCACAACGGTAACACTTCGATCTTACCGGTTTTACGACGGCTAGTTTGCCGTAGCAAACGAATCGACTCGGCAACAAGTCGGCTGTCGCCAGCACACAACATACACAAACCGGCAGTAAAACATTTCGCCATAAGAATAACACGGGAATCGATGGTGGAGTAGACGGTTGTCGTCAGCACACGACATACACGAACCGGCAGTAAAACTGTTCGCCATAAGAATAACACGGGAATCGAGGATGGAGTAGGCTACACAAAAATTTGATCGCTGGCGAGGCTCTTTTCTCGGGCCAACCGTCGCCTCAACTCTGGGGTGGTGAACATCACCCCACTCGTTTTATAAATCGTTCACCCCTATTTCTGCTTCGACCTCGCTCGTTTTTCGTTCGCCGTCTACTCCATCATCGATTCTCGTGTTATTCTTACGGCGAACGGTTTCACCGTCGGTCCGTGTATGTCGGCTGCTGGCGGCAGCCGACTCGCTGCCGAGTCGACCGCTTTCCTACGGCGAATTAGCCGTCGGCCTTTGTTAAGGATATACCCACATAGATGTACATATATACATATCAAGTAAAAATATATATATAATATATATACATATTACTATATACTTAACATAGACATACTACTAATACTACTACTACTACTGATCCTATAGCGACACATAACGAGAATTATTACAAGTCCTACGGTCAACGAAGATAATTACGAGTCCTTCGATGTCGGCTAGGCTAGCCGACACGTCGCCAGCACACAACATACACGAACCGGCGGTAAAACCGTTCGCCATAAGAATAACACGGGATCGACGACGGAGTAGACGGCACGAAAATTTTATCGCTTTTCTCGGACCAACCTCCGCCTTGCCTCTAGGGGTGGTGAACAGCACCCCTCGTTTTATAAATCATTCCCCCCTATTTCTGCTTCGACCTTGCTCGTTTTTCGTTCGCCGTCTACTCCGGTCGGGTGCTGGCGGCAGCCGACTCGCTGCCGAGTCGACCGCTTTCCTACGTCGAATTAGCAGTCGGCCTTTGTTAAGGATATACCCACATGGATGTACATATATATATCAAGTAAAAATATATATAATATATATATTACTATATACTTAACATAGACATACTACTACTACTACTACTACTACTACTACTACTTTGGGACAACCGAACTTGGTACCGATCTACGGCCGTACAGTCGCGTCTTGTCCGCGGCAAATAATAATCGGTCGGCACAAATCATCCGTCTGTGTTAAGGATATAGCCGACGTATATGTATAGCTTACTATAGTCCTAACATAGACATACTACTACTTTGGACGACCAAACGCGTTGTCGATCGACACTGATCCGACCGATCTTGTCGAGATTCCTTTGCTACGGCTGACTAGCCGTCCGAGGGTCAGAATGTAACACAGACGTACTACTGTTTTGGACGACCAAAACCGGTACGGGGGGGGGCCGTCCACCGTTGTTGTAAGCGTTCCGTTGTCATAACGTATATACTACACACCGCGATGTATTCTTAACAAAGACAGACCGGTCCTGTGTACAACTAAGGCCAATTTAACGCAGTACAAGCGTTCCGTGTTCCGAATGTACACAACGAGATGTATTCTCAACATAGACTACTACCGTGTACAACAATGTCGTCTACACCATACATACGGGATCCGAATGCCGTGCTTTCTACTAGGTAATGCTTGGCGTTTTGTTGAAATCCGATCGGTTTTCAGCTTACAAATGTTGGACGTTGGCGACGCTCTTTTTCCGGACCAACCTTCGCCTCGGCTCTAGGGGTGGTGAACAGCACCCCCGTTTTATAAATCATTCACCCCTATTTCTGCTTCGACCTTGCTCGTTTTTCGCTCGCCGATACCGTCGTCTCCTCCGTCATCGATTCCCGTGTTATTCTTATGGCGATCGCTTCAGCCGTCGGTTCGTGTATGTCGGGCGCTGGCGACAGTCCACTCCCTTACGGACTCGTCTCTTCTCACGGCAAAATAGCCGTCCGCCTTTGTTAACGATATACCCACATAGATGTACATACATATATATATGAAGTAAAAATATATATATAATATATATAATATATATATTACTATATACTTAACATAGACATACTACTACTTTGGACAACCAAACTCGGTACCGGTCGACACGATCGCGTCTGTTGTGCGGCACAAAATTGGTTGAAACAAGGGATCCGTCTATGTTAAGGATATACCCAACACGTATGTACAAATGCATACAATATATATCTTGATATATTCTTAACATAGACATACTACTACTTTGGACGACTAAACTCGGTACCGTAGACACCACCGGGGCCCGTTGTCGTGCTCGGTACAAGCGTTCCGTTATCAGAGTGTACTATACACCGTGATGTATGCTTAACATAGACAGACTAGTACTGTGTACGACTAAGGTTTGTTTAACGCGATACAAGCGTTCCGTGGTCAGACCATAATACGGGACTTGATTTATTCTACTACTGTGAACGACTAAGCTTTGTTTAACACGGTACAAGCGGTCCGTGGTCAGAACGTAGTATACACCTCGATGTATTCTTAACAGACTACTACTGCGTTTAACTATGTCGCCTTCACCGTACATACAGGATCCGAATATCGTGTTCTCTACTAGGTAATGTTAGGCGTTTTGTTGAAATCCGACCGGTTTTCAGCTTACAAATGTCGGTCGCTGGCGACGCTCTTTTCCCGGACCAACCTTCGCCTCGCCTCTAGGGGTGGTGAACATCAACCCTATTTTAGAAAACATTCACCCCTATTTTCAATTTGACCTCGCTCGTTTTTCGCAGTCGTCTACTCCGTCGTCTATTCCCGTGTTGTTCTTATGGCGAACGGTTTCACTGCCGATTTCGCGACAGTCCGCCCTCTTACGCACTCGACTGCTCTCCTACGCCAAACTAGCCGTCCGCCTTTGTTAACGATATACCCAACATAGATGTACATATATATATTGTAATAAAATAAATATTAGTGTAAGTGTGTTGATGATATAAGAGATTGTGATTGTGAAGTTCGACTCCGATGTAATCAAGCCCCTCTGTTTGGACTAGCCAATTTGTAATAAAATAAATAAGATTGATGTGTGAATCTGTAAGTTGTAAGGTGTTTAATTGGTGTGTAATTGGTGTGGCTCTCGACGTCTTACTGGCCTGAAACACTTCCTTAAGTTTCCCAGCTGGTCGAGTCCCAATGGTAGCAAGACCGGTCGAGTAGCGTAAAGTTGATGAAGAAATATATATGCTTGGCTTCGCCGAACGTTTCAAAACAAAATTTATTGTTTTGAAGGAAATTTTAAAAAAAAAAAATTATGTTTATAAAAAAAAAATTATTTTAATTTTATTAATTAATTAATTAGGATCAATTAATTAATATAGGGCTGTGAAGTTTTAAACAGTGTAATACTCTTCTGAAATTTTTTATTAAAGTTTTAGTATAATTTAAATAATCTATCACCACTCATAAGACTGTCTGTAAACCAATCGATATTTGTTTACCTTTCTATTTTTTAGGTTATCTTCACTTACGGGTGGTAAAGTCCTTGTAGATTATCAATTAGAATTATATTATTGGTAATTAGTATTATTGAAGAAATAAAGAACTATTAAGTATTGAAAAGTATTAATATTTTATTAAGTAATAGCAATATTGACTCTTATCGATTAGTATCGATTCTCAGGATATCGAAAAAAGTTACAAGTATATGATATAAAAATTATATAGGGTTCTTTAAACAGCCAGTTATTACCAAAGTCAGAGAAATCGGGCTTATATTTAAAAAGTATAACGTTACAATCAAATTAATAGTTATCAATAAACACAGACATTGAATAATAAATTGTAAATATAATAATTGTTTTCACCAAACAGCTGTGATGAACCAAGAAGAGGCACTGAAATCGTCAAAGCAAATGGCCGCCGTGAAGTTAGTGAGATGTCATTCGTATATTGGGCGTTCCAAATAAAAGATTTTCCTGTAGTATTCCTGTTCTGATGTCTGCGAATCTCTTGTAAAATGTTGTGTAGTGTCTAGTGTACTGTTTCTGAGTTGTATTTAGTGTATTCGTATAATTATTAGTTCAAACACTTTCCCCGATTCCATCACTAATTTGGGTTAATGTATTACACAGTTTTCTAGTGTTTTGTGGTGTTTTTCAGAGTAGATATGTATTGTTCTGTGTTTATGGAGTGTTTCTTGATTGTTTCTGTTATAATATGATAGTTTTTAGAAGTATTCCACAAGTCACTCGCGATTTCACAATAACGTACTATACATTCGCTTGGTATGTCTATTATAGGTTAGGTTATGCACGTTACCCAAACGTATGTCATGTTAACCCTTCAAAAACCAATAATTAACTAACTGTTTCCTTCAGTTTCAATTAAACTCTTAGCCCATATAATATTATCCTTAACATTGTTCAAAAATATTTTCACATCCTGTGTACATTTTACTATTTCACTATATGAATGCCTAAACTTTGGTTATTTGTCAATTTTATTCACTAGATTTGATTTAAATTAATCTTTCAGTTCATTCTGGTTATTTTCAGATTAAATAATGCCATTTTATGGTGTTTTCTGTCCAAAAAATAGTAATTTTACTTTCAGTTTGGGTATACTCTGAAGAGTCCAAAACATCAAAATTTACTTCCTGTCCTTATATAAATTCAGCCATTTTATCAGTTATATTTAATATTAATAATCCTATATTGTATTAAAAGGTTCCTATTCCCTTATTTTCTGGTAATTAATTGAATTAGTTGTATTCTGAAACATTATTCTGAAATATATGACTCCCATGTCTAAATTTCTGAGTTTAGTCATTTTATTTTTATTTATAATTCTGAATATAATTTATTAAAATCTCTCTAAATGGTATGTGCAATTATATGGCATGATCTCAAGTTTATTTTGTCTAAACCCCTTTTGTTTATTTGCTTTTAAATGAGTAATTTCTCTGTTTTGATGAAGTTTGGTTTCCATTCTTTTGGCCTATGATTTTTTTTAACAATTTTTCTTACAAAATAATTTACAAACAATATATGATGTGTGATACCCTCTCTGACTTTTTACAAATAGTATTATAAATTAAACATGTTTTCAAATTACACAAAAACAATTAGTATTGGTTACAATACAAACAATAGTTAACACAAAATAAAGAACATTTTTTTTTTTAAATAAATGGTTGTCTTCAAATCAGACATTTTGCAACAAAATTCCCATTTCCAACATGGAAATATGGTTTACAACAAAGGTTTTGTACTAACTAACATCTTAATTACTCTCTACTATTTACAAGTGGTAATTATTTTTATAGTTCTGATGTTAGTTGTTTCAGACCCAAACAAATGGCCTTATATCTAAAACATTTTTAAACATTCTTGTACTATATACATTAAAACCTTATATCTATATTCTTATTTCTAACTATTATTATAAGTAGGATTCTACAGTTTTTATACAGTCTTTTATACCTTGTCTTTGGAGAATTGTACCCTGTCATTAACAAATAAATAGTATGAACCGTTCAAAAAGCACTATGAAATCTGTTTTTCTTTTTTCATGTAAAACAAAAATGTTATTTTAAACAGATTCATGTCTTATGAACAACATATTGTCACCGTACATATTTTAAGTCATTGAAAAATGCATATTTCATTGCATTCAATGTTTGTGATTGCCAAGAATGAAACACAAGGTTCATTTTTTATAATACCCAAAACTATCACTGGTTCACTTTCACTTATATATTATGTTAATGCTAAATGGTCGTATAGTCTTATTAACATAATAAATTGGTTAGCGTTTTTTCAATGGAGATTTGTTCCATGGGTACTATATTATTGTTTCATCTTAGTTCACAGGAAACTTTTACTTTATACACTCCTCTCTCTTAAATTTGTATACATGTGGTTTTTATTTCGTTATACTTTTATTTTTAGATATTTATTTTGGGGATATAGGGATTTGGGTGTCTTTTATAAGAGCATGACGTCTTCTTCAGGATGCTGCCCTCTTCTTCTTTCTTCAGTCTTCTTTTCTCCTGCCTTCTGGGCCTGGTATCTTCTCCATCTGTTCTTGATGCCATCAGGTTTCTTGGGATCTTCTCCATCTTCTTCTTTAATTCAGAAATACACAACCTGTATTGGTTGATCTTGGCTTATTTTAGGGTTTCTCTTTTATTTATTCTCCCTCGTTGTGGGTTTGGTCATATTGTGTACTGCTTTGTTATTTACTATTTTACCTTCCTGGGTTATACCTTGAAAACCTTTGGTTATGAGACTGGTCTTGGATGACTCATCACTAGTAACTCCTTTTATTTTAACTTGTATTTTCTTTATAATAATGATTTCTTTCCACAGTTGCTATGAATTAATTAATTTATATTAAACTTAATGCTTTCTTCCAAATTTAAACATTATAACTTCATTATTCTAATGATCAATTGCCATTCAATATTATGCATACATCTGTCACGCTACAGATTGCTCTCCTCCAGAAGTAATTATTTCAGACATGTTTATGGATGAAATAATTTCTTATGATAATTTCATCATTTCTTATAATTCATTTTCTTCTCCATTTTTATATCGACTTTTTTATATTAGAGTTTTATTAATTTTATATATATAATTATTTGTTTTACTACTGATCCTTTTCGGATAGTTAGTGTCTTCTGAGATATATTATAATTGTAATACATTTTCTTTCTATATCAACTTCGTGTTGTATCCTTGGGATATTAATTCCCTAACATTCCCTATCACGTGGGCTGGGGCAGATCAGAGGGGCACTGTACGCTACTTCTCTGCTGGCCATACACCACTTCTATAAATTGAGTACAGGGGCATATCCATCCCTGCTCAAAAAACATAATGCTGCTGGAATTATCTTCAGTCAGTCATCGAATAAATAAATAAAAAGTAGTCTCATTTTCGACTAATAAAAATATCTTTGGATTCTCCACTTCGTAGTCTCTCAGATTATCTCACATTTTCTATCTTAATAAATCTTCATAATCATTATTATACTCATTACATATATATTTTTCCAAAACTCTTAACTTGTCTGATATATTTATTTTAATTATGGTTGAAAACCTTTCTTTTAATAATTCTGGTTACTGGTTACAGTGTAACTCTCTTTCTTCTCCATCTGAATTCTCTTTATACTTTCTTCTGGTTATTCATAGTATTAGCATGGTCTTTATAAATAATCTTTCGTATTCATTATTTGAATGGTCTTAATATGTTATATTTAATTTTTTTTAACATTGTATCTTTACATTAGATATACAGGTTGTTATATTGATCATGTTATTTAAACATTTTGGTTCTTTCCTTTCTCTTAGAAAGTTATTAATCCGTCTTCGCATTCATTAGCATTAATTCATTTATATTATATTTCATGTGGTATTTCTTCTCTTTGCATTTCATATAGGTCTTATTATTATCATTTGTTCAAAATTACCTTCTCCATATGTTTGGTATGAGTTGTTCTTCTTCGCTCTTAATTAACTGTTTTCATTATCGTTTCATAGGTAATTAGTCTCTTTGCTTCCAAATTTTTTTTTCTTCTCTGGCATATTACACTCTTTTTTGTTATTCTTCTCTACTCCTTCAAATTCTATTGTGAATGTCTAGCATTTATTCTGGATTAACGTTAATTCTCTTTTCTGAATTAATCACTTTATTTTCTTCTCAATTCAATCATAATTGACACATAATTATTTTTTGGAACTTGGTTAGTTTTAATATAAAATTCAAACTATTCTTTTTATTTAATTGAAAAATATTTCTCATAAATCCTTGTAACATGTTGATCTTATCTTGTTTCAAAGTTCTGACGTTCTATCAACATTCAAATTCTGTTTAATTCATTTATTCCCAGAATTGTCTCATTCAGAATTGTTTATAGTAATGTGATTTTACTATTATTTCTGAATGTTTTGGTATTTCTCCAAATTCAAATTCTTCTTAATTATTTACCATAAAGTTTTTCTCATAAACTTAGTTATAGTAAGTTGGTCTTACTTTATTTTTAAATTTTTTGTAAAATTAAGTTCAAAATTCTCTCTCTTTCTCTTTCTTCCATAAAGTTTTGTTCTAAATTATCAGGTTGTAGTAAGATGTTCTTACTAAATTTTAAATTTTCATAATTATATTTCAATTCAAAAGTCTTTCTTTTTCTTTCTTCCATAAAGTTTGTTCCAAAATTATTAGGTTGTAGTAAGATGTACTTACATATTTTAGAATTTTTTCAAAATATAAATTCTAAATTCCTTCTTCTTATAATTCTCCAAAATGTTCTTCTCAAAATATTAGGTTGTAAGATGTACTTACATTATTTTCGGATTTTTTAAAAATATAAATTCTAAATTCCTTCTTCTTATAATTCTCCAAAATGTTCTTCTCAAAATATTAGGTTGTAAGATGTACTTACATTATTTTAGGATTTTTTCAATATAAATTCTAAATTCCTTCTTCTTATAATTCTCCAGAATGTTCTTCTCAAAATATTAGGTTGTAAGATGTACTTACATTATTTTCGGATTTTTTAAAAATATAAATTCTAAATTCCTTCTTCTTATAATTCTCCAAAATGTTCTTCTCAAAATATTAGGTTGTAAGATGTACTTACATTATTTTAGGATTTTTTCAATATAAATTCTAAATTCCTTCTTCTTATAATTCTCCAGAATGTTCTTCTCAAAATATTAGGTTGTAAGATGTACTTACATTATTTTAAAATTTTTTAAAAATAAAAATTCTAAATTCCTTCTAAAACTCACAACTCATTCTTCATAATATTTCTTCATAGAAGCTTGATTGTACACTCCTTTGATTTTTCCTGAAATGATTTCCTTCAACTCATATGTATTGTTATGCTTATTACTTACCACAACATATGGGGTTATATTGTACTCTACACTGGCCCATATTATTTATACTTTAATAAGTTGATCTCCACTTTTTCTTTTCTTATAAATTTTCTTTTCTTTTATATACCCAGGAAGATGGACGATTTTCTTTATGTCACTGCATTGCTCATATTTTTATTGGTCATGTTCATTTTCTTACATAGTCTTCACTCATAAAACCCAGTTTTGTTTCTATGTTTATTCTTCGTATCATTTCCTTTCAATGATATTTATTTCGTCTCCTTCAACATTGTTTTTCGCCGTAGTCGGTTATCATGATCCGTCCCTTTTCTTGATGTCGTGTGGTATTTGTGTCAACCAGGGTCCATCATTTCAGTTGCTCTTATAAAATTTACCCTAGGGCGCGACACTCGGTTATTATTACTGTTATTATTTTTATTACTAAGTTTATCATGATAGTCTTTTCGGTTAGGTTGGTAAGGTTTGTCATCATTATTGTTGGGATATGGATTTCTCTGACTGTATGGGACATTATTATGTTGGTATAAATTGTTTCTATTGTATGGATAGGGGTTGTTATCCCTAACGCCGTTAGAATTACCGATACACTGGTTATTACACGGCGGGTTGTTAGGGCCGTCGTAATTACTGGGTTGGTTCCCTCTATCATCATATTGTATACACCAATACTTTTCTGGTCCATGTTTTGTGTTACTTGACAAATATCTGTGAGGATCTTCATCTGGGTTATCACTTATTATTTGTTTATCTGAAACACCATAAGCTGGTTTACCATCACATATCCACTCTGAAGGAATATATTTTAGTCTAACCGTACCCTGGAACTGTCCTAGATGGCACGTTAATGGAATACATTCTGGTGATTCATCTGTGTCATCATTACAGTCTGGTACGATATCACATTTCCATCTTTCTGAAATCCACTGTCCAGTCTTGCGCTGAAATTGATCTGGTTCACATGTTGTATTCTGTTTACCTCTGGTCCTTTCCCATTGGTAGACTACTGTCTTGTGGTAAATTATTTCTGAAATTACTTCGATTCTCCTTCTATAATTCCTGGAATTCATGACGTCTTTGTCATTGGTAATTGGGGTATTATTGCCATCAATTAATCCATGTTTCATCATCTCCAACTCTTCCTTCGTTTTTATTACATTTCTTGGATACATTCTCCTTTTCCTGTGTTTAATATTTTCCTGGTTTCGGTTAATTTCAACTTCAGGTACTACCATTACTAGTTCCTGCGTTTTGTCATTTATTACTTCTTCTGGTTCTGGTTGACTATCTTCCTGCGTTTTATCATTTATTACTTCTTCTGGTTCTGGTTGACTATCTTCCTGCGTTTTATCATTTATTACTTCTTCTGGTTCTGGTTGACTATCTTCCTGCGTTTTATCATTTAGTACTTCTTCTGGTTCTGGTTGGCTATCATTTTTTATTTCTTCGGTCTTCTCCTTTCTTAATTCTTCCTTTTTTAATCTGTCCTCTCTTCTTTCTTTAATCCATTTTTGATGCTCCTCTCCCCTTTTTAATCTGTTCTCTCTTATCTCCTGATTTACCTCCCTTAACTCTTCTTTTAGAATTTGATTGTCCTCTCTCAATTCTTCCAATTTCTCCCCCATCTTTTCTTCCAACTTCCTGTTATCTTCTTTCAACTCTTCCTTCAACTGTCGGTTGTTCTTCTCTATCTTCTTCCTGGTTTCATCGATTTTCTGATTAGTATTTTCAATTTTATTAATCAATTCTTCTTTAGTCGCTTTGAATTCTTCCTTGAACGATTGGTTGTCTTCCTTCAATTCTTCTAACTTCTTCCCCATCTCTTCTTCCATCTTCTTGCTGTTTTCTTCCATCTTCTTGCTATTTTCTTCCATCTTCTCTTCCATCTTCTTGTTGTCTTCCTTCAATTCTTCCATGTTCTTGTTCATCCCAGTCAACTCTTCTTTTGTGGATTGGTTATCCTTCTTTAATTCTTCTAACTTTTCTCCCATCCTCTCTTCCAGCTTCTTATTTGTTGTTTCGATCTTATTTCCTAAATCTTCTTTCAAAGACTGGTTATCTCCCTTCAAATCTTCCATCTTTTGTAGAAGTCTTTCCATGAATCTGTCCATTTTATCCTCTTCCGTTACTTTGGATTTTTCTACATGTCTTTCCTGGACATTTACTTCCTCTGTCTGTGTAGGCATCTCAGGTTGTTCCCCTGGTTGTTCATGTTGTTTGGACAACACTGGTGGCAACGAACTTTCCGCGTCTATTGGTGTTGCTTCCTTGTTGTCCATGTCAACTTCTATTTCTTTCTCGGCCTCCGCCGCCCGTTTCTTAGATGTTGCACGTCGTTGCATTTTCCCTTGAAATTCTCTGGCTTTGTAGCTGTTGCCTAGCTCCAACTAGTGATTGGGCAGAATGTATTGGCCTTCCAATCGCTAATTAAAGCCCCTAAAGTTGTGCGCCAATTTGTAATAAAATAAATATTAGTGTAAGTGTGTTGATGATATAAGAGATTGTGATTGTGAAGTTCGACTCCGATGTAATCAAGCCCCTCTGTTTGGACTAGCCAATTTGTAATAAAATAAATAAGATTGATGTGTGAATCTGTAAGTTGTAAGGTGTTTAATTGGTGTGTAATTGGTGTGGCTCTCGACGTCTTACTGGCCTGAAACACTTCCTTAAGTTTCCCAGCTGGTCGAGTCCCAATGGTAGCAAGACCGGTCGAGTAGCGTAAAGTTGATGAAGAAATATATATGCTTGGCTTCGCCGAACGTTTCAAAACAAAATTTATTGTTTTGAAGGAAATTTAAAAAAAAAAATTATGTTTATAAAAAAAAATTATTTTAATTTTATTAATTAATTAATTAGGATCAATTAATTAATATAGGGCTGTGAAGTTTTAAACAGTGTAATACTCTTCTGAAATTTTTTATTAAAGTTTTAGTATAATTTAAATAATCTATCACCACTCATAAGACTGTCTGTAAACCAATCGATATTTGTTTACCTTTCTATTTTTTAGGTTATCTTCACTTACGGGTGGTAAAGTCCTTGTAGATTATCAATTAGAATTATATTATTGGTAATTAGTATTATTGAAGAAATAAAGAACTATTAAGTATTGAAAAGTATTAATATTTTATTAAGTAATAGCAATATTGACTCTTATCGATTAGTATCGATTCTCAGGATATCGAAAAAAGTTACAAGTATATGATATAAAAATTATATAGGGTTCTTTAAACAGCCAGTTATTACCAAAGTCAGAGAAATCGGGCTTATATTTAAAAAGTATAACGTTACAATCAAATTAATAGTTATCAATAAACACAGACATTGAATAATAAATTGTAAATATAATAATTGTTTTCACCAAACAGCTGTGATGAACCAAGAAGAGGCACTGAAATCGTCAAAGCAAATGGCCGCCGTGAAGTTAGTGAGATGTCATTCGTATATTGGGCGTTCCAAATAAAAGATTTTCCTGTAGTATTCCTGTTCTGATGTCTGCGAATCTCTTGTAAAATGTTGTGTAGTGTTTAGTGTACTGTTTCTGAGTTGTATTTAGTGTATTCGTATAATTATTAGTTCAAACACTTTCCCCGATTCCATCACTAATTTGGGTTAATGTATTACACAGTTTTCTAGTGTTTTGTGGTGTTTTTCAGAGTAGATATGTATTGTTCTGTGTTTATGGAGTGTTTCTTGATTGTTTCTGTTATAATATGATAGTTTTTAGAAGTATTCCACAAGTCACTCGCGATTTCACAATAACGTACTATACATTCGCTTGGTATGTCTATTATAGGTTAGGTTATGCACGTTACCCAAACGTATGTCATGTTAACCCTTCAAAAACCAATAATTAACTAACTGTTTCCTTCAGTTTCAATTAAACTCTTAGCCCATATAATATTATCCTTAACATTGTTCAAAAATATTTTCACATCCTGTGTACATTTTACTATTTCACTATATGAATGCCTAAACTTTGGTTATTTGTCAATTTTATTCACTAGATTTGATTTAAATTAATCTTTCAGTTCATTCTGGTTATTTTCAGATTAAATAATGCCATTTTATGGTGTTTTCTGTCCAAAAAATAGTAATTTTACTTTCAGTTTGGGTATACTCTGAAGAGTCCAAAACATCAAAATTTACTTCCTGTCCTTATATAAATTCAGCCATTTTATCAGTTATATTTAATATTAATAATCCTATATTGTATTAAAAGGTTCCTATTCCCTTATTTTCTGGTAATTAATTGAATTAGTTGTATTCTGAAACATTATTCTGAAATATATGACTCCCATGTCTAAATTTCTGAGTTTAGTCATTTTATTTTTATTTATAATTCTGAATATAATTTATTAAAATCTCTCTAAATGGTATGTGCAATTATATGGCATGATCTCAAGTTTATTTTGTCTAAACCCCTTTTGTTTATTTGCTTTTAAATGAGTAATTTCTCTGTTTTGATGAAGTTTGGTTTCCATTCTTTTGGCCTATGATTTTTTTTAACAATTTTTCTTACAAAATAATTTACAAACAATATATGATGTGTGATACCCTCTCTGACTTTTTACAAATAGTATTATAAATTAAACATGTTTTCAAATTACACAAAAACAATTAGTATTGGTTACAATACAAACAATAGTTAACACAAAATAAAGAACATTTTTTTTTTTAAATAAATGGTTGTCTTCAAATCAGACATTTTGCAACAAAATTCCCATTTCCAACATGGAAATATGGTTTACAACAAAGGTTTTGTACTAACTAACATCTTAATTACTCTCTACTATTTACAAGTGGTAATTATTTTTATAGTTCTGATGTTAGTTGTTTCAGACCCAAACAAATGGCCTTATATCTAAAACATTTTTAAACATTCTTGTACTATATACATTAAAACCTTATATCTATATTCTTATTTCTAACTATTATTATAAGTAGGATTCTACAGTTTTTATACAGTCTTTTATACCTTGTCTTTGGAGAATTGTACCCTGTCATTAACAAATAAATAGTATGAACCGTTCAAAAAGCACTATGAAATCTGTTTTTCTTTTTTCATGTAAAACAAAAATGTTATTTTAAACAGATTCATGTCTTATGAACAACATATTGTCACCGTACATATTTTAAGTCATTGAAAAATGCATATTTCATTGCATTCAATGTTTGTGATTGCCAAGAATGAAACACAAGGTTCATTTTTTATAATACCCAAAACTATCACTGGTTCACTTTCACTTATATATTATGTTAATGCTAAATGGTCGTATAGTCTTATTAACATAATAAATTGGTTAGCGTTTTTTCAATGGAGATTTGTTCCATGGGTACTATATTATTGTTTCATCTTAGTTCACAGGAAACTTTTACTTTATACACTCCTCTCTCTTAAATTTGTATACATGTGGTTTTTATTTCGTTATACTTTTATTTTTAGATATTTATTTTGGGGATATAGGGATTTGGGTGTCTTTTATAAGAGCATGACGTCTTCTTCAGGATGCTGCCCTCTTCTTCTTTCTTCAGTCTTCTTTTCTCCTGCCTTCTGGGCCTGGTATCTTCTCCATCTGTTCTTGATGCCATCAGGTTTCTTGGGATCTTCTCCATCTTCTTCTTTAATTCAGAAATACACAACCTGTATTGGTTGATCTTGGCTTATTTTAGGGTTTCTCTTTTATTTATTCTCCCTCGTTGTGGGTTTGGTCATATTGTGTACTGCTTTGTTATTTACTATTTTACCTTCCTGGGTTATACCTTGAAAACCTTTGGTTATGAGACTGGTCTTGGATGACTCATCACTAGTAACTCCTTTTATTTTAACTTGTATTTTCTTTATAATAATGATTTCTTTCCACAGTTGCTATGAATTAATTAATTTATATTAAACTTAATGCTTTCTTCCAAATTTAAACATTATAACTTCATTATTCTAATGATCAATTGCCATTCAATATTATGCATACATCTGTCACGCTACAATATATATGAAGTAAAATATATATATAATAATATATATAATATATATCTTACTGTAGTATTATCATAGACATACTACTACTTTGGACGATCAAACGCGGTTCCGATCGACAGGGTCTGTGGCAAAAATTGGACGGCACAAGGCATCCGTCTACCCAACACATACGTGTACAATATATATCTTGATGTATATTCTTAACATAGACGTACCATTCATTTGGACAACAAAACGTGGTACCGGTCGACAGTGATCCAACCGATCTTCTTACGGAGACGATTCAGCAAACTAGCCGTCCGTCTATGTTAAGGATATACCCAACATATATGTATAATATATATCTTACTATAGTCTTAACATAGACATACTACTACTACTACTACTACTACTACTACTACTTTGAACAACCGGTCGACAGACATGCGTTGGTGATTCGTACAAGCGTACAAAACATTGGTGGGTACAAGCGTTCCGTAGGGTATCGGGACAAGCGCCCCGGCTGTGCAGACCTCCAAACCAATCGGCCGTCTGTGTAAAACACGTATTGTATATAATTTACTAGACTCTTAACATAGACATACTATCACTTTGAACGACCAAGACTTGTAAGAACCTATACTGGAGCACAAACGTCTGTCAAATCCCACAACCTAGTAGTATATGTTGGGTGGGTGAAAACTCTCTACATAGACATACCACTATTATTACTTTGAACGAACAAGACTTGTGTCGGTAGACGAGAGCCTTCACAAACGTCTGTCGGTGCGGTGGTCCAGGTCTGGTCTGGTCGTTGTAAACTAGCATACACACACTACTTTGGTGAGGTTCGCATAAATCTGCTTGATGTTGTTGTCGCTACATGATGTAGTAGGCGACGCGTCAGCGCGGTGTTGGGAATGATAGTGTCTATATAGTGTTCTAAGCCCGGCACCATGGATTCAAGGTCGAGGAAGAAACGTAGGCGACCGGCGGATACCGCGGTTCCGAGCGGCAGCATCGGCGACGGCGGCGGCGGTGTTATAAAATTGCCCGGTGGGTACGCGTGTAAAGCGGTGATCGACGAGGTCCCCGACACCGTGGCGTACCGTGTACGCTCCTATTTGGACGAACTGTTTGGCACCATCATGTTGCAAGTGAAAGAGTCCGACAGTTGTTTCGACGCCATACCGATTGTAGTGAGCAATATACTCAAGTACAACAATATACAGTTTGCCACCGTAGACATGTACAAGACGAGCGTCAGTATACCCGAGCCGTTGTGGTTCAAGTTTGAACTGGACAAACGACACTTGATCTTGTATCTGAACGAAATCATGTACAACGACTACTGTACCACGACTACGCCTACCGAGGTGCCGGTGGTGTGGTCGTGCGGACACGTACCCGTAGACAAGTACAACCCGTATCGCTCGCATCCGGAGGTGAGCGAGTTGGACACGGCGAAAATCAAGTGCGCCGTGGCCTGCGATCACGTGGCGCAGCACATTATCCACCGTTACTACAACGACACGCCGTTGTTGGCCAACACGGAGCTGCACGAAGGCGGTTGGACGCGGTGCGGCACCACGTTGCACTCGATGCTCGACATCGAGATCGTGGAGAACCCGTGCGGAGACCAGCGCGGAGGCACGGCCAACCAAGTGCTGACCATGTTGCCGCAAGACAACGGAGGCGGCGGCGGCGTCAGTCTAGGACTGATAAGTAGTCGTGAATACTCGCTGTAGTTTAGAAGCGAGCGCACACCATGTATATGAGCACGCATCAAAAAGAAGAAGAGTACACCGTAGAGGTTCGGTGTCAGGCGTTGAAACGGACGTGGGGTCTGATCGATCATTACTTCTTGGTGATCGGCGAGTACGAGTACCACATGGGTCGGTACAGTAAAGGGTCTATACTGCCGGTAGGCACGACTAAAGGCGCGCACGTTGTGTCTGTGAAGACCATGTGTCGCGCGTGTTACACAAAGATTGTGGAAAACTACAATTTGCGCGAAGACAAGCGGCTGTTCGACTACTATCCGCTAGTCAACTGTGAAACGCTGTCCACCGGACTCAGTGTGCAAGCGATTTCGTTTCTAGTGCTGCCGTTCGTATTCACCCTGTTATTACTCGGCCATCTGTTGTGGGCCGTACTGTTGACACTGGCGGCGCTAGTCTTTTTCCTGATGTGCAGTAAATACGTCTTTAGTCGTACGACCGAGCACAAGTGTCGACATTTACAACGGTATAAATAGTATTAGAATTCTGGCAAACACGTCTTTAGTCGTATCACACACACGATATGTGTCGTCTGTATAAATAGTGTTAACATTCTATACACGATGGCAAACAATAACAAAGGATCGGCTGTTGTAAAAACGCTGACGAAACGCTGTGTGCACAGCAAACGTTTCGACCGTCTAGCCGTGTTATGTTTGTTAATCGTGAGCTGTTGTTGCGGTTTCGGCCTAGCGAGCCGAGACGTGTTGACGGACTCGGTATCCGACGTGGTAATCACCTACAACGAAATGTTGGGCTCGTTTGAGCGTAAACGGATTTCCGTGGCGATTTACGACGACGTCGTCCAGCTGGGTGATCAAAGTACGCTGACCATAGACCAGATCAAAGAGAGCGGTGACACCGGCATCAAGTGGTTCTCCAGTAACTCCGTCGTGTATCCCACGTTTGCCAATTACGCCGAAGTGTACAAGTACTCGGCCTATGAAAAGGATTTAGACGGTTACGTTAGTAACGGCATAGAATACTGGGTGGTGAAGGGTACATCCAGCGTGTCGTATTTCAGCATTACATTTTCAAGGGTTAAACTGTGGCAAGTACGTGTCACGAAACGTTACAATTACATTCAAGTGCTGTCAGATATAATCATGAACGATCCAGAATGTTTGATGCATGTGAATTGTATAGACAAACGCTTTGACATAATGTTACCTGCCGGTTTTAGAAATGTGTTTGCGAACGGCGTGATCACAACGATCCACCGCCATACTCAAATTGCGGAACCACCAACGTGTCTTAACATTTGTGATAATAACGAGGCCACAACGACGACCAGCATTACAGTTACGACTAGCACCGAATTACCAACGACCACCAGTACAGAATCGACGTATACGACTAGTGCTAGCACCGAATTATCAACGCCCAACGATAGAGAAGTGACTATCACCGAATCACCAGAACTGAGCACCGAATTACCAACGCCCCACAGTACAGGACTGACAGTTAAAACTAGTATCGAATTATCGCCAGAACCGAGAGATATGACTATCACCGAATTATCAACACCGGACATGACAGAAACGACGGATACCGAATTACGAACCCCCAACAAGACAAAATCGACAGATATGACAAGTACCGAATCACCTTCTACAACTATTACCGTATTATCAACGTCCAACAAGCCAGAAGTGACGTATACGACTAGCGCTAGCAGCGAATTACCAACGACCAACAGTACAAAAGCGACATATACGACTAGTGCTAGCACCGAATTACCAACGACCAACAGTACAAAAGCGACATATACGCCTAGTGTTAGCACCGAATTACCAACGACCAACAGTACAAAAGCGACATATACGACTAGTGTTAGCACCGAATTACCAACGACCAACAGTACAAAAGCGACATATACGCCTAGTGTTAGCACCGAATTACCAACGACCAACAGTAGAAAACTGACTAGTAGTAGTAACCCCGTATTATTAACGACTAACAATACACAGCCGACAGATACAACTAGTACCGTATCGCCTGCAACAACTGGCACTGTACTATTAATGACCGACAATACGGAGCCAACAAGTACGGCAACTAGCATCGTATTGGCAACGACTAACGCTTCAGAAACGAGAACTACGACTAGTACAGAATCACCTGCAACACCTAACACCGTATTATTAAAGACTGCCGGTACAGCTACCACAACTAGCACCGTATCGGCAACGACTAACACAAAAGAACTTTCAGATACGGCTAGTACCCGATTACCTGTTATAACTATTACCGAATTATTAACGATCAGCAGTACAGAACCGACAGTTACGACTAGTAACGTCCCCAACAGTACAGAACCGACAGCCGCTAATCCCGTATTATTAACTATCAACAGTACAGAACCGACAGATACAACTAGTACCAGCGCTGTACTGTTAACGACCAAACCGACAGATACGTCTAGTGTCGAATCACGTACAAGAACTAGCACCGTATTACTGACGACCAACTCTACAGAACCGACAGGTACAAAACCCGTACTATCAACGACTAACGCTACAGAAGCGGCAAATACGACTAGTGCAAAACCGTCGGCATCTGTTGTGACGACAGTCGCTCCTCGTACTGAACCGACTACCGAGACGAGTTCAAATGTGTTTACTGGCACAACATCGGTTACCAAGTCGATTAACGCTACGGCTACCGTGCCGACATTACAGACAAACTACACGAGTGGACAAATCTAGTATTAGCCAGATCCAGTGATGGTAGTTTAAAAAACGTTTTAGAAATAACACTAGGTTGTAGGTTTTAGATGTTGTATGATTTTTAACGTAAAAAAGAAATACAAAGATTCTAGTTATAGAGATAGGTTTTTTGTTTATTGACATATAGTTAAAAATATACATTAATTACAAATTATAGCGTGTGTGTGTGTACACACGCAGTCATTTGAATATACCGGTGGCTATCGAGTACTCCGTGTCTTCGAGGTAGTGTCCGTCCGGTTTTCTGGCCAGCTGCAACGGTCCCTGTTTCAACGGCGTACCGAATATATTCTTGATTTCCTCGGCCATGGCCCGGTAACGTTGGGGTTGAAAGTTGTGCTCCTCGTCGTACGGCACACAACGTACGGTCCAGCCGTACAGTCGTGCCGCCATGTAGTATGCTATACACTGAGTGATTGGGTACATGAATATCCTTGCGCGATACGCATCTCCGCCGGTGCACCGACTCATCATGCGCGCCCTGTTGAGGCTGGGATACGGGTCGATAAAGACGACCACCTCCTGGCGTAACATGTAGGCGATTACATGCTCGTTGATCGTGGCGTTGAAGAAATTCAACAACTCTTCGACGACACGGTCCTTGTACTGTGGGTCGCACAACGTCATTATGATAGTCCACAGTGGGTTGTCTATGGGGCCCCTGTCGCCCAACACGTCGCCTCGGTGCAGCGCGTTCTCAAGGGCCGCGTGCAGTCCGGCTATGGCCGGTGCCGACTTGGACTTGCCAGAAAATGTGCCCAAATCGCCGCGGCCGCAAACGTTCCAGCCGTACCTCTTGAGCCTGTCCAAGAGCGTGGTCTTGCCGCAGCACGCTTGACCAGTGATCACTTTCATCGGCGTGTTGTTGTTGCCTGCGCCGGAATAGTCGGCACAAAGTGCAAACGGTGACGCCATCGGCTTCTCCAGCATGGCGATTTCGTGTTGGGTCATCGATTCGTCTAGCAGCCACTGGTAGACTTCTTTGAAGTGGGCAACCAGGTCGGACGATACGTATCTCGTAACGGAGAACGTAGGATATTCCACTTTGTGGCCCTTCTGCTGTTGTCGTTCAACACTGTTAAAGTACCGCGACAGTATGCGGAACGATGACCTGAGAAAGGGTATACCGTCTTGGGGCACCACATACACCGGGGCTCGTTCCCTTTCCGTCACAATTAAAAGCGCTATTTGCTTAAAGTCTTTATAGCGGTCGCCGTAATTTATCAACGCCTCGTTGGTCCATGTCGCCATAAACGAGCAGATGGCGTACACCACACAATCATATCGGTCGGTTCTTAACAACTCCTTGTTAAACTCTTTCGCAGTCATGTAGTCGTGCACGTGCCGCATCTCCAAGACGGTGGGCGTAGTGCTGAAGTCGGTCCACTTGTCAAACGGGCCGACAGCGTTCATCGGATCAAAGTTTTGAAAGTAGCGCACCAGTCGTGGTATGCCTCTGTCGCCACACGTGTCAAACTTAACGTACGACGGCACAGACGCCACGCGCGTGTAGTTGGCGACAAACTGATCCATGATCACGTCCACGTCGTCTGGGCTCGTGTTCAAGCACTGGTTTTTCTCTCTATCTATGTGTCGGTCGATTATTCGCATGGACAGATCCAACAGGTCTTGGTGTTGATTTCCAAACATAGCTGTAAAGATAGCACTTTGCCAAAGAGTGTAGTAAAATGGATGTTCAGACAGAGGCTATTCTTTACGAGCGAAAACTCCAACCTATATACCAGTGGCTAGATCACCACATCGAGTTTCCACCGCTAGTCTATACACGAGTCGATCGGTTGGCTGTACCGCCCCTCGACACGCTGCGTGTGGGCGGCAGTTATGCGTGTTTCGCCGACCGACCGTGGTTCAGAATGCGTGCGATGTTGTGCGAAGAGAATGTGTTGCCTTACGATTTGAACACGCCGAACTTTCAAGTACGTTACGGTGTGTTCCTATGGTCTCGTTTCAATCTGTACGCGTTCACCGACCTGCAAAATCCGGACACGGTATACGTGCGCGATCGTGAAACGTCGACCCGTTGGATAGCCAGACTGCATTTCGGCGAGACGGAAGTCACATTGACCGAACTAGCCACGTGACAGTGTTGTTTTTCTCTGAAACCTAGTAATAATAGTAGATGTAATACTGCACCTGACCGCGACTACACCAGTATGACTAGCTTGAGTTTTATGTTTAAACTGGTCTTTACGTTGACCGTAATGCTGGCACTGGTGTTGTTGGTGCTGATACCTGCACCGCTGAAACCGCTGTTGTTCGACACGTACTTGCCACCGCAGTACTACAAGTTGGCTGCAAACGGCAAAGAGTACAGTTACTACACAGTGTACACGGGCGCTAGTAAATTGAACAAACGCAACTTGTTGGTGTGGTCCACCGGCAGTGGGTTCTTGTACAGCGATCGCAAGACCTCGTACGGTATGTTGAACGAACTCAGCGCTAGTATGCCCGACTTTGACGTGCTGGTGTTTGACTATCCCGTGCGGTTCAGACACACTGTGCGCGAAGCGATGCTCGCGGTGAACAAAGTGTTGTCCGAGACGACGGTGGGACGTTACGACAATTACTACGCCGGCGGCATGTCTGCCGGTACGCTACTGATGGGTACGTTTCAGTCCAAAGAGACGACACCGGCTGTCGCCGACGAAATAAGAGTACCTGCCATAGGGATCAAATTCAAGCTATGGTGGGTGTGTGCGGCTTGTACAGATCCGCGTTCGACAGCCGCTTGTTGAACCTAATGTTTAAGTGTTACGTTATGCGAGGTACACCGGCCGCCAAACTGTACAGTTGTTACGGTCTGACAGACACGCCGAAGCTGGTCATCAGCGCCACCACAGAGTATCTGTACTCGCAAACGTATCAGTTCGTCAAGTTAGAGCCGTGCGAGTACAAAGTGTACACCAACGATCTGCTGACACACTCGTTTCCACTGCTAAACAACTGTCCCGAAGCGCAAGACACGGTTAAACTAATTACCGCGTTCATCACAAAATACAGTCACTGAGCTTGTATCGAGTTTGGGTGTCGTCACACGTTTCGCGTATAAAGGAGATCAACATACCGGTATGTATCAGTCTTTCGGTGAGTACTGTGTCGTATACATATATTTCACCGGTGCTTAGATTTTTTACAGTTTTGCTAACACACGATAATATGGCAAGCAAGACCAGGAGAGAGTACTGCGAGGATTCTCGTTCGCGTATCGACGAGCTGTTTGAGTCGACAGAGGACATTGTAAATCGCAACATGAGTCTGACGATTTACGGGAAGAAGTTAACCTTCGACCAACTACAAAAGGTTATGATCGACCAACATCCGTTCATCAAGACCAAAGAGGTGTCGTCTCGCGTCGACTTGACGAGCATTACAAAGCAAAACGTAGATGGTATCCGCAACTCGTTGGAGCCGTTGATACCACGCACCAACGTCCCGTGTTTGATGCAGTGGGTGTGCGTTAAGAAATTCAAAGAAGTGGTCTTCTCCGACTCCGAATTGAAGGGTGGCAAACTGTTTCCACCGCGCATGAGCATCGACGTGGGCACAGTGGCGCCCAACAGCAGTGTCCGCATCAACACCGGATACGTGTTTAAGATGCCGAGCAAAGGCGTAATGCTCGACGTGAAAGACGGCAAAATTGTAAAAATAGGTTACCAGAAGCAGCCATCGTTTGTCATCATACCGTACATCATTTGCGAACACGACGGATTCATACCCACCATATACGCCCGAGATCCGGAAGACACCGGGTTGTTCACAATCAACTTTACCACACTGACCGGTATGGTTGGCAAACTGCGCGTGGTGTTCAAGGCGTACCGTGTGGTGTCTCCACGTAACCAAGTGGGTATCGTCGACTCGGAACAGTCGAGCTCGACAGTGTTTAAACCCAAGGACCAGAATACTGGCCGTCTGGTGAATAATCCGAAGCCGAAAATTATCTACGAGTCGATGCGCTACGAAAAGGACGGCAGCAAGGTGCTGTTCAAGACATACGATTCGACGCAGAAGACACTGAAGGTGTTTACAAAACAGCAGCTGTGTATCGAGCGACTGACTACATTGATTGTAAGCCGCAAACGAGAATGGGATAACAGCCGGTTGGTGTCTCTGACCGGACTGTTTGTACCGTCGGGCGATACCGCCGACTACATAGTGCCCAAGGTGGCGACAGGCTCCGAGTACAACACAAACACCCACTGTTTGACGTTTGTGGACTGCCGGCTCAATTTGTTCAGCACACGAGTTACCGACCGTAGCGACGTGAAAGTATTGAACGGAGCGTTCTGCGATGCAGAGTCTTACACCGTGGTGTGTAAGGCTATACGACAACTCATCTCCGCGTTGAAGGGACTCAGTGTCGGCGTCGCTCACTGCAGGACGATCGCATCTCGTCGTCCTGATTTGCCGTTGAAACGGCTGGTCAGATTAATGGATTTTCACAAGAGCGTGGTGGAAACCGACGACCTGCTAAAGGAGAAATGTTTCAAGTCCGACAAGGACATGTACGACAGTAAGCCGTCCCACGGAGATGCGTACAGTGTAATTCTGTATCGAGCGTTCTGCTGTCTGGTGGCCGTCTACTTTCCTGATCGGTTCACAGCCAAGCAGATTGAAGAGTTGAAACTCTGCAAAATCGGAAATAACATCGAGACCACCACAACAGTAACCGCGCCCGACGCCAATACCGGAACGGGGACAGAACCCATCACCGACAACACCGTTGTCGCAGACAAGAAGGAGGAGATCGGTACTGATAACACGTCGGCCTGGTCTAGTACCGACACTATACCGATACTCGAGGCGGAATGCGATACTGATACTGAACACGACGTTGCCGCAGCAGAGACTTCTTTAAAACGCATGAACGACCAAACAGACCGAGCGACAACACTGCGAAGAAGCTAAAGTCTGAGTGTTCAGGCTAAAAAATGTATGTGTGTATGTAACTTTAGCGTTATCACTGTGTATTAATACATATTTATTAATTTAATAAATATCACAACACAACAAACACGATGTTTTTGTCTGCTAATAACCTACCTATTCCCGTATTGATTATAGTAAAGAGACAGTGTTGTCTGCGAATATGAGCGCATTACTGCCCATATCCGAGAGGGTGTACGAGTTGAATTTATGTGCCGAACACGGTTACACGTATAGGAGTTTTAAACGGGCGGTACGTGTGTATCAGAGCGCAGACTACAAGTCTGCTCTGTTCTTGGTGTACGCTACGTATAAACATACGTTGCCGAACCGCAAGACACCGTACCGCAACCATTTTACACTGTACCGTAATGCAGACACGGTGGTAGTAGTCAGATCAGAGACTACACTGCGGTTTCAAGATCACGACGCCGCGTTGCAGTACGACGTGATAAAACCGACAGAGTCGTACAGAGCTACTACCGCGTGCGACTGGACCGTGTCTTTTGACAAGATACAATATTCAAACACGAGACCCTCGTTTCTCAGCTACACGCTGGTGTGTAGCGGCGAGTGGTGGTACTTCGAAAACGGCGTAATTTTGAACGGCCTAACTGCCTACGAAAAGGGTATCACTTGCGGACACATGTTCATCTATTACGAACTACATCCTAAGTATAATATTGTAACGCCTCTGTCGCAAAACTATCGTACCAGCGCGCAGACACGGCTCTTGTCTATGGCCACTACGTCCTCATCGTTGCCGTCGTTCTTGGTGGGTAGTAGACGGCAACCGCCGGATCCGAATCCGCCGACTAGTAATACCCCCACTTCAACTATACCAAATAACCAGGCAGCAACAACAACAACAACAGCTACTACTACTACTACTACTACTACTACTACTGCTCCGAACCCTAGTTGTAATCCACGAACACAGTTGTGCTCGTTTCTGACCGCACCCACCGCTGTATCAGACTCGGGTTTCAACGTGATACAGGCGACAACGTTAAACTCAAACATTGCACCGATAGTAAACACGTTGGCTAGACCGATTATACAGACCAACGACTCGCAAGAAGTGCCCGACATGGACATTAAAACCGTAGTACCGTCCATGTTTTGGTTTGTACAACGCAGCAAGGAACTTGACGCTAAATGTATATCGTATTTTCTGCCCAAAGATTTTAAAGCGACACCGGACACGGGCGGCAGTAGTTTTCTAAACAACGCGTACTACAATATGGGTCTGCCGGCAGTGTCGTTACCTCAACTCAGTAACGATGAACAGAGCTACTGACTGTAGATTTTTTAAAAAAAAATATACGACCACATCTGCATCAACGTATAGTGACTTCTGGTCCGTAGAATGTCAAGTCTGGCAGATTGATTATCTGATTCTGGTAGACCAGTTCACGGTTCGACATCTGCACCATCGAGTCTTCCGACTCGGTGTCGAACCAGTTACGCGCACATTGATCCGATCGACTCGGACAATAGTCTGTGTGTTCAAAGTGTTCGTACACAGTATGATACAGACGGGGTGTGATTGTTAGGATATCACTGTTGTCATTACCGCGGTTGGCCAGTGTCATCGAGTGGTATTTGAGCATGATCGCCATTTCCACAGGCGTTAGATCTTTGTTGTAGTCGTAAACAACGTTCGGTATCCGTTCGCCTATGGTTATAGGCGTTGCGTTTGTGTCGTCTCTCGACACGCGTATCTTACTGTAACTGTACACCCGATGGACGACACGATGACGCCGACTCATGGTGTAAATGTTGACACCCTTACACGGGACAATAGGATTCACAGCCGCCTTCGTCCCGACACATATCGGTCGTGTATCTTTTCCGTACTTTTTAACGAGATATTCGTCTGCGCGATTACTCACACCTATAGGATCGTAGTTCTTGATCGCGATACCGTCTACAAATAGACTCTCGTCGTAGTATAAATTCGAAGACATCGCTGACAGCGAGCGGCAGCGTTACTACTACCTATAGTATGATGTAAAATAAAATTCATAGTATCATTGAAGCACGTCCTTACACGCCGGGTGCATGGTGGTGGACGTTAGCTTCGGCTTGGGTTAGGAAAAGAAAATAAAAATATATGTACAAGTATAAAAACGTTTATTGTACGTATATCGTTACACAGGATTGATCAACTTTATAGACTCTAAAAACGCGTGATATTCTTTGGTCGTGCTGCAAGTCATTCGGTCTACACGTTGTCTCAGTATTTTAAAGTTGGACGACATCTCGTATATATAGCCCTTTACACCGACAATATCGTCGTCGAGTTCGCCTGGCTCTGGTAGTTGTATTATGGTGGTTTGATTGGTGGAACCCACCATGTACTTGTACGGTCCGATACATTTCACATCTATTGTAGGCGGTTTCCACTTGATCGTCAGATCCTCTTGCACGATGATGAAGCCATCGTACTTGCTATCGTCAAAGTGCTTGGGCCAATACGTGTTGTAGAACGTCTGCACTGTCAAACGTTTGTCGCCAACAGTGACCTCAGACTCGGTCAGCACAGCGTGCAGACGGCGCAGTACCTCCGCGTTTGTCAACGGTTCGGTAGTGTAAATCTCCTCGTAGTAGGCGGCTGCGATGACTTCAACAATCACTATGCGATCGTCCATCGGTTCTACCTGCAAACACATACGTTCCATAAACGTTAAATCACCGCGATAGGCTTCTGTGTATATCTCACTGGCGTCTGGCCATATGTAAGCGTGGCCGTTGACACACATGAACGTAGCCTTTACGCCGTTCCACTTGTATGCCCACAAGTAGCGTTTCTGTGGATTGAAACAGTTCCACATTTGAACTTTTGGCACTACACACGAGAATATCTCGCCCAATGTCAACTTGTCGGGTGTCATTTGAATGCGGTTAAAGTAAGGTGACATTTTCTGCACCAACCGCTGTTCGTATTCTACGATCTGGTCGTACGTTGACGTGTGCGGATATTCAGCTTCACACGTCAGCGTGTAGCGAACGCCGTCTTCAATCTCTTCCTTGTTGTACGCCAGACGCAACTTGCAGCGATCGTGTTCGTCGTCGTACACGATGAGTCTGTGCACCGCTTTTTGTATAGACAGTGTAGGATCTATGTTGGTCGTCTCTTCGGTGGCCTTTGTCCTGCGTATCGGGTAGAAACGACCGTCCGAGTAGCCCAACACGTGTTTCTTTTCGGTCACGACTTTACGTTGTACAGTGCGCGAAGACAGTCTAGACCCGTTGGCAAAAATTAAAATTACATCACTCGCAATATTTTCCTTTTCCAACACCGCTTCGTATTCACACTTGTCGATATGTATAGTTATAGTACTCTCCCACTCTATTCCCTTTTTAAGCGTATGTTGTATCGGTTGTTGTGCGTCTGCCATAGCTGAGAGTCTGCTTCTCGCTGCTGGCGGTATCTCTAGTATTAGGCTAACCTAATCACTACCGTGAGTATACCCGTCATCCCCGACAACTTGATACTTTTCGATACGCCGCCTTGGCTCGTCCAGCTAACGTAACTAACAAAGAGTCTAGAGGTGGGTTCACACTATGCGTCTATCATAGCTGAGAGTCGGCTTCTTACTGCTGGCGGTATCTCTAGCGGTCTGTTCTTATAGTAGTGTATCCCGTATGTTTTTTGCCATGCGTGTATAGAAATAAATAATAAATTATCAATAATATTTTATAGTCTGTCCTCTTGCTTCGAATAGAATGATGGAGCACTATAAAGTCGGGTGGTGAAAAAGACCGCTAGTTAGATGCTAAACAGACGGCAGCCGTTTTTGAGGCTATCGAGTACTGCCACATTGACGCGAGCAGACCCACGCCTATCACTACAGTCGCCGCTATAGACATGTAGCTGATTATTTTGTCCTTCTTGCTGTCTTCCTCGGTGGACGTGGTCTTCTTCATATGATTGTATATAATTGCCACTACTAACAGTATTAGCGCTAACCCAATCACTACCATGAGCGTTATCGCCGACAACTTGATGCTCTTCGATAATTGGTTACATTCCGGCGTTAACGCCGCCTTGGCTCGTCCAGCTAGCGTAGACATTTTGTAGCACGACCAAAGAGTCTAGAGGTGAGTTCACAATGTACACTACTTTATACTTTAAAATTAAGTTCACTATATCTCTAGCACTGCACGCACAGTTTCTGCAGTCGACCGCGCGATACGAGTTGTCGGGCACCGTCCATAAATAATAGTCTCGTACGTATGTCGCCAACACAGCGTCCGGCACAGGTGGTAAACTCTCGTCTGTCACCACTATATTACCGTCAGGATTTAGAGTCGTGTGTTGTCTGGTTACTATAGTGATCGGTTTGGTCGCGTGCAAGAAGGTGAGACTGTACGACGAATCGGGCAACGCGAATCTGTAAGTCTGCTCCTTTTCCAACAACACGCAGAAATGTCTGCTGGTGGTGTCGACCATAGTGGTAGTAGTAGTAGTGGTGGTGACGCTCGTCAGACGTATGAAACGCTATTTGACAGAGGATCGCCTACTACTCGATGGGATTGTCACGCTCACCACTCGGCCGACTGCTCTATGGCCTACGTGAACGGAGTACAATACCACGTAGTACCCGTAAAAGAAGTGTCGTTGTACACGCAGACTCGCTACAACAAGAGTACAGATGTGGGGATCAGTAACAACGAGTTCTGGGAAGCTATGCCGAACACTGCCACAGTGTATCTGACGCCGGTCGCCAATTGCGATCTTATAAATGATTACAATTTTGTGCGCAAGATATTCCTAAAGTACGCCGAACTGGACGCCGAGTCGGTCGTGTACACCAGGTACGGGTCGGCCAGCGACATGGTCAAACGACACGTGTTGACCGATTGTCTCGGCAACGTGGCGATTTGTAACAAGCATTTGATCCGTCCGGTGGCGCGCAAAGGCCAACAGATAAAATACACTAGCGCCACGTGGGAACGTAAAACACTCAAAGCGTTGTTCCCGAAAGCTATGTCGACGACGAAAAACAACATACCGACCGGCACGCAGGCCTGGGTACTGGAGATATTAAAGACCGCGACACGATCCGGCCAACAGTAAACTGTGATTACCGACCGTGGCAAACGCACACGCAAGATGAATTCTGCTCGCGCTCGAGCGGCGACACTGGCCAACGCTTATCCACAGGTCTGTGTCCGTTCTTTAGCGTTGTCACAGTCACGGTCGTCGGCTCGATACTAACTCGTTTATGTTTCAGACTTGGCAGTACTTGCGAGAACACGATCCAGCGTTGTTCTACTACGCGCTCAACGACAACGATAGAACTTTAGCGCCGGTCGGGCTGCCGATCGTGACGACCGACGAAATTACCTATCTCATGGGACCAGCGCTGCTGTACAAGCGTCGCATTATAGTCTGTACACACAGATACAATGACGTGCCAAATAGTGAACCTCTGATAATTGTACGGTTGAAAAACGATAACCGGTCTTGACTGTATGCTTGTAAATAAACATTTGTCAAGTCTTCGTTGGTTGATATTTTTCTTTTTCCTATACTTTCTTTAGAAATATATATGTAGAGTCTATAAGTAGTAATGGACTGGTGGACGTCATCTGAACGAAACTGTTTTTATTCCGGATGCGTATAATTGGAGGTTATAAGTAGTAATGGACTGGCCGTACTGTCGATGGAACTGGGCGTCATCATAAATGAACTGAACGAAAATGTTTTTATTATGGATGCATATAATTACAACGTTAGTATCGCTGTTGGGCCTAATACTGGAGGTCATACGTATTGTAGCCGCCCCGAACTCCAATCAGTTGCAGACGCCAAAGAACGGGTGTGTACATGGAAAAACGCCGTGAACAACAAGCGGCGGTTGGTGTACGACGATATGTTCGTACAACCGACGCCTCCTTTGTTTATCGAACCGGTGTTGACATCGCCCGACGACTATGTGCATCTGAGTTCGTTACCCAAACGGGCTAAACTGGACGAGTACTATGTACGATCCACTGTGCCCAGTATCGTACGCAACACGTTACTACAGAGACCGCACAACGTAGTCGTGTCGGATCCGTTGAAGGCGTTGAGTGGCGACGGCAACGACAGCAGTACACGTTTGATGAAGACAAACTTGTACGGCCCCGATATACGACGGCCGCAGCAGCAGGAGCCAGCGTCTTCCGTGCCGAACGATACGGAACCGCCACCCCTTCATCCGCCACTACCGTCGTCATTGATACCGCCTACGCCAACCGTTAACGTTGGGAATACTACAAACCCGTCGACGTTACCAAGAGACGAATTCTTGAATGAAACACGGCAGGGTGTATCGTTGAATCCCGTCAACGACAGACCGAAAAACTCACAGCAGCCGGTCGGTGTGAGTCCTAGAAGCGAGTTGTTGGAAAGCATACTCAAGGGGGTCAAGTTGAAACCTGTCAACAAGAAACAGTCGGCCCCTTTACAACAAGGCGAGGGATCTATAATGTCTGTCGCGATGGCTAAACGTAGAGCCGCCATCAATCCGCTCGACATATTAAATAAAAGCATAAAAATTATGGAAATAGTGCCCAGTGTTAACGACAGGACCGAATCGGTACACGATGACACTAACGACGACGAAGACTTTCAAGACGAAGATTTTGAAGACGATGTATAAGTAGTATATACTTGTATGTCGTGGTTTGTTTTGACAATATATATATTTAGTATACATATCTCACACCTACTCTAGAAATGGATTCTACCGTCAACACTGGTACCGTCAGTTCTGCTCAAACGAAAGACTCCCCACCGTACTCAATCACAACGGCCAAAATAAATATCTCCGTCGAAGATATGGTCTACGCCAAGCCTAAGGTTGGATCAAATGGCGATCCTCTTACGGCTACTCCGAAAAACTTTGTAGAGTTGACAAACGCGATATGTTTCAGATTGCACCAGTTTACCACAGCGGATCTGCTGACGTACGGGATACGGTTCATCACCATACTGCTGTTCGCCTCCATCATTTTACCGTGCAGTCTGTTTCAGATACTCTTGTTTATATTGATTATATTATTGGCAATCATATACATAGTGGGTAAAAGCGCATTCAACGCCGACAAGGCCAACGCGCCAGTGGACAAGCAACGTCTCGCAGAGTTTAGAAGTAGATTGACCTCTCTTGACGGGGTGTCGGGTCTAAAGCATCGAAAACCGGCGACAGCGACAGCAGAAACAGCCGCCGGTACAAGTACTGAACAACAGCGACCGGCGACAGCGACAGGACCAACAGCCGCTGGTACAAGCGCTGAACAGCCGATGGTACAGTAAACGTATAATCTACAATATATAGTGGTGGTAGTGGTGACACAAAAAGTCTTATGCATAGTATTATCTCTTCAGAGTCTGCTTCTAATAACATGGACAACCATTGTACAAACGCTGACTGTCTAACGTTTGGCGAACTGGTCTTGGTTACGTTAGACAGAGTGCCAGCCAAATACTACAACCATTTGGCCAGATTCAAAAGCATCATCACACAGTTGCCCGAAACTAATGCTGAAATTACCACATTCTCAGATTTTATACACACTTACGACTACATTAAAACCAAACTGGCTGCGTATCTGAGCGAACAAGAGTACAGGGTATTAAATGAGAACGAAGCGTATATCAAAAGCTTTGTATTTAATATATATGTACAATACTTTACATAAATTTTTACATCAAATATTTACGTATACATGGTAACAAAAAAATATCACAGACGAGTTGACGAGGGTTTGCTTTTTCTCTATACTGATCCTGTAACGTAGGTCGTGGGATAAAGTAAGCCGTTGTTGCCGCTGCTGCTGCTAGTATCTGTAGACGTGTTCGACGCGCCAAACTCGTTGCCGTCATAGCTGTCTGTCGTGTCGTGTAGAAACTTTATGTCTGTAAACAGGCGCCTCTTGTAGTCGTAGCACGGATTCTTCCTTTTGAAATATTCTCTAGCGTTGGACTGGTTGAGTTGTGTGCCGTACACTTTAAGACGTTCCTCTAGTTCGGCTTCTGTAATGTGTTGGCCCTCGCATTTCACCGTTGCCATAGTGGTCTTTATGTGACCTACCAGTGCCGTAAACTGTAGGCCCGGTATAATTTTCATATGCTTTAATTTGACATTGTAGTGGACGTTGAATTGCGACTCAAAGTCGTTGAACGTGGGTACAGTTCTGGCGTGCACTTTATCCTCGATGCTGCGCCGCACGGTGGCGATCAACGACCGTTGATCGATGACAAAACCCGGCTCTTCGGTGATGCCCGACTGTACGAGGAAGGCGTACAGCGAGTTGTTCTGATAGTAGACGCGCTGTTGGTAGGCCAGCACGTCCGGATTGGTGGTGTTCAATATCGGCCTGTTGTTTTTGTCTCTGTGATCGTAGTAGACGTTGAACACTATCCAGCCCATCGCTCGTGCACACGTCTCTTCTGGATCTTTCATTAAGCCGGAAAAGAATCTGGACTCGGCCACCATCATAAACAGACTGTCGTTGCGATACTTTTCCTCAGACTCGTTCACCTGTTGTCCGCTTAGTGTGACGGCGTGTACACGTTGGACAGTGGTGGGGTCGATGTTGTACATTTTCTTATCGCAGTCTTTAAACATGATGACTCCGTTGGTAGCGCCGTATATGAGTGACTGAAATTTTTGCATCTCGTAATTCTGTGTGTAAAACACTTGTGCCGACTCGCCGTCGTTGCCGGTGACGGATTTCATGTGGTGCGGATTGATGACGCTCGCTTCGTTGATGATTGTCACGTTGGTTTTAGTGGTGATGTTGGCTCGTTCTACGGCCTGGCGTATGTCTTGGAATCGGGCGACGCCCGGAGCGGTCAATAACACGATCAAGTCGCAAAAGTACGACTTGCCAGTGCCTTGCGGTCCAGTCAGTATCATCATCTTTTTCAATATGTTACGCGGCACGTAGATGGCGGACACCATGTTGATCAACTCGCGCGTAGTGTCCGGGTCAAAAGACGTAGACATACCTATCCGAATGGTCATTCTGGCCAACGCCTTTTCAAACTCGGTCAGCGTGTCACCGAACACAGTCTTCAGTGTCTGATCCAGTATGCGTTTGTAACAGTCTAGCGATGCTCGATATTCCACGTCTCTATACTGTTCCGGTATACGCTCCTTGTTGGTACACACTGGTAGCTTGTGTAGGCCGAACGCCTGTACCAACAGGCGAAACGAGAAACACTGGATCATACAGACGGAGATCAACACGCTGTAAAGACAAAAGTCTTTGGTGATTTCACCGTCGAAGTCTGTGCCGCGCAACGACAACAATGTGTCCATGTGATCAAACGCGTTGATGTCGAATGTTACACGATCTAGTATCGGTTGAAACGTTGTCGCCCAGTCTTCGCTAGTCACGTCCGTCTTGTACTTGAAGACGCTGTCCACCAACTTGTTGTAGTTCAACAGCGTGCTAAGATCGTATTTGTTATACAAATACATTACCAAATAGACAAACTTGGGGTCCACGGGATAGTAGTCGACCAGAAAGTGGGCCGAATCGATATTCTCGTGGTTCTCAAAGAGCTCGAAGAATCGACACAACTTCAGGTCGTCGATGTTGTACACTTGAGGTATCTGTATCATGGCCGGTATGATTTGATAGTGTACAAACAACTCCGTAATGTGGTCGTACGCAATGTCGGCAATGCGTTTAGTCGTCTCGCTTAATGCCAGTATGTCTTTATTCTGTTCGTCGTACATGGTCAGCGGTCGCTCTGGCTCCCACAACGCGTAATTGCGGCTTTTGGTGAATCGTAACAGCGGCACCTTGACCGTGTACAGACCGGTGACGCTATTGAACACGCCTACCGAAGTTGCAAACATAAAGTCGCAAGTCGACCACATGTTGGGTTCTTCAAAGCGAGACGATTGGTTCTCGATGTAGCGTTTGGCAGAGTCGTTCATGCTCACCCACATCGATATACACGGTAGTGCGTTAATCGATATGCTCTTGTGATATCCCTCGTTGGTGTACACGTACCACGCCTGATTGTAGTGTATTAAATACTTTAAACGCTCCATTACAGTGATATAAGCGTCCAAAGCTGCAAATTTCCTAGCTTCCTTGTCGGGGCCCTGCTTAGTCCGGTTGTACGCTGCAGACCACGACTCTACAGACTGCACTTTTAGCATGGTGCACATAATTTCATTTATATGCGTCTCCACTGTAGTCTCCACCGACAGTTCGTAAATGTATATTAGACTCAGAAATTTCAACATATTTTCGTACGTATCGTTGTAACAGTTGAACGTGTGGTCGTCGTATTTTTCAATTAGTCGTGCCACGGTGGGATCGGTTTCGAGTACTTTTTTGTAAATGACCGTCAACAACCGTCTAAAATCTTCGTCTTCAATGGGGCGCATAATCTTGTGCAACGCCACCACATAATGTTGTAGATACAAGGCTCCCTTGTCTATCGCTGATATCTGTACAAAGCGATTATAATTTGGCGTACCGGTAGTGCTAACGGTCGGCGGTTCTTCGTTGAAGTGGGTCAAGTCGAACGTCTCTATGAAAGTCTTGAAATTTTTCGTGTTCAACAGAGCGACAATGTCTTCAGGTTCGTCTTGAACCATCGTATTTACCCCGTTGTCGGCAACCGCTACCGATGGCGTACTGGGCACTGGCGACGACGCGTTAACGTGAGCGATGTACTCTTGTAGCGGTTTCAGGTAGTTGCTCATCTGGTTGAACCGAATGCCGGCGACCCCAGACAACTTTGGCGCGTTGAACTTTTGCACTGTAGACGGTTCGCCGGTCAAGTACAGCGGACCGCATCGCGTGTCCATTTCAGCCATTACAAAGTCTTGATCGCGAGCCAGCGTTGTCTTAAACTCGTAGCGATCGTAGTACGGGTTGCTGCCCAACAACGGCACACTGGACTGGCCGATCAACAGCGGTCGATACGGCTCGCCACTTGTCTTCGCCGAATAAGGCAGAGGCATGCGAGACGGCACCTCGATGATCACGCCGTGGTTCCTGTATTCGGCGTTTAAGCGTTCGCCCAGTTCCAGGTGCAGCGGCATAGACACAGACACGTTGGTGTACAGATGGTAGCCGCAGTCCTTCCTCCACACCACACACGAGATCTTTCGTTTCTCCGTGATTTGAGACAACATGGATTCCACCTTTGCTCGTATAGAGTTGACTAGCGCCTCGCTGAGGTGTTGCGATCCAAAGTTTCTGCGACACATGCAGTCGAAATCAAAGGCGCACACGCGTATGTAAGACTTTGTGTTGTCAACGGCCAACGTGTGGCCGACGTCTTTAAACGGTTCCAAGTCGACAGACGTCAAGACTGTAGGCTGCGCAGCGGCATTGAGCGCTCGGTTCTTAATGTGTAATTGCGAAATGTCTTCGTCTCCGTGCCAAGTGTAGTACGCTTGCAGCGATCGTGAATAGATCACCGTTTTCGTCGTCGCAGTGTTGTTCGTATACACTTTAAACAGTTTTGCGTTCAGAAAGTTTTTCTCCAGCTCTTTGGTCACTGCACACGAATTATTTGGCAAATCTGCAAACGGTCGTGCAAACGCATTGGTGTTGTCCCCATTAGGCATTATCAGACCGGGTTCCGTAGGCGCTACGACAATTCTTGCAGTAGGCAGCGGCGGTGAAGACGATACGGATCCGGCAGACAGCCGGTGGTTTTCGTTACCGATGTCTGCCGCCACATTTGTCCTTCCGTAAATTTGTGAGAACCTGTCATTGTCACACGCTTGGTCTCCGCCGTTACTGTGTTCGTAGGTCGCTAGGAAGTCGCTCGACGACCCGTTGTTGGAATGATGCGTGAGTTCACAAAATCCGGACGAGTCGTTGAACACGTCGTTCTTTTGTTGCTCCTGTAGACGGCGTTGAAACACGGTAAGGCGTGGTAATGCCGACATCGTTTGTTGGTAAAATAGAGTTCAAGAGGACATTTCATTATATACACTGCAGCAAGAGCTCATGGCGTCTATAAATCTCGCGGCACTGGTGATCACGTCTATTATTACACTCGCTATACTCGTATACGTTTGTGTCAAGAACAAAGAGGTGAATATCGGGGGTATCGTTGATCGCGCGGCGCAAGAGGCCGCTTTCAACAGTACCGTGTTTATAATTCACGATAAATCTTCGGACACCGTATGTAACCGATTGATAACTGTGCGCCCGTTCGACTGGATGATTTGGGCCTGCCGCGGCGAACTATATATACTGAACCCGGAGAGCGGCGTACAGTGTTCCGCCGGGCATACGCCGGCCGTCAAAGTGTACGCAGACCAGTTCGTCGAGACTTGTCTCACACTGTCGTACGACGCCATAATCGGCTCGTACGCGAAAAGAAACGGAGCCAAGATCAAGCATGTGCCGTACGAAATCGAAGGCACGACGTTCACTATACTCACGGCACTGAATATACTGGCCAAAGACTGGATAACGTTCGACGTTGACGCTACGGCTAAACCGAACGAGTTACGAGACGTAGAGCACGGTAGAAACGAACGTTCCGTTCCGACGGGACGTACACTGACACAGCAACAAGTGATTAGTTATGCCGAGCCGCGAATCAAAAACTACTTGACGACCGCCGAATTGGACAACGTGTTCAAGCATCTCGCCAGACGTGAAAACAAATACGACAAGTTACTCGTGCAAGACAACTATCGTCCTAGCATCATCGAACGAGAGCCCAATTATACGCGACACCGCAATAATGCTTTGGTACTCTAGATATATAGTTACGTGTCGTTGTTAACTCTAAACATGGCCAGAGTTGTAAATACCATACACCAGGTACGCAACGTGACCAGATCCACGACTCGTAAGTCTAGAGCCATCAATTTGGCGTACAACTCTATACCGTTGCAAAGCGGCGCCACCAAAAACTTTGTGTTACACAAGCACATGAACGGCTACCTGTTGATCGCACAGAACAAACACAACGAACCTGTGCGCGCGTGGCGAGACTGCGACGGCATCTTTCCCATCCGCAGTTCTCGGATCGAGACCGAGCGCATAGCGCGTCTGGTGAATCGTTTCGCACCCAAAGTCTTATATATAAACGACGGCGAACCGCTGAAAACGTTATTTCGTACTAGCAGCAACTCTATAGCGTCGTGTATTGAACCGTATTCCGGTTCTCTGATAGATTTGTTGTTTAACATACGTGACGCCAAGAAAGCCGAAGACGACTGTACCAACGACGTGACAGTCAGTTACCAAGACGTACTCCTTTTGGATCCGACTATATCGTACAAACAGTACTGTTTGATATACAATATACGGGAGTCATGACAACACACGCTCTCTTTAAGTATTTGGGTAATAACCAGCAATAACAACTGTATAGTATATATTTTTTATTTATTTCTCTACAAAGACACTTTAATATCGCCGCATTTGGTGCACGTTTTAATCAATGACTGTGCTTCGTCGCCACGTCGTAGCTGTTGCATTCGTGTCTCGTACGTATTCTCGCATTTTGTGACACTGTATTTGTAGGTAGTTCTCGTCTCGGGATACCAATAGTGCGGTGAGAATACGGGACCCGGCAGATCCGTAGACGCCGTCTGAAGTAATACGGTCTTGCCGTCGGGCGAGTAGAAAATATTTAGACTCGAATTTTCTGTGTAACAAAAAACACACCCATCAACACACATAAAATCTTATGTAGTTTTAATCAAATGGTCGGCTGTAGTTTTTACGTACCAGTCAGCTTCATAGCGCACGGCTGTGAGTACGCCGAATGTGGGCGGCTGAGATCGGGTGTAGCGAAACAACAGGTTGTCGCACTTTACCAGGTCCACGTTCAACTGTAAGTGGTCGGCCAACGCGAACACATACTCTTCGTAGCCGGTCTGTCGCAGTCGGTGTACTATGTTGGAGAACAGTTCGTTGAACGGCGACAGTCGAGACTCGTCTGGCGGACAGTCGCTAGTGTACGCCGGACTCTCTACACGTATGTCTGTGCCGATATAGAACTGGAGCGCGTCCGTGGTGACGTCTGTAGAACGATTGCGGTAGACGAACGCGTCCGTCGTATATATAAGACGGCTCACGTTGATACACATGAGCGGCAGCTTGGACGCGTACGCTTGCAAATAGCCGGCCGTACGGTCCCAACAGGCGAGCGACACCAGGGCTCGGGTGTCCACTTTCACGGTGATACCGATCTGCTGGCGGTGCAGCGTTTCCAGACGGTAGCCGCATCGCGACTTGGGTATCGAGTCAGAAGCTTTGGCGGCCGCCACAGTGGCCTCGGTCAGACGTGCGCTACTCTTGAACGTGCGTCCGTCCGACAGAGCTTTACGTTTCACGCGCATCAACGCTTCGCAGTGCAACATCGTCGCTCTTTGTTTGAATATATATATAGTGTAAAGAATTCCACAGAGTGAGCTCGGTTGTCGTGAATCTTTTACCAACGTTTTATATATAGTAAATTGTATCGAGCCGACTATATTCTACCATGAGCCCGAACACGAGCAACGCCGGCAATGCCGCCGAAGAGTATTACAGTTATGTCAAGCGGACGGCTCACAACAAAGTCAAGCCGGATCCGCCGTTGAATCTGTACGACACCATAGCCGCGTTCGACGAACACTCGTCGTTCAAGAAACAGTTTATCAGCTTCAGCACCATGCTGACAGTGTTGTTCAGACAGAAGACCGTGCAACAGCGTAAAATCAACATGAACGAGATCAAGGCGAATCCCAAGTCGTTGAAATCCCCGAGTAAGACAAACAGCAGTTTGAGTCGCGTCGAGTTTGTGCCCGACGTGTTCAAACGGTGCAGGTCCAAGGCGGCCAAAAGCGCAATCGCCATGTTCTGTCTGGTCCCGTACAAAGAGACGATCCGCAGAGACGTGCTGTTCGCCATACTGCAAGACACGTTTGACTCTGTCAACGACATTATCAAACTGGCCAAAGATAATATCAAGAACATCAAAGAGACGATCCAGGGTAGGACGTCTTGTTCGGACGAGATGCGCAAAACGTTGATCCAAGCTATTCTGGAGACGTCAGACGTGCTGCGTGACAAAGGCTACTCCAAATTAGCCATGGCCGTACAGCCCAAGATCTACGTGCTGGCCATCAAATATTACATTGAAAAGAAGCCGTTCGCCACCATCTGTCCGTACGACGCGTTGATAAACAAGTACATTCAGACTTGTATAGCGTCCAAGTCGCAAGCTTCGGAACGCGAAAAAATCGTCAACCAATTCAACGTGAACGCGTACGCCATCGTAGAGAACATGATCGACAGTCTGCCCGATGACAACGAGACCGTCAAGTCGGTGAAATTCGAAGAAGGTCGCACGTACTATGTGTTCGAAGGTCCGATAAACTTTCCACGCGACCTAACTTACACGTACAAAGAGTACAACGGCAAACACCATCAGATTGTCACTTACAAAGACTGTCTGTACGACGTGATCGGCACAGAAGACGAGTTATTCAGCAACAAGACGTGGGAAGAGCGGTTAGACTCGATTGACTATACCGCCAAGATTATAATCCAAAAGAAGACCGGTGCCGAACTCAACGAGTACAACGGTAACGCCACACTGGCCACCGCTTGGATGGACGACAACAGATTTCATTGCAAACACTACACCTTTGTCAAGCGAGAACACAAAAAGGCAAACAACTCGTGAACGGAAAACACGCGGTGCCGTCTTGTAAATAACAGCGTTTACACTAAGTCGTAGATTTGTATACGGTGCTTTTGACCGGTTCGTATTTATATATTATGTTATTTTTTTGCTTAAGAGAGAGAGACGAGGGGTTTTACCAAAAAACTAAACGCGATAATATTCACAAAGATAACACAAGCTCGTATCGTTCACTATACAACCGAGTCTTAGTTGGACGTGTGATATGTAATACTTCTCTTATAGAGCGCAAGAATCACACTCGTCCAGACATCCGCTGTCCTCGCATCGTGCCCGTATAATGTTGAGAGACGGTCGCAGTTGTTTCGGCACGACGTAGTAGATGCCGGTCTTTAGGCCGCTCCTGTGTGTGCGCTTGATGAGATCGAACACCGTCTGGCTGGACAGATTCACGGTGAACATGGTAGACTGCGCGTGGTCGACGAACGGAGCCGACGCCGCGTACATGTTCACTTGAGTGTCGATGTCATTGGGCAGTTGTAATTTGTACGCGTTGTCTCGCAGTTTACGGCACATCAGGCCGTACATCACCGTCTTGTTACGACCGTTTTCGCTTTCTCTGGTCACCACCAGATCCATGGGTACGGTCACCGACTCGGTGACGCCAATAAACAAACTGGTAGTGGCTGTGGGCGCTTGCGACGTGAGCATAGAGTTGGCCATGCCGGCGCGCATCTGCAACATCAGTTCGGACCAGTCGGAACGTAACTGATGTTCGGGACGTTGTCTCAGTTTCCACTGCGGCACGCCAAACTGGAACGGTGATCCGACGTAGTTGTCGCACACGATGCCGTGAACGCGTGAATAGTCGCAGCTGGCTTGCACGGCGCCTTTGTACAGCGCCTCGGACACCATGGCGCACACGCGTACCGGGTCGTCGGCAGCGTCCGCAAGCACTGCCGCGTCGTACACGCCCAACGGGTTGACACCGATTTCGCGGCGCTTTCGATCGCCCAACAGGTTGTTGAGCGCCACAGTGGCCATGTAGCCCAGCGTGTACGAGTATCTGGCCAGTTTGGCTTCCTCATCGTCGCTGCCGCAGTCTTCGAATCGGACGCCGTGTCGGCGTTCCATGTGCTCGCGAATCGATTCTTGCACCGCCGAGTGTTCGTGGTACATCGCCACGTTGGCGGTCATCAGAGTGCACGAAGACGAGTTCTCGCAGTCCGCGTAGTTGGTAATCTCGGCACACAGATTCAGTGTTTTTATCACGCCCAAGTGTTGTTGGTTGTTGTAGCGGTTGACAGCGTCCACCCATACGATGTACGGACTGCCGCTCGTGCACAGCGATTCGACGATCCGTTTCATCAGTGCACGCGCGTCTGTGGCCGTCGTGTACAGTTTCATGTCGACCCACGACTTGTACACCGTCTCGTACTCGTCCGGCCGCAGATCGTGCAGCGAGACGCCTGCCACTCTTAGGTCGGCCGGGAACAGATACCACGCGAGATTCTTGTACACGCAGCTCATGAAGTAATCGGACACCAACAGACCGATATGAACGTTCTCGCAGCGGTGTATCGAGTTGGGTTTCTTCACCTCTAATGCCGCGAACACCGTGTCGTTGTGCACGTGTATATAGACGGCCGTCCTCGGCTTACGTTCGTGCAGCGGCAGCAGATTGCACGAGTCCAGTCGTTTCACAAACGACGTGAAACCGGATCGGATGCGTCCTTTCTCGGTGCTACCGTGCAACGGCACTGTGGACGCGCCCAGACCCACGCCGACGCCCATGTTTACAGTGCAGCACACGCGTTCCAGCTGACGTATCAGACCGGCGTTGTAGTCGGGTCGACACACCATCAGACGGCACGCCTCGCCGGGCACTATCGTCGTAGCGTCCGCGTTCTCCGCGTCCGCCAGTATGCTGGAGACGTGCAACATGCCCGTAGACAGCATATCGTAAAACACTTTGAGCTCTTCCAGGTCTTTTTTCACAAACAACATGGCTATGCGTAGCATAGCGTATTGTATCGGCTCTCTTTTCAACAGGTACCTGTTGACCAACACTTGTACGCCGGCCGCCGTGAAGATGTAGTCTCGACGAGCGTCGATCCATCCGAACGGTATGTCCGTGTGAACGCGATCGCCGAACCACTCACGAAACGACGTGTAAGTGACCGGATCAGACGCGGATCTATAGTTTTGCACCGCCATAGTGTCTCGGGCTAGAGCGCTGTAAATCACGTTCGTGTCGGCGTCGTCCGGTTTCGTGGTGACGGCTATCAACTCGTCCTTAGTCAGCTCGCTCAATTCGAGCCGTACACTGTAAGGCGTCTTCATTTTTTATACTATATAAGTGTGCAGATGCCCCAAACTGATCGGTACAAACGCAGTACAAAAAAACAAAATACAGTAGACGGCTGCGGCGTTAATCGAGAGCGGATCCGTTACTCATCAAATCACAATCGTGGACACTACCTTTGGGCGTTAAACTCGTGCAGTTACGTTTCGAAAACGAGTACAGATCACAACGCACCGGGGACCCGTTCCTGTCGATACAACGTTCGCACGAATTCGGCACTTTGCGCACCACGTCCAGTAGCGATTCGGGATGCAGGATCAGCTTACGGTGTTTAAACGTGTTTACCATGCGCGCCATGAACTTTACCACCATGTCTGTGCCGCAATTGTTCTTGTCCAACACCACGGTATACGCGCCTTTCGGTACAGCGTTGGTATCGGCGTTCGCCGATATCACCACTGCATTCTTGAACCGTGGCAAGTTGTTCAGTATACGGGTGTAACTGCGATTCTTAATGCCTACATCGAGGTAGACGAACGAGACCATATTGTCTGCGGCCGTGGGATCGGTGAACATGATGTCCGTGTCGGGACACATGGCTATAGGCGTGTCGTACAGTACTCGGTCTTGGTCTGACGACGCTCCTTTCACACTAGTACAGACACACTAATCGGTACACCATGGCGCCGATACGATATGATGCGGCAACAGCTGAGTAACTTGAAGCGGCAGGCTGGGCACGTTCGAATCTATTGTTATAATCATGACTCTGATATATATGTGTGTGTGTGTGTGTGATCTCTCTCTATGTATACAAAAGAAATATACACATTGATTAGAATTTTTTACGGTAGCCTGGTGTCATAGGCGTCGGTGGAAACACGTATTCGTGCACAGACGTCTCGTCATCATTACCGCTACTGCCACCGGCTTCTTGTCGAGCGTC
The DNA here is from genome assembly GCA_034769895.1 of Magicicada septendecula. Taxonomy (NCBI): domain Eukaryota; kingdom Metazoa; phylum Arthropoda; class Insecta; order Hemiptera; family Cicadidae; genus Magicicada; species Magicicada septendecula. The sequence continues at coordinate 282,444 of JAWRYS010002015.1, read as the reverse complement.
GTCTATAAACAACTTTCCTTCTTCGTCGTCGTCGAATGTCATCGGCTCCTCGTTGTTACTGTCTGTAAGCGGCGGTGTACGCGGTCCCAGTTCGGCCATCAGAGTGTCGATCCGATCGAACGTGGACTCGGTCGTTTCCGCGCCCTGTATATGGTAGTTGGATAGCGTGGTGTTGAGACTGGTGTGGTTGTTGATGGCTTGCGCCACGGTGTGGCCGCCGCCTTCCACCAGTACGGTGGTGATGTACTTGCGGAACGCGTTGAATCCCATCGTGTGACCGTCCGGATCGTTCTTGTCTGCCGAGCCGTCGACGTCTTTGATGCGCACTCCGAACGAGGCCGCTATCTCCTTCAGTTTTCTGCGCATATGACTGATGGACGTGAGCAGTATGTAGTCGGCGGCTATCCGCTGTGCCTTGTACTGGGGCGACCGGTTGTTGGCCAAAGTGTCGGTAGCGGCGCGCACCGCTTTCTCGCGTTGCTCTTGTATCGTGTTCAGTACGGTTAACAGCAGATCGTTGGGCGAAATCACTCGCCTTTTGCCGCCGCCGCGAGACCCTTTGCTGCGCACCACTACCGGTTCGTTGCGTCGAATAGTGTCGATGTCGGTGGTCTTGAGCTGGTACAGTTCGGATACGCGCATGCTGGTGCAAGAGGACAACAACACCACCAGCGCGGTGTCGTATTTGGCCAAGTCGCTAATGTCCTCTTCGACGTAGGCCTGCTTCAGTACGGCCGAGGCGGCGTCTATAATGCGACGCATCGCCTGCATGAACGGTTGCGACGAGACTCGGAGACTTTACTTTCGCGCGCTCTGTTGTACTTGCGCAAGTCTATCGATATGTCGTTCGGGTACATGCGGCGCAACGTGGCCGCGATCTGCAACTTGTACAACGGCGTGAGCTTCTTACCTTTAGTCGTGACCAGCGAGTCCAACAAGCGGACAGGATCGGCGGTCAACGCCTGCTTGTTGATCGGCACTTTGTTCCGTTTCAACAGATTGATGTGCGACACCATCGACTCTACGGTGGCGCTCGACAGCTTGCTAGGGTCGAACGACGACGCGGCACCGATATCCGTCAACGTCTTGTTGTATCTGGCGCTGGTGGACATTGCTGTGAAACACTATTAATACAGCCGCTGTTAGACGTGAACGACTTTGTGTCAGTAATCATTATCGCTGTGTCGTATAGACAGAGCGCTGTGTAAAACCGACAAGCGTGTACCGTAGCGGTCAGTACGTGACGGACCGCTCACCGATGAACGTTCTTCACTGGTAAGTGTGTAATATACGCTTATGGTTGTGGTTGTGTGTATGTTACTACTTAAGTCCTATAAATGTCGGCTAGGCTAGCCAACACTGTCTATTGAAAATCGACCGTTTCTACACGTATTATTCGTAGTTTCACTGTCGGCTAGGCTAGCCGACACTGTCTATCGAAAACATATCGGTCAGTGTAGCCGACACATCGCTTACTCAATCGACCGTTTCTATACGTGTTATTCGTAGTGTCACTGCCGGCTAGGCTAGCCGACAAACTTTATCGGAAAATATTACAAGTCCTACAAACCGTGCTCTTCGTGTCAAAAATATTACAAGTCCGTTAAAATATGACGTCACTATGACGTAATCCTATACCGACACATAGCGAAAATTATTACAAGTCCCACAGTAAACGAAAATAATTACGAGTCCTTCGATGTCGGCTAGGCTAGCCGACACGCGGTCAGCGCACAACGTACGCGAAACGGCATTAAAACTGTTCGCCATAAGAATAACATGGGAATCGATGATGGAGTAGACGACACGAAAATTTTGTCGCTTTTCTCGGACCAACCTCCGCCTCACCACTAGGGGTAGTGAACATCACCCCTCGTTTTATAAAACAATTACCCCTATTTCTGCTTCAACCTCGCTCGTTTTTCGCTCGCCGTCTACTCCGTCGTCGATTCCCGTGTTATTCTTATGGCGAACGGTTTCACCGCCGATTTGTTTATGTCGGGCGCTGGCGACAGCCGACTCGCTGCCGAGTCGATTGCTTTCCTACGGCAAACTAGCAGTCCGCCTTTGTTAAGGATATATCCACATGGATGTACGTACATATATATCAAGTAAAAATATATATATATAATATATATATATTACTATATACTTAACATAGACATACTACTACTACTACTACTATACCGACATATAACGAAAATTATTACAAGTCCCACGTTCAACGAAAATAATTACGAGTCCGACGAAGTCGGCTAGGCTAGCCGACACGCGGTCAGCGCACAACGTACGCGAAACGGCATTAAAACTGTTCGCCATAAGAATAACATGGGATCGATGATGGAGTAGACGACACAAAAATTTGATCGCTGGCGAGGCTCTTTTCTCGGACCAACCTCCGCCTCGCCTCTAGAGTGGTGAACATCACCCTCGTTTTATAAAACATTTACCCCTATTTCTGCTTCGATCTCGCTGGTTTTTCGCTCGCCGTCTACTCCGTCGTCGATTCCCGTGTTATTCTTATGGCGAACGGTTTCACCGCCGGTTCGTTTATGTCGGGCGCTGGCGACAGCCGACTCGCTGCCGAGTCGACCGCTTTCCTACGTCGAATTAGCAGTCGGCCTTTGTTAAGGATATATCCACATGGATGTACGTACATATATATCAAGTAAAAATATATATATAATATATATATTACTATATACTTAACATAGACATACTACTACTACTACTATACCGACATATAACGAAAATTATTACAAGTCCCACAGTCCACGAAAATAATTACGAGTCCGACGATGTCGGCTAGGCTAGCCGACACGCGGTCAGCCCACAAAGTACGCGAACGGCGGTAAATCGTTTCGCCATAAGAATAACATGGGATCGATGATGGAGTAGACGACACAAAAATTTTGTCTCTTTTCTCGGACCAACCTCCGCCTCACCACTAGGGGTAGTGAACATCACCCCACGTTTTAGGAAACATTTACCCCTATTTCTGCTTCGATCTCGCTCGTTTTTCGCTCGCCGTCTACTCCGTCGTCGATTCCCGTGTTATTCTTATGGCGAACGGTTTCACCGCCGGTTCGTTTATGTCGGGCGCTGGCGACAGCCGACTCGCTGCCGAGTCGACCGCTTTCCTACGGCAAACTAGCAGTCCGCCTTTGCTACGGATATACCCACATAGATGTACATACATATATATACATATATATATAGTACAATATATATATAATATATATACATTTATAGTCTTAACATAGACGTACTACTACTTTGGACAACAAAAACTCGGTACCGGTGGACGACGACCGTTGCGAAAAATTGGTCAACACTTGCTGGCGTCAACTCGTGCTTGTACGCCGTCCGCGCTACAGCAAACTAGCCGTCCGTCTGTGTTTAGGATATAACCAAGATGTATGTACATATATGTATATAGTATATATCTTACTATAGTCTTAACATAGACATACTACTACTACTACTACTTTGGACGACCAAACTCGGTACCGTCGACGGTTGTGCGCGGTCCGTTGTAAAAACGTACGCATATAATATACAACTCGATGTATACAAACTACTACGTTCTTGACACAGACAGACTACTACTTTGGACGACCGTCGACGGGTGTGCGCGGTCGGTTGGCATAACGATCATAGACAGACTACTACTACTGCTACTACTTTGGACGACAAAGCGTGGTACCCACGACAGCGGTGCGCGGTAGAAGCCGTTTGTAGTCAGAATGTACGTCGTATATAACTTGATGTATTCCTAACAAAGACAGACTACTACTTTGGACGACGGTACCGTCGCCAGTTGTGCGCGCGCGGTACAAGTGTTCCGTTGTCAGAATGTACGTATACACCTTGATGTAGAGTATGACACGGACAGCGTCGCCTACGCGATTCTTAAGCGATTTGTTGAAATCCGACCGGTTTTCAGCTTACAAATGTTGGACGTTGGCGACGCTCTTTTTCCGGACCAACCTTCGCCTCACCTCTAGGGTGGTGAACATCAACCCCCATTTTACAAAACATTTACCCCTATTTCTGACTCGACCTCGCTCGTTTTCGCTCACCGATTCCTTGTCGTCTACTCCACCGTCGATTCCCGTGTTATTCTTATGGCGATCGCTTCAGCCGTAGGTTCGTGTATGTCGGGCGCTGGCGACAGTCGACCATCTTACGGAGTCTACTGCTCTGCTACGCCAAACTAGCCGTCCGCCTTTGTTAACGATATACCCACATAGATGTACATACATATATACGAAGTAAAAATATATATAATATATATATTACTATATTCTTAACATAGACATACTACTACTTTGGACAACCAAACTCCGTACCGATCGACGGCCGTACAATCGCATCGCGTCCGTGGCAAAATATCGGTCGACAATTGCTGGGCATGTACGCCGACCGCTACGCCAAACTAGCCGTCCGCCTTTGTTAACGATATACCCAACATAGATGTACATATATACATCTTACCATATTCTTAACATAGACATACTACTAGTACTTTGGACAAACAATCTTCGTACCGTTGACAGTTGTTCGCGGTACAAACGTTCTGTGGTCACGTATATAATATACAACTGGATGTATTGTTAAGGTAGACAGAATACCACTTTGGACGATCAAACTCGATACCGTCGACAGCTGTGCGCGATACAAGCGTTCCGTTGGACGGTGTGACCGGTCGGTACAAGCGTTCGGTCCGCGTTTTGGATCGTCTCACTGGCGTCGACTCGCCCCGTACGCCGTCCGCGCTAAGCCAAACTATCCGTCCGTCTATGTCAAAACGTGTATACAACTTGTTAACAAAGACAGACTACTACTTTGGCCTACCGAACTCGGCGTTGTGCGCCGCGCGGTACAAGCGTTCCTTTTCAGACATACTATACGATTTGGTGTATTCTTAACACAGACTACTACTACTACTGTGTAGAACTAAGCTTTGTTTAACGCGTTCCGTTGTCAGAATGTACGTATATACTATACGACTTGGTGTATTGTTAACGTCCGCGTGTCGTCTACACCCCACATAGAGGATCCGAACATCGTGCTTTCTACTAGGTAATGCTAGGCGATTTGTTGAATTCTGATCGGTTTCACGTTAGTAAATTTTGGTCGCTGGCGACGCTGTTTTTCCCGACCAACCTTCGCCTCACCACTAGGGGTAGTGAACATCAACCCCGTTTTAGAAAACATTTACCCCTATTTCTGCTTCGACCTCGCTCGTTTTTCGCTCGCCGATTCCGTGTCGTCTACTCCATCGTCGATTCCCGTGTTAATCTTATGGCGAACGGTTTCGCCGTCGGTTTGTGTATGTCGGACGCTGACGACAACCGACTTCTTACCGAATCGACTCGTTTGCTACGCGAAACTAGCCGTCCGCCTTTGTTAACGATATACCCAACATAGATGTACATATATATATATGAAGTAAAAATATATATATATAATATACATATATATTACTATATTCTTAACATAGGCATACTACTACTACTTTGGACAACCAAACGTGGTACAGGTCGACAGTGATCCAACAGATCTTCTTACGGAGCCGCCTACTTTGCTTCGGCAAACTAGCCGTCCGTCTATGTTAAGGATATACCCAACATATATGTACATATATATCTTGATGTATTCTTAACATAGACGGACTAGTACTTTTGACGACCAAGACCTGTATCGACAAGCGACAACCGAGATTCGACCGGGCCGACCTCATAATTTTACGTTAACGGGTAGAAAGTATATATATAATGTATAACTTATTATAGTCCTCAGAATGCCACTACTACTACTACTACTACTACTACTACTACTACTACTACTACTACTACTACTACTTTGGACGACAAATAAAAATGTTTACCCAGTCAGTTACAGTCGCAGTCGACTCGAGCAAAAGTATTCGGATCAGAATATCGGTGTCTACTTTTTTTTGATAGAGACAAAGTCCGTGGAGAAAGAAAAACGGGACACGTTACTGCACACGGTCGACAGCGTTGTTGGTCAGTGTAGCCAGTTTTTTAGCAACGTCGTCCGATACACGGGACACTAGCGTGTCGTTCATCGACGTGATCAGGGTGTAGAGTATGCCCACTTTCAGCGTGTCTTTGTTCAAATGTTGGTTCTTGCCGGAGAGCACGGCCTGTACGGTGGCTCTCGGCACGGGCAAGTATTGGCTCGCTTTCGCCATCACCGATTCTTTGGTGCGTTGGTCGCTGTAGTTGATCGAACCGTCGACCAGCATTATTTCCACGGCCGTATAATCGGTACCGAGAAACCTTTTGACGGCCGTTTCGTCGAGAGCCAACGGTTTTGAACCCAAATCCAGCAGTCTCTCTATGTTCGTGTCGTCGTCGCCTGCGTTATCGACACCGGACACTTTGAATATGGGATAGCCTTTGTTACCTCGGTTCGTAAACGCGGTGGGCGGTCGAGGTTTGACGATTGCCGGTGTGCCGCTGCCGCCGCTCGTCGAGGCGTCGTTGATCTGCGAATGTTCCGAGCCTTCGACGGGCACCATGCGAAAGTCGGGTAATTCTTGGTGGAGAAAAGTGATCTTGTCGTATATGCTGCCTCGCGGCAACGATAACACCGTGTTGGGTAGGTTCTGGATGGCGTAGTCCAACGGATTCGGTTCGGTCAGTTTGTCCTTGATGTCGTAGTAAGGATAACCGGGTTTCGTCAACTTTTGGAACCGGTCGATACGAGCCGGCGCTTTCTTCACCACCAGTCTCGGGTACAGGCTTTGCGCCGCTAGCGGAAACATTTGTTTCGTTAAAATTGTACAAACACTACAAATAGTATGTGTACGATTACTATATATAAATGCCGTGATAGAAAGTAAGGCACGTCAGTTATACATTTGACACCGCCATGGACGCTCTGGTTATAGATTTTGAAGACGATCTGTTCATTTACGACAGGCGTGGCGTCGACAACGCCGCACAGCAGCAAGACGACGATGAAGACGACGTGGTTATGGCCGAGTGCGATGATGTACCGTTGTCTAAAGACGGTTATACACCGCATCGGCAGTCCGATACGAACAAATCGTGGTGGTCTGAAGACAGCAGCAGCGACGACGAAGACGACGATATAATCATCACTATAGACCGAGAGTCGTACGACAAACGTATGGAGAGGAACAAGCTGAAGGAAGTGCTGGAACACAGCTACTATCCGACGCTGCCGATTCCGAGCGACGATCGACAGTCGCCCTACTACCACGGCTACAAGAACGTGGCCAACAAGACGGGCGGTGGCGGCGGCGCGGCCGTATACCAACTGCGGCCGGACGACATCGAGTTGAACAACGAGGTCGATCGGCTCATCGCGAAGTCTGTGAACCTGCGCACCACCGACGTGATCACCGTGTTTGTACGCAACACGTTGATTCTGGTGCCCACGGATGTGCCGATCTCGTCGCGGCTGGCCGATTGTATATGGCCGCCGGAGAAGACGCTCACCGCCAAGTTCGAGTTCAACAACATGCACCTGTTCAACAGAATGATGCCCGAGACCGATCGGACGGAGACTATGGCCTTCTTCGCCGCCCGTTACAAGAGGGTGCACGTGGGTACACAGCTACAGTACCGGCCGCCGCAGCCGACCCAGCATCAGTTGGCGCCGCCCGTGCCGCAGAACACCGCTTCGGGGCAGTACCTGTACGACGACTTAGCTCTGGTGATCGTGGTCGGCGGCAAAGTGGTGGACGCCGCCATACACGGAGTGCGAGGCAACATCAACGATCTGGTAACCAAGTACAAACCGCGACGAATCTACTGCAACACCATGCCCAACGACGCGCTGAACGTGTTCCTGCGCTACCCGTACCAGCCGTTCTACCAGAGTTTTCAGAATCTGATGGTGCCCTTCTTTGTGGACACGACCAAAGTGGGCATGAGTACCGTCTCGTTCTGTGACCGCTACGATCCGTTCTGCGCGTTTTGCAAAGCGCTGTTGACGGTGCGCGGCTTCTTCCACCAGGATATTCCCAACACGCCTAGATTCGTGCAACGAATACGAATGCCGACCTGCCAACGGCGCGTTTCCAACGTAAAACGTCCTCAACTCTGGTGCAGAATACGAAAGCCTGAGTGCAGAGTCGAGCCGACAGTACGTCCGACCGATGACGGCGGTTTTGTCACGAAACGCTACGCCAACAGACGGCGAAGAAGCAGCGGTGGCAACAGTTACGGCGTGGTGTTCAAATCAAACAGTCGCAGCCGCATACCGTTGAGACCCAGCCGCAGATCCGCGTTTAACCAGTCCGTCAAGAAGGAGTATGCGCGTCGAGTCGCCAGCACGCTGCCGCCCAGCGGTCCGAAAAAGAGGACACTTTCAAAACGCAGAGTCGTCGTATTGAAACATTACTAGATATATCTGTCTCAAACACCGCAACCAACTATTCATGTGTATCTGTATATATTGTAATATAAATTTTTCACTAGTATATATTGTAATTAAAAATTTTTCACTACATCTTATATTGTGTTTCGTGTTGCTCATTCCGACCTTTATCATCTTCAATTGCTTCCTGACTCGAACATCGCTTCAAAGTTGGGCAACGATTCGGCCGCTTCGAGTATCGCTTCCAAGTCAACAGGCAGCGATTCCGGCGCTTCGAGTTCGATAAACTTGCATAACGAATCCGTGTCTGTATCGTTTCCGTCGGTACGCACCGACATTTGATCGGCCTCTACCGATGCCGGTGACACTAGATGCTCCTGAAACGTGAGTATTTTTGGCCGAGACTTTTTAAACAGACCGTTTGCGTCCTCCATTGTCACATCGTCGTCACCGACGACAGTTTTGGCGACGTCTTGAGACGGTGTAGTCTTGCAGAAGTAACCTTCCGTCTTGTGGACGACGCGAACGAACTGTTTGTTAAACACGTCAATGTCGAACGGTCGGCTCTCGTCGGTTCGTTTAGGTGTCCGCTTGTCGGCCGGAGGCGGTTGTTTGCGTCTATGTTTACCTCTGCGCGTCGGTGTCCAATCCGGGTCGGAACCTGCATCCGACATCGTCGCTTCGAACGTTCGTTTATTGGTGTTGGCCGGCAACGCGACCGCTTGACTTGTGCACGCCGCGTTCGCGTCGCCAGCAACGGTTTCAAGTTGCTGTCGCTGGACGACGCTCGTTTCAATGTCTTCGGGTCGTTGTATACTTGTCGCGTCTTCTTGTACGGGTATTTCAGTCGTCTGCACTTCAGCGTGCGCCACGATCGGCGTGGGCTTGGGTATTTTGACGCTGGAGAAATCCAAGACGTTCGTCTGCACTTTGGCCAGCACGTCGAGAATAATGTTTGTTACCGGCTCGTTATAGTCCATGGCCGCTTTACTGCCGGCGTAGTAGGATCGCGCCTTTTCCAACGATTCCGACACCCTTTCGTAAAGAGTTTTAATCATTTCATACTCGACGAGACACGTTTTAGTCCGGTCGTTGAGCTCTGTGGACTCGGACAGTTTTATACGCAAAGCGTTTAACTCTTTGTTCAGCGCGTCGATTTGTGCCGTGTACTGACTGACATTTGTCAAACAATCGTTTCTAGCGGTGGCCAGCGACAAGAGTGTAGAGTCTCTAGCCGCAGTAATCTTTTCGATTTCCTCGTTTTTCTGATTCACACTCTGTTCCAACTCGGCGACTCGATCAGTCAGTCGATCCACCTGCGCCTGTTTGCTGACGTCGCTCTCAGTCAGCTGATTTATACGCGACTGTTTGCTGACATCGCTCGCACTCAGTTGGTGGATACGCGCCTGCCTGTCGGCGTCGCTCGCCTCGAGCGTTTCGATTTGCGCGTTTTTCTGATCAACGATCTGTTCCAACGTGGCGATTCGATGTTCCGCTTTCGTCTTGTAACACTCTAGCTCTTGACGTTTTGCCACTAGTTCGTCCGACAGGCGAGCGATACGCTCGCTGAACTGCTTCTGTCCGTCCTCGGCGGTGGCGTTCAGTTGGTTCGCCTTTTCCTTTAGCTTTTCTTGTAGCGTTTCGATTTGTTGTTTCATAGTTTCGTGTTCCTGTCGCTGTTGCAACAACTTGTTTACACTGTCTTCCAAGTCGGTCCACGCGTTCGACACTTTGACTCTCTGTGCAGGCAGGCCGAACGCGCGCATCAACGCCATGAGTTTGGCGGTATGTTTGCTGTTTTGCGTCTTTAGTGAGGCGATTTCTTTGACGGTCTTGCGTTCGTATTCGTTGCGCATCGCGTTAGCGTTACCGGCGTCTCTCGAGTACAGATCTTTGACGAACACCAGCTCTTCGTTTAGCGCGTCTATTTTGCGTTGCCGTTTGCGCTGTTCGTCCAGCAACGGTGTAGACAGTGCGGCCAGCACGTTGCTCACGCTGTTCTGCAGGTAGTCGCGAGCGATCGCGGTGTTGAAGCCGTATTGTTTCTCTATAAAGGTGACGATCTCGGGCACTTGCGGTATAAACTCTTGTAACACTTTGGACTTTATAACGCTAACCACGGGATTTTCTACACCACCGTACGGCCGCGCCGCCGGCGTAGGTGTCGCGTCTGTTATAGTCATTATAGGCGCATGTTGTTTCTCTGACCGTTAGTAATAATAATAATACTACTATCTAAAGCAAAAAATCAATGTTTACAAGATGCACAACGCTATGTACGAGGCGATCTGAGAGGGTGTCAGATCTACGGTGCCGGTCGCGGCCAGCGTGTTCAGTTGCGGGTCTGAAAATTCGTACAGTTCCATGCACTGGTCCGGATTGCATATCGGTTTGGTGGTCGCGGATATGTCCGTCGGTGTGACTAGCGGTTGGGTAAAGGCGTCCAGTCTGTTTTGTACGGACGAGTCTGTGTACGGCCGCGTGTACGTTCGATACTTGTTAGCCAAGAACGCCATCGGGTCGCGGTATTGAAACATGTCGTTGGTGTCGCGGCCGCCGAACTTTGGTTTCAGCCTGTCGCGGTGGAGGCGGTACGCGTTGACGTTGTACTGTTGAAGTACTAACGTGAAGAAGACGTACTGTTCAGCGTCCGTTGCCAGTTTATCGTACACGTCGCGATAATCGCTTTCCATCAGATGAAACGAGGAGCACACGAACGCGGCGGCCAACTTTGACTGCACGCTGGCGGCGATGTCGCGTATCAGAGCTACAGCGGTGGCCACCGAGTTCTGGTTCTTGTCGTCTTTGCCGCCTTTCGGCATGATGATGAGCACACTGTCTTCTTTAGCACAATGTCGAGCGACCCAGTCTAGCACTTCGTTGGCGTACGGCAGTCGTATTTTGATATCGTTTACTTTGATAATGTTGCCGATCATCTGACGCAGTATCAGTAGCGCCACGCCTTGAGATTCTAGTCGGTCGGCGTGCAGAGCGTACGCCAGCACGTCTTGCAGCCGCAGTGTACGCGCGGCGTCAGCCACGTCTTGTTCCAGCGTGGACATGTCGCAAATCCGTTCTATGGTCAACGTCACACTGGCTCGACGCGGCAACCCTACGTCCAGATACAGTATAGAGCCGTCGGGCCGAATGTAGTGGCCGTCCTTGAAGGGAAACGTCAAGAATACGCTCATGTATTCGGGCGGTACTTTGTCCACTCTCCGCACGTCCAACCCGGCTCGGTATGTCAACAGCTTTTCCACAGCCACACTGTCGTCGGGCGTAACGGTGTGCGGCGACTTTTTATGGTTGATACACTTGGAATCGGTACACTGTGGCTGTTTAGATTCGGCCATGTCGCAGCCGATTCGCGACGCCGGCGTCAGACTGTAAACATCGTAGTTGGGGACAAACGACGTGTCATAACCGACACCTCGGTACCGGACCGTGTCTTCGTAGAACGCGGCCATGCTGACGATGTCGGCAAAGTCTGTGCGCTTGATGAGCAGAGCCAGTCGCGCTTGCCACCGTTCGTCGGTCTCTAACAGGAAGGCGTCCGACACGTCGAGCATATAGATCGCGTTGTGGTAAAAGTATGTGGAGAAAGTGACACCCTCGTAGTACTGGTAAATCACGCGATTGTTGAACGCCATCAGTTCAAAAGCGAACAACGAAACACCGGTGGTAGGACGTAGCGGCAGTTTAAAGTCGTACGTAGGCGGTGGTTCGGGCGAATACGCCAGTATCGGTGTACGTACCGCCAATTGTAGAACGTCATTAACGTCTACAGAGGTGCCGTTTACCAACGCTGTAATTTGGTTCTTGGCCACGTGACGTATGGTGTGCTCGTTAAGAATGTCGTCGTTGTCGTCTGCCGTGTTTTCGGTCAACAGTTGTACCACCGCGCCCAGTGATTTGCGGATCTTCACTTGGTACACGGGATTAATCTGACGGTGGCCGTATATAGCGGCCGTCTTCTTCTTTACTGTCGACCCGTTCGCGTCGAATCGTGAGTCCAACACTGGTGCGCCGCGAATCACGGACCACATCAGATCTTGGCGAGCCAACTCGTCGGCGGACGCAAACTCTGCGCGTAAGTTAAACATTATAGTAGTATACCGAGCGTATATACAATGTTGTCGACCGCTAGACGCAGCGATTCGGCCGACGATGATCTACTATATAGACCCCATTATGAATCTTACATCATAGAATTCTGTAAAATCACCAACGCGCCAGAGTTTCATTTACGCGATATTTCGAGTTTGGTCGAACTGTTGAAAGAGTCGAACATAGTGTCGGTGCTGATGTGCAAGCCGAGAAACACGGACGCCATCACGTGCGTGAAAAACTATTTGGACAGCAAACCGCAGCTGCCGCAGTCGTTTCTCACGCGTCTGTTGGCACTCTCCAACACGAAGATACGTCTGACACCGGCCAGGTTCGGCGCCTCGTCCCCCGACTCGTACGTGGCGAAAGTGATACCGGGCAACACACAGCCGATGACGAAAATGACCGAAATGACTGTGCGAACGATGTCGGAAGCGTTGTCGCGCGACATCCAGTACAACCGCAAAGTGTACAGCCTGACAAACGGCGGTGTTCGCAACGTGCCCAACGCGGTGAAAATAAAGTTTACGTCCACGCTGATGTCTCAGTTGGTGCGCGCCCAGGTCGACTTGTACCGCACGATAGAAGAGGCGAACCGGCGTAATTACATCAAAATCAGCCCGTACATACAGTCGCGTGTGGCATCGACATCGACAAATACGTTGTTGCGATAAACTTGTTAATTTTTTCAGCAATATAGTGTTATTAATCGATATGGACGACAGCGTACTGCCGGCGGCGGCGGACGTTTTGTCTAAACGACTGGCGATGTGCGATCGCGAACACCACCGGAAACGGCCGCGGCCTCTGCTGAAAGCGGTGTACATCGGTGGACCGAGCGCGGTCGGCAAGTCGACCACCATGAATAAGATCAAGGCTCGCTACCCGTGGGCTCGCGTCGCCAGCGTCAATTTCCAGAACCTGTTTTCATTGTACGGCGGCGACTCGGCTAGAGCGGTGCGACATCTAGTCTACTATCGCAACGAACCGAAGATATACGAACACACCGACGAATGTACCGCGCTGTATCGAATCGTGCACAAGTACATGCGCCAAACGGACGCCAAAAAGTTAACCAAAGAGGACGTACTGTCGTGTTACCACGAGTGCGTGAACGAGCTCACCAAACCGTCGGCCAGCACGATGATAATCATGCTGGACACTACGGAAGCGTTTGTACAGCGGTACGCGTATCGGCTGGTCTCCGACTACAACGGCATAGATTACGACGGCGACGACGGCATACGGTACTTGTACTTTCAAGTACCCGCGTACCTGGCGTTTCTGACCAAACGTCATCTGTACCCGTTTATGAGTGTGTTGATCGCCACAGACGACTACGACTCGACCGCATCGCCTCGCATGTTCGATGAAGCGGACGACTACGGTCTGATACCGCTGTTGCACAGCCTAATAGACACCAAGAACGACATCGTATCGGACAAGTTTGACTACGACACGGTGTCGAGGATAGTGGCGGACTGTCATGTATCACGAGTCGACGACTCGTTGGAACTGTCTTGAAGACGCGGCACAAAAATAAACCCCAAATCGAGAGTGATATTTTTCAAGGTTACAGTCGATACCTTCGCCGAGTTTTTACCAGGTTTATAGCAGAACTTTACCAGATTCTTACACTTTTTAGATGTTTTGAAATGAACGTGGAGCGGGCAAAAATTAGAAATCGTACAATCTTGCGCGTCAAAATCAAATTTGCGAATTTCAGAATCACGACTAAATCAGGACATCTAGTGTAGAAAAAGCGACCAAATCAAGTGCAGAGAAGGCGTAGGCGTATGTTTTGTCGAGCCGACCAAATCAAGTGCGGAGAAGGCATGGGCGTATGTTTTGTCGCATCGACGCTTGTTTCGAGTCTATCTGGTACGGGACCGGGAATTAGACCTCGACCTGGAACGGCGTCTGTTGTTGGAACTCTTGGCTGCCGGTGATCGTGATCGGGATCTGCGTCTGCGTTTAGTGCTTACGCCGACTGTGGCCGCTCGCCGCCTTGGGCTCGGACTCCGGCTACGAGATCTGGACCGGGATCGTGATCGTGAGCGTCTTCGAACCATGATCGTCTTGTTATTATCGATGACAGTGTAGTTGTCGTCGTCGTCTTCGTCGTCGTGTATAACTATATTACCGTCTACAATTTCGTCGTCGCCTTCGGCGGTGTCGTGATACACGTACTTCAAGTTGGCAAACGGCGTTTGGTTTTGTCGTAAGAAGTGGATACTATATGACGGGTACAGATCGCTGTGCACCTCGTTGCCGCCAAACGCCACTTGGACATCGTTTACCGTCACCGTCGGCAGCCAACATTTCATAGCGCTGATCAACCGGTGCTTACTGTGACCGTACACCGACCGGTTGATGTACACCAGAGCGGCGATCTCCGGCTCGGAACAAAACAACAGATGTCGGTTCGACCGTATCGTTTTGTGAGTGTGCAACGCTCTACGGTTGTGTCTGTAGTCGTAGCACTCGAACCGAACGACGCCGACTCCGTGCACGTATTTCAGTCCTCTACCGCCGTCGATAATGTCGTCCACTTCGTTTTTAATATTCGTCACCATTTCAAAGTCGCGCGGTCTGAGTTCGTATTCTTCTATAATATAGTTGTACACCGAAGTCAAAAACTCGGGGTACTCTTTCACACGCACGACCATAGATTCTGTCATTTTGGTCGGTATCGCTGCCTCCACTATTACTATAATTACCGGATGAACGGATATGTTCCAGATTCCGGGCGTACCCGTGTTTAACAGTCGGCACCACCAAACAACTTCGCCGCGTCCGGACGGCGCGCGCCACCAAACAGCGAACGTTCGTCCGGACGCCGCAAAACAGTACAACAGATCGACGCAACCGTATCGACATCCGGCTCAGTTTACCAATTTTAACACGAAAACTACCGACGAGGATGAAGACGAAGAAGAATCGAAGTCTTTGCTGACACAGCATTGGGTCAGCGCGCACGCAAACTCGTTTCAACCGATCGTACGTGAAAAACGTACACCATCGGCAGACAAGCCGAACACTCTGCTGTACGTGCACGCGACAGATCAACCGATAGTGCCTACGTACGCCGACAAAATAGTAATGTCGGCAGCGGATACTCGTGCTGGCGAGGATGAGGAGGAGGAAGTAGTGGCTGCAGACGAAATCACGTCGAAAAACAAAGACATCGACGCGGACGAAGAAGTCGAGTCGATATTGGGCGAAAAACGTCTAGAGCAACGGTACGACCAACGTCGCAGGTTAAAGCGACAGAGAAGTCTTAGCCGCATGTCGGTGGTGCGTGGCGGCCGTAAAACGCCGGCACGATTCGCTAAACGACGTCGATTGAACGACGGCGGAGCTTTTACTACCGAACCGGCGACACATACAAAAAGCGTACTCTCCAGCATAATTAAATACGCCAAGTACCCGATGTACATGTCGTTAAATATTGTCTCTATATCTTTTATGCTCTCAAGCATGGGTGTCGATATGTCTCAGTATACTAACTTGATTCGCGTGTCGGCCTCGATGTTAAGACACGTCACTGCTACGAACGGTATCGACGTGTTGCGACGTTTAACTGCCGGCGCATTGGCGAGCGCTGCAGAGCTGGGCTCGACTCTAACGCCCACGGACTAACCAGTATTGTTTTTTACTTGCGTCAATATATAGTGCTGGGTTTGTATGTAATCCGTATGCGTCGTCAACATGCTTCCAGTAATCAAATCGGACCACTGGGCCAAAAAGGAGGAGCAGTCGCAGTCGCAGACGGCGATTGTCCAGAAGCCGCTTCAAGTACCGGTCGTGTACGTGCCTTTACAGCAACAGGGTGTCCCAGTGATGTATGCTATTGCGCCTGTGACTATACACCACGCGCCAAATTCTACGTACCACAATAATCCGGGACCGGACACGTATCTACCGTATTTGGAACGACCGCCGCCTACGTACTCGCCGACCGCTCCAGAAGGACCTGCAACACTACACGTGAGTAACGTCAGACCGCCGGTAGTGACGCTGGACAATGTACAGACGCTAAACAACAACAATGACGACGACGACGACGACGACGATAAAAAAGAACCAGAAAAACAAACCCTATTGAGTACATTTAAAGTGTCAAAACCAGTCAAGAAACTCGATACGAGTACTGCGAAGGAAAATAGTATGGTAGAACTGAATCCCATCAACACGTCGAACATAATCGAAACCTTTGACACCATCGAAGACGGTCTGACCGACACTTTGCAACAAGAAAAGAACCGAAGTTCGGTGTCATACAATATGCTGAAATGTTGTAGAGTGAGTGTGCGCACAGTCAAACACGTACTTATCGCGTTGGTCGCTTTCAGTGCCGTGTACACGGCAGCCATTCAGATGTACGATCATCTGCCCGTCGGCGGACTTCTTTTGAATATCTTTTCATCGAATCAGTCGAACCATCAGTCACCGGATCTAACCGTTCTGAACCAGACTTCACTTGAAGGACAAGGAAATATTTGGTCCAACAGTACCGTCGCTCCTCCAGTCGTCGATAACTCGTCTATTCCGGCCGTCAACACACGTGATGATCCGAGTCGCGAGGGTATAAACTCAGGCGTTGCTACTACGCCCGGTCCTTTTTCTAGCGTTCGCGTTGGTAACAAAACTACGGCGACTTCGATTCCCGGCACCGTTACGCCTAAACCCACTACGCCTATTAGTTTCGACGCCACTGCGGCTAGTGCTTCTACATTGGTTAGTGTTGTAGACACCACCGTGGCGTAGTGTTGTTACCGTTACGGCTAGTGTTCCGACTACTACGACCGGCACTACCGTTACTCCTAACGCCACTAAGCCTATTGGTTTTAACACCGCTGCGGTTAGTGCTTCTACTGTGGTTAGTGTGGTCGACACCACTATGGCTAGTGTTGTTATCACTCCTGAGACGATTGCTACGACTAGCACATCTAGTGATGCATCGAGTATTAATGCCGACACTCCAAAAAATAGCTCGATTGATTCAAACGAGCGATCGTTAGATAATCCGATCAACTATCCTCCGAACGATAACGATGCCGATAGCGTAGATACTCCTACTAGTCCTGCATCAAGTGCTAATGCCGACGTTCCAACAAATAGTTCAATCAATCCTTTGTTTGGTGCGCTATACAACTTACTGTAGCAACCCTAACGTTACGATCATGGGTACGACTATGTACCACTGCCTCCAACCTGACATAGAAAGTAGTGATACAAATGAAACGACGACCGACACAACGACCAATACTTAACAAATACTTAACTGTAGAGTTTGTGATAACGGAAATAATAACAAGACATTTGTTTAATTTTATTTGCGTATATTTTTTCATTACAAAAAACAAAACATCAAATTATATCGTGTAGACTCGACGAGTCCAATGAAATCCTCGACACCACCTCTATGTAGTTGGAACGTGCGCCCAGGTCCGAGCTCTTGTTCATCGTCTGCATCGCTCGTGTTCCTTCGTTGTTGTGCTCTTCGCCGTGTCTGAATTTGGACAACAGCACTTTGGGTCGTTCTCCGGTGTATGCGACCAGTGGGCCGTGTGTGTCCGTAGACATGTTGGTCAGATTGCCGGTCGACATGAACAAAGCGCATTGGGTCATGTACAGTGTCATGGCTTTGATCTCGTCGTACTGTTTTGGATCGAAAATGTCTTGATTGAGCGAGTAGCAGTAGGTAAACTTTACAAAGTTACTGATAAACAACAGTGGATTTTCGATAAAGTATTTCAACTCTGAGCAAAAAATCAGACTGTACGTGTCGTCGGTGCCGTACCGATGCAGCAGAGAGTTCAATTTAATATTGTTGCTCGCCGTAGACGTTTTAAACACGTAAATCTCGTACACTTTGTCGCATACTTTGAATATCTTCACTTCGTTACTGATGACTGTCTCGTATTCTACATTCTTACTGTAGTTGAGGTCCGAGAGTTGAGTCGTTGGAGATGATTGAAGTTTACTGACGGTGCTAAAGCGTCCGCCTCTTTCGCGCACTGTGGTCAGTTTTGTCTTGTTGGCGGTGGCCGACTGTTTTGACACCGCGGTGACGCTAAACTTTTTTACGCCGCAATAATGCGTTTTAAAGTATTTGTCGATGTCTTCGAGTCTCTTGAACGTTCGAGTTTCGTGTATAACAAACGGACGCATACATTCCTCTTCAGACAGCCGGTCGCAGTGTACACGTACCCACATAAAATCGTTATCCGAGTACAGTATATTGTTCTTTATGTTGGGCGTGATGCGATCCAAACATGTTTCCGTCTTGTTTTTTTGATAGTGTTTGACGTCAAACGATTGCTGAATCTTGCCGGCCGTCATGTAGGCGACAATGTCTATGCCCAACGCTCGCGGAGTGGGTCCCATAAACTCGGACTCGCAGTCGAACAGTTTGTTGAGCAGTCGTTTGGCACCTGGTCTGGCAAAGAGTGCTGCGCATTCGTCCGCCGACATATCTTTACACACCATCATGTACTGAGCTATAGCTCGGGCTTGCGGCTCGACAGATTCGTCTTCACACGCTCGTATTATGCACGATGCGAGGTAGTCGATATCCGTGACCAAACTCGACTGTGTAGACGATGGAACAGAATGCGCCATAGTGGACGTGCACGTCCAACGTTTTCACTTGAACAAAGCGGTCGTCTTCGTCTTCAGTCAGCCGGTGTTTGTAACGTCTGTGCAAATCTAGACTGATCGTGTACGGAATGTACAGTTCAGCGCTCTTGGAATGCACTATAAAAGTGTCGACCACAATATTATGGCCGATCGCCTCAGTAGACATTACCTATATAATGGTATCTGTAAAGCGCTACTCCTAATGACGATACTCGGCCCTTGTGTCAGTTATATAAAAATTCACTCAACGCACTCGTTCGGGTTACATCTCATCTTCGTCTTCGTCGTCGTCGAACGTTAATGAAGCGACAGAAGGTGGTGGCTTCGGGGTCGGCGAGTATCTGTCGTTCAGCTGTAACCCATCGTTTTCGTACACTCTGTAATAACGCTGTTTCTGGCGATTATCTAACTCATTGTCTTTCTGCGCCTTGTCACCGTCGTTCAATAGGCTAGTATCATTGGTTTCTATTATTGACATGAATTCGTTGGCGCTTATAGACCGCAACGGTTTCGTCAACTCTTCGTTGTTGGAAATAATACTGGGAAGAGCCTGTTGTTGTTGTTTATGATGTTGCGGAGACAAAGGAGGGGACAGTAATAAGGGGTGCGGCTGGTGTTCTTTAATATACCGGTCGACTATATCCGCGGCATCAGTGTCGGTAGCTTCCGGCAGTTGTTCGCTAGCAACCGACACGCTATCAACAGTGTCCTCTTCCTCCTCTTCAGCGGCTTCTTCCACGTCCATGTCTGTGTCGTGTCTGTCGTCTACCACGTCGTCAACAGAGTTTGTCGGGGTCGCGTGTATTTCGGCGCGATGTAAACTGACCACCGCGTCTCGTTGATTCTGTCTGCTTGTCGCCGCTTCTGTACGTTTCTTTTCGCGTACCCTTTCGACACTCACCGTGTGTTCGGTGATGCTCTTCACAGACGACGTAGTCGGTGCATCGGAGTTGTTGTTATTGTTTCTAGGCGACTTGAACGTGTCGGCAAAGTTGGTAAATTGTTTCGGTGCATCAATGTCCGGTATAGCCTGTTGTACAGAATTGACTTGTATCTTATTGGCTACACGGGGAACCTCGTTTATACCGCTCCGGGCCGGTATCGAGGCACCGGGTTTGATCGGGTTTACAGTTTTGGTTATTAGTTCGCGCAACGATTGTATAGACGTGCCTAACACGCTGGTAGCTATGTTTTTAGCCACTATCATGTATACGTTTGGCTGGAACGTACCTCCTTGTGTTCGCTCCAGTACCTCCAGACACGCCAGCTCGTCGGCTTCTATGTTCGTCGATATGTTTTCCGGGTTAACGTAGGCGCGCAGTCGTGGCATTTCCTCTGTGACAAACGTCAGGCCGAATTTTACCAATACTTTGCTGATGACGATGGGGAATTCTCGCATACTGAGCGCGTTATTCTTGTTGACTAGCTTGCGCAACGTTTGCGTGTCCACATTGTCCAAGTCGATGTTGCGTAGAATGTTTGACTTTAAACACGTCTCGTAGAGGGCGGCCTTTGTAAAAGCGTCGTCGAGGTCCATGATATTACGGTTGTATTAATAGTAGTAACATATAGGACTACATTACACAAGTGTTTTAACAAATGGGGCTGTCGTTAATGGTGTCCTCGTCATCATGGATTGGCGTATGCAGGTATTTATCATGACCGCTTTCTGCATTATCGCGTTGTTGGTAACGATACTATATTACTATCGTTTCGATAAGAATATCGGACCGACCGTGGACCGTATGGCGATGAAATTGTACGAAAGCGACGCTACACGAGCCTTGTTAAACGGTTCGGGCATCAATAATATTCCGACTCTGAACTTGGTCACTACAAATCCAGAAGTCGTCAAAGCGAACAACTCCGGTAAAGGTCCGGTGTTTATCGGCGCTACCGGCAAAGACTTGGACTGTATACGTACGTGTGCCAACGACTCGGCAAAAGCCGTTCTTGTCAATGACGGTGAAACGTTTACGTATCAACCGTCGATACTCAAACCGGGCGTACACTGTACACTTGGCCCTCGGCCGGAATGCAACCTGAAAACCACGGTAGCCCTGATGACCGTCAACTCGATCGTTTGTCGAACCAAGTACCCCCGTCTGATCGGCGGCAAACTGGGCGGCGATCTCGTAGCGTGCAACAACAGTCACATCAACGATCCGAAAAACGTGCTGTGGGACTATCTGGAGAACCGACGAGTCGACCCGTGGCGGTCCGCGATCCAAGACGAAGACGAACTCATGCCGGACGGCAACTACCGGTATCGATGCAAGTTCAACGGTACGGACGTGCGCGGCAACCATTACATGGAACACCCTCACAATCGGTTCCATCCGATCGCTAATTACTGCGCGGACCTCGTGTATCAGGCGCATCCCGGCGTGCGCACCGTGTTTGGTGACGACCGCCAGAGCTTCGTCTGCGACTGCGGCGACCCGGCAGAGACTCGGGTGAAAAACCTCGTTCCTGGCGATCCGTCTAGCCAGTGTTCCGACGTGGCGTACGGTGTTACTCAGGACGTGAAACAACGGAAACGAATCACCGTGCCGTACAAGTGCGTAACATTGTACTCGCCACTGACCGATATCGGTCGCCACCCCGTGTGTCCCGAAGACATGTTGACACGACAAGGCAGGCAGATGGCGGCTGTGGAATTAGAATTCACCACAGACGAGTCCCAACTCATAGAGCATCCGCTGTACCAAGATTTTAGCAGTACTAATCCAGGAGTGTATACACCCAAGGCGCAACGAATTTACTGATAAAAGGAATAACGTTCAAAAGATATTTTGTAATTTTTATTTACATATACATATTTACACCAAAAAACTGATTTAATACGCGTCCAATTCAAACACCAACTGCGGTGGTGTAAGCGGCGCTGCTGCTGATGCTGGCGGTGGTAGTCGTGGTCTTGGCTCCTCGTCTTCGTCACTGCTGCTGTCGCTAAACGCTATAAGCAGGGTGCGCTTTTTCGACGGTTGAGCTGGCCGCTTTGTCGGTTCCGGCGTGTTCAATTTTATAGATTCTAACACATCGTTTTTGTCGGCCAGGAAATGTATAAACGGTTCGGCCGCAGCTATACTGGCGATGATGTCGTTCTGCAGTACGGTGATCGCTTTTGGTGCGGCCGCAGCAGGCTCGGTTCTCGACGCTGCCGGTGGTTCGTACGTGCCCAGATGTGCGTCTAGATTCATCAGACCCTCGTATAGAGGCACTGTGTTGGCCCATCTGATCAGTTCTCGTTTGACGAACCGGTCGTTGACACCGGCACGCATGGCGTACACAAAGTGTTTCACGGCCAACACCGTGTTGAATTTCGGTATTTGCTTGTTG
The DNA here is from genome assembly GCA_034769895.1 of Magicicada septendecula. Taxonomy (NCBI): domain Eukaryota; kingdom Metazoa; phylum Arthropoda; class Insecta; order Hemiptera; family Cicadidae; genus Magicicada; species Magicicada septendecula. Next base: position 259,971 of record JAWRYS010002015.1, on the reverse strand, counting down.
GGCATTACGCCTGTGGATATGTATTCATAGTATATGGACACCGCGACTGTTATGTCGTACGGGTTGAATTGTTGACACGTTTTGTTATATCTGTTGACGGTGCCTAGTCCTCGTTTAATCTCTCCGCCCCCTTTCAAACCCATGTAGAGGATACTAGCTACAATTTTAGACACGTCTTTGAGCGTGTTGATGTATCGTTTTTCGTCAGCGCCTGCCGCGCTAAAGAAGCCGGTGAACATGCTGGGCGTCAACATCGAATCGGTAAAGTCTGTACCACACATTGCTGCAAACGTGCGAAACACCATGTCATTGTAGCCGACCCTATGTGCGCAGGCGTCGAATCCGATGGCTTGCATCGGTTTCGATCCACTGCCGCACACGATCCACAGACACGAGTCCAACACTTTGACGCCGTCCCCGGCCACGTGGGTGTAGGCAGCGTTTATGTCGGATATTCTGTCGTCCGAGAATATATTTACACTGGCGGTATTCCGTCGGCACACCCCGAATGTCGTGTCATCGTCGTCTTCCGCCGTCTCTTGGATCGTGTCGGTTTCGTCTAGTGTCGACGCCACCAGACCACGTCGCTCCATGTCGGCGTACTGTAACTCTGTGCCAGTCTTTGTGCAGAAATATTTGGGCATGTGGTTGTAGCATATGGACAACATGTCGGAGTCGCGTGTCAACAGTATGTTGAGATCCACGTCGCGGTCTCGTTGGAGATACATCTGCAGTTCCGATTCGCCGTGATCTAATGCGTGCACACGATAGCCGTGTTCGGCGCACAGCCTCGTGAACGTCGTACGTATCAGACTCACATCCAGCGCGCATTCGGGTCGGGCCGTCGTCTTGTTGGCCACACGAGCGCCGTCCATGTAGACGATTACCTCGCGCGCACACAGACCCATGTACGTATGAATCCACATAATGGTGCGCACCAAGTACTCGTACGAGGTGTTGGCGATAGCCTCTTCGGCGTTGTGCTGGGTCATGTTGGTGTTGACCATACCCTTGTATCGGATCAACTCTCCGTCCACAGATATCATGTAAGACGCCGGCTTGTGATTGTACAGGCCGCGTCGAAAGTGTTCGATAATACGATCAGCGTGCAATATACCCATGGTCTGTTGTACACTAGTTATATAGTTATTCGTCTGGATTGTGTATCTGCGTATCACTTACGAGCTCGTGTAAGGCAATACGTTAACCGACCGCTCGACTGCTCTATTTTATAATTGAAAAAATGTCGTTGTTTAACTGTACCCCGTTGACACAGCCGCCGCGTCGTCAAGATACGACGTGCGTGTTTAGCTCGTTGGGCAACTGCAAGGAGCACGTGTCAAAGTACCTGTGCAACAATCACGCTCGCATATTCGGCTTGGTGTACAAACACGTACACTATACGGACGGCGACAACGAGATGGTTAGCCGTATAGTCACCTACACCAGCGCGGTTAACAATCTCAGCATACCGTTGTTCTTGGACGACGACGGCAAAGTGCTGTTGAACGAAGTCTACACGTTCGCTACCAACGTGGCACACAACTATCAGTACATCAACGCGGACGATCTGTCCAACATTATCGCTTGCAACTTGGGTTTGAGCGCGCAAGACGACGTCTGTAAACTGGGCGGCTGGCTGGACGATCCCGACTCCGAAATAATTCTGCACGACGTTACGTCAGGCGAACTGCGCTACATCAACGACATTCCAAAGTTGCATCGCATCCTACTGCATTACACTATCCCGTCGTTGACCTGGAACGAAACCACCCAATCGCATGTGTATTTCGTCGACAATATCGCTCTGTCTCGGTGCCCGGTAACCGGCACGTACAAATTCATGCTGTTAAACAAACAGAGCGTGCTAAAGTATACCGACCACGCAAACTGTGTTGCCACGCCGTTGGTGTTGACCGGCAAACACAAGATCGCGTCCACGTCGCAAGATCGCGTGTTTCGGCAACTGAACAACCGCTACGTAAACTGTTAATACACACACGTAAAGCATCAAAAAATGACATATCGTACTGCAAATAATATTTTTTAACGTCAGGGTATGTATATATAGGTATAACAGACGTAATCAAACCATTAGCAACCCTTTAACTGGAGCGTGCGCACACATACGTTCAGATTCAACAATAATACGAAAATATTACTCTCGGATTCAGTCGATGGAGGCTAACGCGGAAACAACGGAGGCAGGAGTCGCCACAACCGGACTCGATAAACCAAAGGATTTCGAAGACCGAGTGAACATATGCGCAGACGACGACGACAACGATGATGGAACCATCAACAAAAATATCGAGACGGATGACCAGTTGGAAAGTATCTTGGATCCCAAGAACGCCGACTACAACAACGGACTCGTCTACCCACCGAATCCAAAGTTTCTCCACTCGTACAACTGTTGGCACCAACACCAGTCTGTCGTGTGGACCAGTTTCGAGAACCATCCCGAGGCGGACGAAGGGAAATTCCATCAAGCCGAAGAAAAACTACAGGACATAGCGTTGCAAATGATCGCGTGCCTAATGTTCGGCGACACCGTGGTGTTGGACACGTTAGCGTGTGAGGAGTTTAACCGCATTACGGCCACCGAGACGCTGGTCATGTTAGACGACCAGGTGGCTCGCGAAAACGTGCACCAAGAGGTATACAGTAGAATGTTGGACGTGTCGCACAAGGGTGCGTACTACCGAAGCCAAGAATTTTACGAGCTTCGGATGCACAGATTCCAAGACCTGGTTGCGGAGTACACCAAGGCCAACGTCGATTTGCGCACTATGCTGTACTTTATCATGGTCTGCGAGAACATTATGTTTGCGCCGATGTTTCAGTGCATCTGCTACTTGGCCACCACAGGGTACGCGCCAAAGCTGTGCGACGACAACTTGCAAGTGATGCGCGACGAGTACATACACTACAAACACGTACGCGGTCTGTTGGCCGAGTTTAAAGTGAAACTGAGAAGACCCAAAGCGAGGTCCATACTGGGCGCTTTCGGGACGGCCATCACGGAACTGCTACAAGAGATCATCGGCGACTACGTGTCTGCTGACGGCATGTACTCGTACGACATCGCGTTGGCACACTTCAGACACGTGTGTCACGGCTTTATGCGCGAGAACGGGCTCTACTACACGAAAGAGGAGGAACGGATTAATGAAAAACTATAAGGCACGTCTCCGGCAGCCAGTTACATGTATCTGCCGCAGCACGAAATTAAAATCAATCTCATGGAGTCCAATTCGACGATCTACATGGTCGAAGGTGGCGACTTTGATATTTGCATGAGCGACGATGAAGAGCGCACGAGCAAATCAGAAAACATGACGAGAGCAAAGATCGATAGTGACTCGGCCGACCTGGTGTCGGATAGAGGTGTGTGCAGCCCAACGACAGACTTGTAGAAAGACCGTTATTCTAAGTATTAATAATTTATCACGTATTCTGTACGGTGTTGTTATTATTTGAATAAAAATATATTCTTGTCATACAAATAATAATGTCGATATTCCTTGTCCTGTAGTAATAGTGTTATTCTACAGACGCGCAGAGACCTGCTATCCGTTTGATCAGTCTTTTGTCTACGACAATCATGTGAAAACATCTGGCGTTGTAACAGATGTCGTTCAACTGGCCCGGCATGTTTGCCACATGAGTGTAACCGTCGGCGTGCAACCGTTCGAACACGGAACGCAAAGAGGTCGGTTTTATACGTTCGTCTAGACTGGTGTAATATTTCAATTTGTAGCCGCGATTCTTGACTATAGCTTTGTCGCTAGTGTCGGGCTTGGGAAAGTACGGAGTGGTATAAAATACGCCGGCCATTTGGCCTCGCGCAGACGTTTAATACCCTTTGAAATAGTTATCTATATGCGACACAATGAACGTGTACGACGTCCAGTCAAACAAGGCTCGATTCATTTACACTATATCTCTGACGCCGAAAAAGACTGACAGCCAGACAGGTTCGAAATTGCCGGTACGTCTGGTGAACGGATTCTACTTTAGTAAAGAGACTAGATCCGACGAAAAGTTGATTTACACGGAACACGACATGACGTCTATACTGCGCACCGTACTGTGTATGCACGTCTTTAGAATCGCTCCTTGCGAGTCGATACAAGAGATCATCTACAGCGGTCTTGTCACGTTCCCGAACGACGGCGCCCGTCTGACTGTCTACGAACCGGATCTGTCTATAGAGCTCATCAGGGATATAGTAGATTCTCTGTTGGGAAAAGGGTTCTGTAGCGTTGTCGCCCGACCGCTGACCAACGTGTACTCAGAATACAAACACGCGTGGCGTTACCACACGTTCGGCCAACCGGTAGCTCTACCGAGCGCTGTCGATTTTATTCGCCTGTACAGATTCGTAAACGCGCCCAACTACAGACTGAGCGCTGCCACTCAATTTGTTTTGTTTAACAGTGACGATCACAAGATACCGCTACAGGGTAGAGTTAAATATCTGCCGCTATGAGTGTGTCACTAGAGTCGTGGGAAGGTGTAGCCAACACTGTAGGCCGCTACTTTAGTAAATCAATGCCACCCTATTACACGTCGCGATACTTGGAAATAGCTGTAGAGATTATAGGCGATCTGTTGGGCAAAACTTCCTACACATACGTAGAGACGTGTGTCTCGCTACCTGAGCCTATATGGCAAGAGAAGAACATCGTCTTCTTTTCAGTGCCCATGATGTCGTTGTTCATCAACCAGCCGGTGGAACTGCCGCAGGACACGGTAAAGTATGTGGCCCGGTTTGATATATTCGACCGCATAGAAGTGGACGACACGAAGAACAAGTCATACGATCAAGACGATGTGGGATCGTTGCGCAAACGAAAGCGCAAGAATCGTAACAAGCGACTAGAATCGTACGATACTAGCAACGGCTACATTGTAAATTGGAACTCTACAATGATTGCCGGCAACGTGTCAGACGAGTTCGGTCTAAACGAATCAGACACTACGGTGCTGGTGCAATTGTTTCGCTTAGTGCTGATGATCGGTCACTGGTTCCAACACGCGTCAGGCCGCACCACGTATCGGGATCATGAAAACTTTCACGAAATAGAAATGGCCGAGACCGATCTGTACAATGCGCTAATGTCTGTTGATAGTGCAAAGACTGCCACAACGGATGAAAGCAGTAGTGGCAACGACAATGAACCCGAATACGGTGCTAGTGTATTTACACGTTCCAAGTTTTCACTCGATTTGTAGAACGAATACGCCTTGAAAACAATGTCATAACTTTTTCACAAAAAATAAAATCCGGATTACTTAAATCACGCCCGGCGTCAGCGTCTAAACGTTCTTCATACTCTATCCATCGGTGTAACCTCGACATTTTTCTCACGTCTTGATGACAGCACATTATGCAGCCTCGGCAAATCTCTATTGTGTTTCCTTTCTAGCAAACAAATCGTATAAACTATCCAAATTTATGTTGTCATTATGTTATTATTGTTCGACTGACATACAACGATATGTGGGAGCGCGATATAACTTTGAACCGCTGTCTGACCTCTCATTGTGTTGTCGTCGTCTCACTCTTTATACTTTAACAAGACGGTACGATTCAACCACGGCTCTTGCAGCATACGTTGGTAGGCGAACAGCTCGCGATTGATGTAGCTATCTTTAGCAAACGTTATACAGACGAGTGCTACGAAAAACACTAGAATCGCTATAACGTACAACATCGGGAAGAAGACAGCGTTGGCTATACTACATTACTTTGTTGTATTATACACCATGAGTGTGCCTCTACAGACACAAAAATCACAATATCGGCATCTAACCACTTGTAATATCGCCAGCTGAGTCGAATAATATTTTGGACTTGTGTATGTCGGCCGCCACCTTAGTCGTGGTTTGAACTGAGCGCTATACTGTCCAGCATCACGGACAGGAGTCCAGTCTGTCTCTCGGCGTAGACTATAGCACATTCTATCGCGACATGGAGCCGTTATTCCTAACGCACAAGCTGACAGTCAACAATCTGCAGTCGATGTACAACGTGTACGATTTTCAGTTGCGAGACCACCTTTTGACCACCGAAGACATTTACTTGTCACGATGCAAATGCTATCACACGCACAACAAGCAGCACTGTCCTCTGGTCACCACGGCCTACTGTGTCAAATGCAAAGTGGCCAACGAACGGTACATCAACTATCGATCCCTACTGTTCCACCAGACGGCGGCGCAAAACCGGCTGGCGCGATGCTGTACCCACTGGCACTGGCCGCCTTGCGGCCACTGTCTCGGCTGTCGGACCACTTCGACATGCATAGTGCAGTTACCGTTCGAGTGCGATTACACCACGGAAGCCACGTGCACTACGTCGGGCAGCGGTGCGCCACACTTTACCAAGCCAATGAAACACGCTCAGTTAATGCGCGAGCACATTTACAATACGCGTATGCCAGTATTTTACTTTTGCAGCCAGCACACGCACGTGCACCGGCATGAATACAAGCCTTACAGCCGACTGCAGTGCTGCATACAGACGCAAAAGTGTTGCGAATCCGCCACCCTGGTTACCGAGTTTGACTCGAGTTTTGTCATCACTACGGTAACTAAGAAACGGGCCACGACCAAGGCGGCAGACGCCGCTGCTGACAAGACTAAACGCACCGCCATCGAAAAGAAGCAGTATGTGATTTTTGATCCCACCCTGTGGCGCGAACAGTCGATGAACCACTTTATCTCGCTGTTGCGCGCCGTGGTCAACACGCCCGAGCTGGTGATGGAGCGTTACCGCCGCTTCGAGTCGTCCAACTTTAAGGTGTCAAACATTAAAAAATACAAGAGCGGTAAACAGTCGATCATACGCACTGCCATCACGGGGTTCGAGACGAAAGGCATCTACCAGACGGCCACCATACCGTGTACGCTGCCTAGCCGTACGGTGTTGATTCCGCAAAAGATCTACGACCTGATGGTGGGCGACTACGACTTGTCGCTGGTCGCTGTAAAACGCGACCCGTCCATCAAGCAGACGTGCATGTTTGTGTGCAAGGGCAAGCGCAACCCGGACCCAGACATGGACACGCTGGTGATCTCGGACGCCATCGCCAAGCCATTGAATCAGGACCAAGACGGGGACAAGAACGGGGTGTACGTGCTGTCGAACCGCGCACGCGGTGGCTACGACAGGCGCGAGTCGTTCCTGCATCGGCTGGCGCGGTTGGAAATGGCCACAGCCTATGCAACCGACAAGACGCTGATCGCTACGCCTCGCTTTTCGTTCTCCGAAAACAACCTGCTGGTGATCCATCGCAAGCACCCCGAACTGATTGAACGCAGCGAGTTTTACCGGTGCACGCACGAAAAAGGAACAAAGTGAGTAAATTCATTAGATATTAGTCAGGTTTTATGTTGAAGTTGTTGAATACACGTGCACGATTTAATAAGGTTCGTGTCTGTTTCAGCCACATGATCGATGCCGGATGCGGCTATCTGCACACGGAATACGAAGAATTTAGCCTGCTGCTGCTCGAGATTAACTCGAGAGATGAAACGACGTGTGTAACGTTGGACGATTTAGTGTTGAAAACGGACATTTTACCCGGCATAGTCAAGTCGGGCGCCAAGGGACACAACGAATCGCTGCACATGCTTTTTGACAACCTTCGCTACAACCGCACACTGTCTGAACAGAGGAAGGACATGATCGACCAGATGAATCGCTACATCTCGTCCAGCCAAGAGTTGAGGCACACGGGTCGTAACCAGTTTATCTCGCTGTACGCAGCGCAAGACATGACGGTAATCATGGGGTGTGTGTACGTGAACAAGCGGTTCTACGCCGACTACAAACCCTTCGCCAGTGTGGGCACACTCATGTACAACGAAGGCTCGCTGGACGAGTTCATCGAAGATTTAAAATTATTACAATGTCAAGAAAATGTCAATAAAATCTTTCTATAAATAAAAAGCTTGTCATTTACTATAACCGATTTGTTACAACTGCTAGCCGGCCATTCGATTGTCTAAAAAACAGCGATTACGGTGTCATGACGTGCATTTAAAAGTATGTCTTTATTAAGTCTTTTGTTTCTTGAAGTCTTCCAAATCTTTACACAATTCAGTGTATGGAGTGGTAGCACCTGGAAGAGTTTGGGGTGTAACAACTATTTCCATCGGTAGAGCACTCGGCTCTGGTGACATGGGCGGTGGCGGTGTACCTTGACCCTTTTTGGCGTTACTTCTCGTCACCTTGTTGAGTTTGGAGGATTTAGGTGGTGTGTTGGTAACTGGCTGTGTCTGTGACCCGTTCGGCTGTAGCACTACGATATTTTTGCCGATAGACTTGCTGGCAGTCACGGGCGACTCTGTAGGAAACAGCGTGTTGGACGATATAGCCTCTATGGGAGACACGGTTATGGAGACCAAGCCTTTAGCATCGCCCACGGTAGTTGTCACCCTCAGATCCGACACGTACATTGTAGTGTCTGTAGTGTGGCGCGTGGGATCGAACGAGGAGGGTTTGTCATAGTAGACACGGTTCCGGTTGCTAATCATGGCGTCCGCTAGCAGGTCGTCTTCTACGGCCAACGTAGCTGCCATATCGTCCATCATGTACTGTAGTGGCCAGGAATCGCTGGCAAACGCGCCACGGTAGCGGTTCGGATGTTTGATGTAGAGGGCGGCTAACAAGACCAGCGCACCGTTGGTCGCGTTCATGTCGCTCATCTCGGTGTGGTATTCCACAGCCTCGTACAAGCGCGTGGAAACCACCAGCCCGTCGGGTGAGGCGATACCCCGGCCGCGCGCGTCCATGTTGGTGGGCGCTGTGCGGAGATCGCACACGGCATAGTGGTCGGGCAGGTGATGACGGAATACCGCTTCGTGGCCGTGCACATTGAAGTTGCCCACAATCACGTAGTCCGCGTCCGTGTGGAAGCGCTTCAGCGTGTTTATGGCTTGCACTACGGCCGTGTAAGACTGATCATCGGTATAGCTGTTTTTATACGGTTGAGTAAAGTGGACGTAGTAGAACTCTTGCTTGTCCACCACGCGTAACAGGCGCACCACGTACATGCGGCTTTGATATGGGTCGTCCGACTTGTAGCACAACGCATCCGAGGTGGCACGGAACTTTGCCTTGTTGGCCGCCACGTACTCGTTGTTGTGCCACAGCTCGGCCATGCGTGACGACCACTGGTGGTGAGCGTTGTCCACGTACGGGTCTTTGAACGAGCTGTATGCGTTCGGTATGGGATTCGTAGCGCAAAACGTTTCGCTGCGCTTGAGTTTGTCAATCATTACGTTGCTACCCGACACCAGGTCAGCCCGATATCCGTTGGCCAGCCTTACAAACTGCGGTATCGGCAGGTTGGCCGCGTTATGGTGTACCAGTATATCGCAATACGTAGGCATATCCTCTGCAGCCGCCGCCACGTCAGTTTCCATCATCAGGTCTTCCCTTTGTTGCGGTTGCGAAGCAAACTCTTCGATGTCTCCGTACACTTCGTCCGGATTACCCTGGAAGTTGTCGTCGCCCATAAGAGATTCTCTGTCTCTCTTTACAGTCGGCGTAGACTGTGCCGTCTTTATCCACACCAAAAGTATGAACAGCACCAACGTTGTGATCGCAAATATCAAATTGAACAGTGTCTGCGGTTCCATGTCTAGACATGATACGTAAAAGAGACGAAGCCACTATTTTCACCGGCTAAGTTAAACGTGTTTATCCTGTGCAGTAGTTCATGTTTCGTCGTGTATGTTAGTATATAGTGGTGCAAAAGAAACGGTTTCTCGTGATGGATCATTACCGGCCGACAAACGGTGTTAGCATATTTACGTGTATAGTGGCCATAATGACACTGGGCCTACTGATACTCTACGCTGTATTCGTTATAACGCAAAACAAAGGCTTCTGTATAGGCGGTTGCAACAACATTCTGACCGACCGCGGTTCATCTGCTGAGCCTCGGTCGCAAAATGATCGATTCAGTTTGGCCAAGGCGAAAGCCAACGTCAGACCCATGACTACGGTGCACGACAACTTCAAAAAGTACAATTTCGATTTCACTAAACCCACCGGCGTACACCCGGGCTGGGACACGGACGAAAAAGCTTTGTCCACAATGTGTAAAATGCTGACCGAAGGTTTGAGATACGTGCACGGCGTGTTCAAGGCACGCAGCAGTCTAGAGACTGCGCGAAACGCTCGTCTAGTGCTGGCCGTGACTGAAAACTTTATCATCCGGTACAAGATCAAACTCGGCGCCAAGACCAAACCGTTGACCGGAGCGCCGTGGGGCACCAACTGGAAAGTGTTCAGCATCGACAGTACGTGCATGCTGGCGCACTATCTGCTGCTGGGAGAAAGCGCGGCGTTGAAACGCGAAGCCGTCGACTTGATTCTTTCGTTGATCCAATCACCGATCAGTCCGTTCGGTACGCCTACGAGCGAACGGTCCATCATTCTACGGCTGGTCGGCCCTTGGATACTGGCAAAGTATTTGAACGGAGAAGGAGACGTCGCTGCGGACACGGCCGACTACAAAAACGCAATGGATCAGGCCAAAGTGATGGTGCGACACGTCAACACAGAAAGGGGCACACACATGGATCACAGTTTCTTCGAACGCAATTTGGGCGCGTTCTACAAGTACCTGGAGAGTATGTGCGACGACAAGACGTTGTATTACTACGGATTCGACACGAAACTGGTGCAGACACCGGTTGCCGAGTGGAACGCGGTCAAGAGTATTCTCCTGCATCCGACCGTAAAGTTCGGCAACGTCGGTCTGCTGGGCAGAACTCAACAGTTGAAGTGCGACACGTACGATGAATCGAAGTACGGCATCCAGGTGATGCCGTTCAGCGGTTACATTAGATACTTTACAAAGGACAGACAGTTTAATGCGCGCGCTCAAATAAAGACTTTGGCGTATTACGAGAGCGACAAGAATGTCAACAATATGGGGCAGTACTGGGTACAGTACAGAAACGTACACAGCTCGGCCAGCACGGACGAGGTCCAGTTTCCGGACATCGGCTTCATCAACAAGGCCGCTCAGACACAACGAATCGCACTGCCGCTAGAGAACGAAAATGTCGACACACAGACGTACATGCCGAAAAATGCAAAATCGTTTGTGGCCGCGTACAAACACTTTGGAGTGATGTACCAAGAGTACGAAATTGAAGAGTTTGGCAATTTCGTTGTGTACGAACTTATCGTGATAAACGCAAGGACCAAAGTGGTGGACGTGAAGTTAAAGATTGTCAACAAAGAGGCCGCAGAGCTAAACTATTGCGGCGCCAATCGCTCCAAGCACGTTGTACCGGCGAACGGTACGAAGACGTACACCACCACCATGGACATGGTGAGCGGCGTGTTAGAGACTAAGGATCTGGCTGAATTCCCGAGCTTCCCGTACAAACTAGATTCGAGTGTAGTGATTAAAGAAGTGGCGAGCATCAAATCGTACATGCTGTACGAAAACGATGTGCCAGTCATCTGTACACCGTACGAGTGGACTTACGAACTGCCCAACCTGGTGCACAACATAGACAATACGTACGAGGTATTTACGTTTGACACTAAAAATAATCAGTACACGAACGTTAAACACACTACCGGTTCATCACGTTACACCAACGTTCACGATATGGTCGCGTAATGTAGCCGGCAAACAGGTATCGGACCAACAAAAAGTCGCTCCGTCTGTGTTATTATATTTTTGTGTATGTCAAAATCAAAAAAGTCAGCATCTGTCCAAAGCGTAGGCTATGTGCGCCACAGACTTGATCGTTGTGGGCACAACACAGTGCGTGTACTCGGGTGTCCAATTGAATACCGAGTCGTCGACCAACACGGCTTTAGTAAAATACGTGTCCGCAAAGTAGTTGTATAAATACAGTAGGTTCTTGCACGATTTTTCACCGCTCTGCGCGTTGCTCAGCACCAAGTCGAATCGAACGCCGTATTTCTCGAACTTGGCTACGTGTTTGTCCACGTGTAACGGTGATCCATGAGACCACAGCACCACAGTGTCGTACACGGTACGAGCGTGTTCCAACACAGACACTGCCCCGTCCAGCACGCGGTCCTCGTCGTCAATGAGCGTGCGGTCCAAGTCAAACACTACGACAGACGTGGTTTTAGTAATCAACGTGTTTCTGGACCAGTCTGTGGCCGTGCTAACGGCGTTGGACAGACCAAACACGTCGGTGCGCGCAACCACTGTGGCGCACACCGGCAACGGTTCGTCTGCAGTCCATATAACGTATCTCGGTGCGCGTTCACCTACCCGGTACATGGGCATCTTGTGTTCGAACGTGTACGAAGTAACGTTTGGCCGTACCCTGGTGCCGATACACTTGTCGTAGTACGGTTCAAGCTCGACACACATTTCGAACACACTACCGTCTTCACAGACTACACTGGCCGTAGTGTCTGTGTAAACGGTCAACTGTGTCGGCTGCATAATGTTGAAATGGTTCTGCAGATCTTTGACATTGCACAAATGATTGTAGAAACTAGGATGTACCATTAGGTCGGGTAATGAATAGTAATTGTAACTCATGTTTACGACAATGTTTATTTCAAAACAGTAATGATACATGTACAGGTTCTATCGTGCAACAGCACAACACGCTATACTTCAGTCTTAGATCTATATCACAGTTTTAGTTCTATATATATATTGTGGGGTCTGTAGTAGATCTACTCAAAGAATACCTCGTCAGACGGTATCCACAAGACAGTGTTGTTGTCGTTGTCCTTCGATTCGTTGATTTTTATATGGCGAAACTGTTTATCGTACTCGATGCCGGTCGTCTCTGTCTCGTTAGAGTCTGAAAAGTATACGTACGTACAGACGCCCAGATAAGTTACAAACTCCGCGACTGACGGATTTACATTCGCCGTGTCCGCTTCTGTATCGACAGTAGGCCACGCTACTAAACGCAGCGTGTCGATGATTCGACGTTGTTCTTCAGTCAACTCGGCAGTGTAGAAGTACGACTTTTGAAACAGCTTGTGGTTGCCAATCACAGGGTCTATCGAGCGTTCTTGTGTCTTGTATTGGTACAAGTAGTACACGTACAACGCGTAGAACATCTGGCCAAACAGATCGCCGTTGATCGGATCCTCGCATTCGATGTTGCATTCGACGTGTTTGTGCGCATTGAGATCGTGTCGAAACGCGATGCGAAAGAGGTAGGACTTGCCGCAATATATCAATGTGACGCCCCAAAACACTAGTCTACGGCTCTTGGTCGCCTTGATCAACGGCACGGCGCTGTCTCTAGGCGGTTTGATCTGGCTGACATTCCAACCGCGCATCGGCAGCTCAATGGCTCTGCTCAATACCAGTGTGGTTTTGTTGGTCCAATTGTATTTCGACCGACACACTCGCAGTTTGACCGATGCAGACACGTTGTCCGCTGCGGTCACATCGCTGCCAGTGTCGCAGTCTACGCGTACAATCAGTTTGGTAGTAAACTCGGAACAATTGTCGAAATACCGGGTGGACATCTTTTGAGTGTCGTAAAATATAGTGTACTCGTCTTCGTAATAGTGTCTGATGATGTGCTGGATCGCGTTTTTGCCATCTTCTAAATATACTGCGTGTTTCAGACGAGGATTCAAAAACCAGATGTTTGAAGAAAACTCGTGTTCGTTTAACGAGCCAAACAGACCGGCCAACGGTTCGTTGGCGTAGTACGTAGCGTTCGTATTGTCTGGCAGCACGAGTTGTTGCGGCCAATCCTTACATTTTAAATACACGTCGGCCTTTTGCTGCTTCCCGTCTTTGCTGGCGTACCCAACAGGGCGATGTTGCTGACGCACTAGCAGTAGCGGTAAATTCGATTTCCATGTGTGCGCGCTAGACGTCGCCGCTTCATCAGAGGTAGCAGTCGTAGTTGTAGCATTGGTGGCGTTGTCTTTATCGCCGAAATGTGATGTAGGTTGTGATATGTCTGCCGTGGCATAATGTGAGTTTACGAACGATGTTGTGTATTTCATGACTTCGGTCTAATAACTATCATCACAGCCAGCCGGTGTACGCGCTATCACGACGACACTGAATGACTCTGTGCCGGTGTGTCGACTATATATAACCGATTGCTTTTACACGGGTATATAATTAATATTAATAGTCATCATGGATCTGTTTTTCCTAGCGATGTTGGTCGTGCTGACACTCGTACTATTAGCAGTGTACGTATTAAACAACGTGCCGCAGACTAGTGACCTGCTGAAAGTATTTACCATGTTGCGGCAACAGAATCCCTCTACTGTAGCGTTTTCGCTCGGCTACGATCGACAGCGAAACAAGTATCGTAACGTGTACACCAGGCCTGTGGCCGGCGCTACAAACGATCGGATAGAGGCTTACGTGTTGTGGGAACCGAACCCGGTCAACTCGGACGGCAAGTACGTGGTAGACAATGACCACGGTACAATCACTAACAAGTCGAACGGATTCGAAGTGGCCGGCGTGAACGCGGCTCGGTTGACGTGTCCCGAAGGTTACGAGGGAAGTCGGTGCCAACTGAGTCCGTTGTGCACCGAAGAAGACTGCGAGTCGGGCAAAACCAAACTGTTGACGTACACGCAGTTTAACGCGTTGAACCTGTACAAAAATACTATCGCTCGTACAGCGGCCGACTTGGTCGCACGAACCGAAACGACGCATCCGCGCATTCGGGTACAGTGTCTGCAGACCGGCGCGTACGAGTTACAGGTGTGTCCCGACAACAAACTGTTGGACACGGCTACGGTACGATGTCGCGAGTACGACATTTGTCAAGACCGCGTCAACGGCTACAAGCACAACTATCGTATAGACGGTTCGTCTGCTGCTTTACACGATGACGAGTACTACCTGTGTGCCGACAACAAGAGTGTGCTCAAAAAGTGTGAAGATCGCACAGTGCTTAGTATGACCAACCAAGGATGCATAGTGCAGTCCGTCTGCTTCAACCGTGGCAAAGAGCAAATACCTATGGACGACAACAACTATATACAGTGCAGCGCTGATACAGGCCGTAAAGTGCACTGTGAACACGGTGTACAAAAGAAAGGCAACGTGTTGTCGTGTAAAATCAAAACGTGTAAGCCGTATACCTTGCGTTACAACGACGGTACTCTGAACTACGTTTACGGTCAGAACGTGTGCGACGATCAAGACCAAGCCACGTTGACAGTGTGCGACATTACGCCGACCGGCAAGAGTTACACATACACATGGGCGGAACGGTTTCAATTGACTCTGGCCAACTGGCCTACGGCTGTGCTAGACGAGATGACACAGACGTGTGTCGCGCCCACTGACGACATTATCATGGACACTGCTACGATAGATCTGGCCTGGTCGTCGGCTATGAGCGCTGCGCACAAATTTAACATACGGAAACAGGAATACGTGTGCACAGACAAGTACCGTTGGGATTATATCGAAGGCGCTGTCGTACCTGCCCCACCACAATCCGATATGTTTGTAGACGCTGCTGCTCCGTGTCAATCGACTGCCGTGGCCAACAAAGACACCGCGTGGTGGTTGCTCGCCAACAGCTATGCCGGCGCGCACACTGTGGTTACGTATCCACCGAATACAACGCCGCCGTTGGTGTACGCGGTGCGTCTGACAATCGGCGGCGCCAAGAGACATGACGACTTTTGGCCGGTGTACGTTGTAGACACGAAAAAATATACCGGAAGCGTGTGCACGTACGACAGCAAAACAAAAACGTACACGATAACCAGATACACCGATACTATACCGCCGTTGGGGTTTGCTCCAGTAGAACCGCCCAACGGCGACAGCAATAGGTCGACCATACCGATCTCTCTGATCGGTTATACCGGGTTTCCTATGAACGTCCTCGACAACTACAAGACGTACATGTACTACTTTATAGCGTCTGGCAAAACTGAAAGTTTACAATTCTCACCGTCTGCACAACAGTCGGTAGACAAGCTTGTCTTGACGCCAAAGCCAGTTTCACGCAAACCCTCTTAAACATAACCGGCTCAACGACAAAGACGCGTATTATTTTTTACAATATCGGCTAGTATATCCGACAAACCTCGGTCGAATTTCGTTAAAAATGTTGTGCGCCGGCGACGCTCTTTTCCCCCGACCAACCTTCGTCGCAGCACTAGGGGTGGTGAACATCAACCCCGTTTTTAAAAATATTCACCCCTATTTTCAAATTGACCTCGCTCGTTTTTCGCTGTCGTCTACTCCATCGTCGATTCCCGTGTTATTCTTATGGGAACGGTTTCGCCGTCGATTTCTCTATGTTGGCTGCTGGCGGCAATCCACCCTCTTACGGAGTCGACTGCTCTGTTACGACAAACTAGCCGTCCGTCTATGTTAAGGATATACACGACATAGGTGTATGTATATATATATCTTACTATAGTCTTAACATAGACATAATACTACTTCGGACAACCAAACTCGTTACCATCGACACCGGTCACCGTTGTTGTGCGCGGTACAAGCGTTCGGTTGATGGCGAGACTCGCGCTTGTACCTCGTCTCTGCTCGTCCGTCTACGTTAAGGGGATCAGAACATATATATAATATAACTTATTGTATTCTTCTTAACATAGACAGACTACTGCGTTAGACGATCAAACTCGCTACCGTCGACAGGTTATCATAATGTACTTATATAATATACAACTTGATGTATTATTAACATAGACAGGCTACTACTGTGTACTTTGTCGCCTACACCATACATAGACTAGGCGATTTGTTGAATTCTGACCGGTTTACGCCTATAAAACACACAAATAAAGGTGCGCGTCTAGACGCATGGCGTCGGCACCCGTCTTTCTGTTACTTCTGATAGTACTCATGTGCTTCGTAGTGCTCTTTATACTATACAATATAAGAGACTTCAATGAGACAGACGTTCGTACGGCTAATCTGGTCGGCGGTTCACAATCGGAAATGTACAAACGCGACTGCGATGTGGAAACAGTGTACAGTGTTTCCGACTCGCAATGCCAGGCCGTGTGCAAACAGCCGGGCATCTTTAGTTCACGCAACGGAGCGTGCATCAATGTGTTGGCGTTCACTACAGACGCCATGCTGAACAAATGCGATCCGAAACGTGGCGTACTGGCGTATCTACTGGGGGATCCCCAGTTTGGCAACACGAAAATGCGTTGTTACAGTGTCGATCCCGGCATACAGCCGGACGATCCCCACGGCAAAAACATTATATGCAACCACGGGAGTATAAACATCGACTACGTCAAGTCGTTTCCACAGCCGGCCGACTGTCAGTGTACCGATCCGACCAGAAGCGTTCTAGCGTTTGTGACCAACACCAAAGAGATGCGCAAGTACGGGGTGTGTGTCAGTGAAAAAATGATACCACTGTATCGATACAACGACTTGCTCTATGACAGTTCTGTAATTTAAACTCTAGTGGGTGTGTCTGGTTGAGAACGACAGTATGTGTTTGGCAGAACCGTAACCGATTCAAAGATATACATGTTTTTTTCTCTACCACCGTTTTCTTAGTAGGTTTATTATTCATTAGAGATAACACATATAAAGTCCACAGTAAATGTATCTACCGGACCATATATCGTCAGAGATCTTATTTATGTTCTCTAGATTGCTTGACTGAACATATCGTTGTCTAACACCGCGTTGTGTGTCGTGATATGCAGTTTCCTTCCGGACATACTGTATGCTGTGCGTATCGTGTCCGCCGCCTGGCGTATGTATGCTAACGCCTCCTTGTCCTCGGACTTGTTTTGCTTTTTCGGTCGTCTGTTGGCAATACCGTACAACAGTACGTCGTATAAGTCATGAACCGAAGTGGCGTACTCGAATTGTCGATCTTCGACGGTATACACGGTCGGCCTGGGATACATCTGCATCAGTTCGTCCGACGAGCTCGTGTGGCGTTGGTCGTACATACGTTTCAAATAATTCGACACTCGACTGTAGGACACGTTGAAGTTGATGACGAGTATCACGGAGACACTGAGGTGTAACGGCGACTGCCAGTCCAATCCGGGTCGACTGTACTCGCTCGATTTGTGCGCTTTGTCAGCGGTTGTTGTAAGCGGATAGCAGTGGTAGCGTTTGGCAAAGTCGATCGGTGTGAACGTTCGAAACGGTGGAATATTCGCGTCTTTGGCGACCATCGGGTATCTGTGTCTGTAAAGGTTTTCCGATATAACGTTGTGGAACTGGTACAGACCCTGTATCACGTGGCCGAACGACATAATCTTTATCAAGTAACGGACGTTGTTCTGGTGTTTCACGCTCAAATAGTGCGCGATGCACATGCTGCACGGCAGCATCTTGTCGATGTTGTACACTAGAGTGGGGAAATCCTTTACGTCGTCCGTGAGTCCTGTGTACAGGGCGTATTGTAACAGTATCGACGCGTAGTGTAGAAACGACCAGTACAGCGAGCCCCACATGTCTGTGCTGTATTTGCTCGTCTGCACCAGCATCACTGTGGTGGACAGTTCGAACGTTGACTTTAGAAACGTTATAAACGCCGACAGACGGGTGCGGTACACTTCCGGTATAGCGATACCTTCTATATACGCCTCGAACTCGCTCAGCACGGGCACGAACGCGGCCACCACACGGTCTATGGTATACGATTCTAGTTGCTGTTTAGCGTTGTCCAACAGCCACTCTATGTCGCTGTCGATGCGTTCGTTTCGCGACATCGTCCACGTTTTTATTGGGTTTTACTCATAGCTATATTATATGCGCCATAAAAGTGATGCGTGCAGTAGACGCGTGGCCTATAAAAACGTCAAGCGACGTACGACCCGACAGTCACTAGGTCGGCTCAGTTCGCCAGCAGCACGGTCTAAACTTTTACATAGTTTCTTGAGTTCATTTGTTCCGAGCGCATATATATATATATATATAGTATAACTATGGAGTCACAACCGCAGCAGTCGCAGTACTACCAACAACCGTATTACCAACAACAAGCGGCTTCGTCGGACCAGAAGCAGATGCCGCTTTTGTTGCCGCCGCCGACACCAGCGTCTCAACCGTATACAAATCAGCCACAACAAATACCGTTGTCTCTACCCAACGCGACCCCGACAACGGCAGTGCCTCAACAGTATACAAATCAGCCGCAACAAATACCGACACCGGCAGTGTCTCAACAGTATACAAATCAGCCGCAGCAACAAATGCCGATGTCTCTACCCAACTCGACGCCGACAACGGCGGTGTCTCAACAGTATACAAATCAGCCGCCGCCGCAGCAGCAGCAGCAGCAACAACAACAAATGCCGTTGACTCTACCCAACTCGTATGCACAGACGCCGGCTAGTAACCCACCGATGCCCGATATGAACACGTACAACAGTCTGGTAAACAATTCTGTGTTTGGCGGTTTGAACGGTATGAACGGGCTTGTCGGTAGCGGAGGAGGAGAAAAGACCCGACAGCCGGTGGAAATTACACAGTTTGCCAACGAACCGAAAGATGTTCAAAACAAATTGATAACCCAAGATTTAAAAGACGATTGGTCCCAGATTCAGAAATTCAACATCTTGGATTCGGAACAAATGGACCAACTGTATATATACGCAGAGGCTTTTCAAAATGACAGAAAGTTTTCTCTGGTATACATATTATTGCAGTATCGTCTTAAGTACAGTAAATACTTTGAAAAATACGAAAGTCTGGACGTGTGGTTAACGTTCTTAGCGCTAATGGTGCTCTACGGATCGGAACACGCGTTGAAACAAGCGTGCGATGTAAACGGCTTCGTACAAATACCTCGAGTCTGCGAGTCTGCTTTTAAGTTGCGGATGTTTAATAGAAAACGTAAGGCAACAACTTCGGATACACCGACAGCTGTTCCAGTCGACAATGAAGGCGAAGCGACTAAACGAGCACGAGAGACTGAAACTGCAGAGCAAAAAGTTGCTGACGATCATCCGTTTCTTAAGGAATCGCTGTATTTATCTCATATGTCATTGTTCAAGTTGGGTGAGATGGCCAAGTACTGTGTACCGTCGGAATTCGCCATCATGTTCTGCAACGCCAACTTGGCAGTTGTAAATGTGTTTATACAGGGCGATAACAAACTGCCGTACAGAGGAATCCGTGTGGCGTTCAGCAAACCCGTGGTGTCGCTGATACGAAGTAGGACCTGCAAGACGTACAACTATCAGTCTTTAGAGTCGTACGGTTTGCTGACAGACTTTATGGCCGAAATCACTGGCGAGCAGACCGATCAAGAAGCGATTAAGCTGAACTCATTAAAGGAAATGAAGATGGAAGACATGATAAAACACGAATCACAATCCCAGGTAAAGTGGGACAATAATGCTGGTTTTAACGTGGCGCTCATCACGAACTTCAGTTGTACACACACCACTGCAGGCGTGTTGAACAATAGAACGTACAGCTCAACCGTCTATCACATTCCAAAGAACTTTGTCGACGTAACGGACGATGAAATAGACGATATGTGCAGCAAGGCTTCCAACCACAAGTCCTACGAACGCCGTGTGAATCTACTAAACGAACACTACGACCGCGTGGAAGGCTTGGTCAACGCCGATCATACCGAGACGACAACAGCCTTAAACTGAAAATTATTTAGCGCATAAATATATTCAACGTTACCATATTTGTGATATAATATGTTATCATTCTTATATGTAGTGTTAAGTTTTTTGAGTCTATATAAATAAATCGTTACTGTTATACCGAATATCTTTGTTTTATACCTTTCAGATTTGCTTCGTCTCAAAGGAAGATAGTACTGAGTTTACAATATCCGCTGCAACGTTTAATGATATAGATGTAATCGCCATCATCTCCCTCCCCTACTAACGATGTATGTCGCTCTGTTAATAGTGTTGTGTACTATAGCAGTTATATTGTACACGATATGTAATGCTACAAAAGATAGTAGTACAACCACTACCAGTACCGCCTACAGCAGAGGGACCTATATTAGAGACAATCGCTAAACGATTGTTTCCGTTTAAAAAGCGTTCGGATCGTGTTCTCGGTGAAATATTTAATAACCAACACACAAACATGGAGTTGGCTCATTTGAATGTGGGCAGTGGGTTCAAGTCTTTTCTGGCCGAATTGAAAAAGCTTAGCGGCGTGTCCAAAGCGACTGTCGAAGAGGCGTCTTCGCTGTTGAAGCGCGTCGATAGCGGTATTAAATCCACAGACGAGGCGATCAAAAACCTCAAAGTTACCAAGAATTTACAAGGAGCCGTCTTGTTGGGCGACAAATACGTCGGAGTTATAAACAGGATATTACGAGAGGGTGACTTAAAGAAACTGGTCAGTGTGTCTAAACAAAATATACCGGTGACTGCCGCAGACAGTTCTGCGTTTAAAACATTAGTGGGCGCCACCCCAGAACGAGGGCTGAAAAACGTAGACGATGTGGCTGCTGTTACAAAACGCGAACGACCTCACTTGGACGCGACCGTAGAGAACCTTAACAAGATATCCGATACGGCCAAACGGGATTTGAAAAAAGTGGAAAACAACTTGTACAAGCACTTTAAAAACGGTGCAGTCGTAGCACTGACTGTCGGTGTAGTGTACGTCGGCGCGGACTGGATATCTAAAGCCACCGAGGCGCGTAAAGGGTGCTTCATGGTGACCACCGTCAACGGAGTGACAACGTCCTGCAAAGTCGCTGCGCACACGTGTTCGACTGGTGAGGATGCCGGCACGGGCAATAAGTGTACGGGTACGACGAACTATTACAACACCACATTGGTGCTCATGAACTTGGCGAACGCGCCAGACGATGACCCTAATAAAATCGCTATAGCCACGGCTACAGGCATCGCTGTGAACCAGTTGAACGCACAGTTGGCGAACATCATTGACAACCACTATCCGGAAGTGGTAACCGCCGTCGAAAAGATGGGCGCCCAAAGACCGAAAACATTTTCGATATGCGACATTAAAAATAACGCTGTCGAAGGCGGTGTTGTGCCTCCTTGTCGCATGTGCGATCCTACAGCGAATCCGGTCAGTACGTCGTTCATAGATCCTGCTCAGTACGGTGACAACATCACGTTTCAGTGTGTAACAAATCCGTCAATACTGGACACCATATCTGACACGGTTATCAGCACCGGTAAGAATTTGTGGGACGGCGTGTCCACTGTAGTCTCCGGCTCTTTAAAACAAATTGGCATTATAGCCGCAATCATATTATCAGTTCTCATACTGGTAATGTTTATAGTTCGCTTATTCACTAGAAAACAACCAGAATACATGGACTTGGACAACATGTCTGTCCGTTCGCAATCAGTAGTCATGTAGTAACAGTATAGTGAAACTTTGTGATTGATTTTTAAAAGAAAGAGACTCATGTATATATAATAAACTTTTATTCAGACATATTCCAAATGCTATTAACTGGACCAGACAACGAATGTAACAATGAAGTGTCTAGCCGATAAATATTCTTCAAGTCCTGCTTTACAAAGTGTACATTTTTAGCGGTAGTAGGTATAGGATCGTTTCTAAACACCACGTTCAGCTGGTGGTGTCGCAACGTGTTGATGATCTGTGCCCAGTTGCCGTTCAGGATAGGCGACTCTATACGGATCGGGTAGAGTTGGTTCGTGTGTATGAACCCGACCACTACGCCGACCACATTCTTGAGACTCTGCATCAACAATTCACAATCACGACTCACGTAACTGAAAAACTTCCATCTGCAATAGAAAACAAAGACATGTACAAAAAACCACATACACTGGTGCACACACACCGAGACAAGCATTATAATATTGTATCATCGTTACCTGTTGTTGAGATAGGCGAACCATACTGAGCAGGGCGGTAGAACGAACCAGTATTCTCCACTGTATCGACACTCTTTATGGAATTTGTCCAGCACATAGTTGAACGTCGGCTTGTTTAGCTCACGACACTCCAGAATCAGTCTACTGTCACGTGTTATACTGGCAAACAGATAGAACGACTCTATAATGTTGATGCGGTAGTGTCTCACCATGTTTATGAAAAGCTCTGGGTTCATGATTTTTGACGCCATAGAGGCGAGAATCAATAAATAATTGGTCATCGTCAAACATTTGCTGCCTGTAAAGATGTGTGCGTTTGCACGGATACCGTATTTCTTGTTTATAGCCATGTCTTTTGGCAGTTTAATAAACGTCTTGGTACACTTGTTTAAGTAAGACTCTATGCTCTGCATCTCGTCAATTTGTTTAAAGTCGTTGACAAACAGGTGATATTGTCCTTTGACGTGGTACTTGGCAAACGCTAACATAAGTATATTTATACCCAAATCTCTGTTTGACACACCGGACCCTCGGTGTAACATGCTCGTCGCCAGGTCGTAGAGAGGCCGTTTTACACTGTAACCGCTCAGTACGGCCGCGTCATTGATGGGGGTCGTTATGCTGCTTGCACCGTCTGTCTCGTTCAACGTACAACAAGTCGGATCCTTGTGTACGGCGTACAGAAAGGTTTGGACAGGGGAGTCGTGATTCGATATAAATGAAATCAAACCTATAACAGATAAAACAAATCTATATTGAAACTGTACAAAAAAATAAACAGTTGACAACAATGTGTGAGGTAGCCACCGCCATCGCCATCATTTGGTACTGTAGTCGTACACCATAGTGTCGTCGTGCTTGTCACAAAACTCGTGCAGCATTATAGACTCTTTGCGTTGGGGCAACTGTGGCGTGGTTTGATCGAGCCGGTGTGGAATGTCAACACGACGTTTCACTTCCATGTGTATCTCGTCCAGTGTCATGTGGCCGTCTTCGAACAGCACACTCAAATCAAGTAGCGGTGCGTCCAACAGACTAGCGAAATACCGGTACACGTGATACTGTGCAATTTGGTAGTTTCGTTCTTTAGCGTTGTACACGTCGTTGGCTCCGCCACGAGACAACAGCGCCTGCATAACGAGTCGCAAGTCGCTGCACACTATGAACAGTATAGGGTCTGCGCACATCTCCTCCATGTAGGAGAGGATCTTGAACAGTCCGGTGCCCAACGCCAGGTTGTTGATGTAGAGGATCGGTGTTTCGACGTCGGGTTCGGGCATCGGCTCTTCCCCGTACACTTTCATCAAGTAGTGGATGTAGTAAAAGATGAGGTTCGAATACCGACATCGGTCCCACACGACAAACGCCTCCTTCGTGTCGTACAGAGCGTGAAACATCATGTACTCTAACGCGCGTAACGGATCGTGATTATAATTCGACCCACTGGTGATGTCCGGACAGTATATATTTATTTTCATGTACATACGTTTCATTGAACTAGCCAACGTGCTTTTACCGGTCCCGTTCATGCCGTCTATGCTTATGCTGCGGTAGTCTCTCCAGTTGTTCAGCTTGTCGAGAATTTGGGCCGGCGTTGGACGGCGCTGTTGTCGTTTGACCCGTTTGGAGAGCGCATTGTACTGACACACAGGCCACGGCGGATTATAGTTAACTATTCTTCTTTTGCCGTACCACGATATGTCGGTCTTGCGCTTGTTTTCAGTCTCGGCTGTGGCGTTTGATGACGATAGCGATGGCGATGATGCAGTAATGCTACTGAACGATGACGAACGATCAGATATATTACCTTCTAGCGTGTCTGCGACGGGTACGGTGGGTTGCGGTACTGTGTTAGCAACGAGATCCATGTTTGTGGCGGCGATACAGTTCACTATACATTCGGTACAATATAGTAAACGAGCGATGGAGTTGTACAAGAACGCATACAATACGTCAAAGTATGCGTACGCTCGTCCGTATACGACTTCGATAACGGTTGGAGAATATCGACAGTTGATGACTGGTAACGATGAAGAGTCGCAGCAACGGTTTGTGGATATCTATATAGTCGGCGTGGCGGATGGCGTATCGCCGAATGTCCACGAGACAATGATTCCGGTCGGCACGCCGCGTCGTTTATATATATTTTCCGACACGCGGTTGGATGAAAAAACACTGGCCACCGTCGACTCGCACTACAAAGAACGTCGGTACCCGTTGCTGTCGTTGGACACTCCGTGTGCGCGACTAGACGGCAACCGAGTGCCTACGCAAAACTTCTACACCGCGTTCGTCGGTGAAGACATGTTTGACGCGGCCGTGAATCGCCGACAGGACGCAATGTTTATCGAGTACAGGTACGTGCAACAGCGACACACGGTGGCAATTATTTACTACGACGTGTTTACAAACTACTTGTACCGACTCGCGTTACCTGCCGACAACGCTATGCTCGTGCTGATTATGCCGTCCAATTTTATACGAACTGGCCTGAAACAAGGCTACTTTCTATTCGACGACATTGATTTGATGGTACGAGTCTACTCTAAACACGTGCTGTCCGCAAAACAGACCTCACACACCGACGAAGTGCTGGTGAACGACATTTGTACTGGTAATCGACGTATGATGGATATCGTACGCGCCTTCTACAGCCGTATGGGCGTGCACAACGTGTACACACCTAGTGACAACCAGATTGTCGGCTACGACAAGTATCTGACACTGGTCGTCAGCGACGTTTCAAATATTAATGTCTAAACGAACACTAGTGTTATTTTCTCGAGCCATTCTGTTTCAACGTCTTGTAATATAGTATTTAGTTGTCGCTATCCACTGTGTGTTTCTTGGATAAAAGGTTTATAGCGTACCCGAACAAATGATCATGGACACAAGTGATCCGCAGCCGTCATCTGGTGAAAACGAATCTATGGTACCGTTGGCCGACGTGGCTGCACACGGTGTGATTATACCGGTGCCCATGATCTGTGTAAACTGCAACGATCTACAAGAAGACCAGGCAATCAAAAACTATAGGGTCATACGTTACGACGTGTTGGAAGAGATCATGAACAAAGGCAAACCAATAGAGACGAGCGGTTATATCGAACAATTGGATATAAGCGAACGATTCGTCAAAGACATGATCACTTCGAACAAGCAGAGTAAAGAAACTGAAAACATGTTGAACTGCATTACAATATTCGGAAACTTGGGCCGGTCCATAGACGTGGACGACACGTTCATAGACGCGTCCACCGAAGGCATCAGTTTCGATCCGATCCGTGTGTACGAGAACGACAAGACGGGACTACTGGTCGGTCACGCGCCCACAACATGGCACGGTATGCCTTTTTACTCGCAGTTAGGAGACGACGAACAGCTCAAGGCGCGAGTACGCCAAGAGATGAACGAAACGGACTTAAACCAAATGTATTTCATGTTGGAATGCTTTGAGAGGTCGCTGTTGTTCCACAAGGAACGCGTGTGCAATCACACTATCAAAGTTACCAATTTGTGTCTGTTTTACTTGTCGTTGATCGACAACTCGCAACCCATCGAGAACTTGTGCGACACAGATATAAAATGCAACATCATGGGTTACTTAATAGACGTTATTGTGCGCAGCCGGGTCATCACAAAGTGGCGACAGAACCCGTGTTCGAAGAACCTGCTTTTAGACCTTGTCCATAACTACGACGGTCAGAACCATATGGTAGCGATGTGTAAACTAGAGACGCCACGTGAACGTGCCGAGTACATATTGAAAATACTCTCCGAATCACCAGAAACACAGAAAGTCGTAGCCAACCTGTCCTACAGCGAGTACGAGAACGTACTCGAACATAGTGCCCACATCATAAACGGTAGTAGATATTATGTGTTTAGGAGTCAATTCGTCCACGCTATAGTAGCTACACAAGGGTTTGCCTCATTAAACACGGTCAACAGCGACAGTGATTACACAGAGTAATAAGACCAGTTACTAGTGTCATGACTTGATACCGTAGTATCTTCATTTGTGCAAAGCTGAAAGAAGTAGAGAAAAGACCTGT
The DNA here is from genome assembly GCA_034769895.1 of Magicicada septendecula. NCBI lineage: Eukaryota > Metazoa > Arthropoda > Insecta > Hemiptera > Cicadidae > Magicicada > Magicicada septendecula. The sequence continues at coordinate 233,103 of JAWRYS010002015.1, read as the reverse complement.
GTATTGTACGTATTTATTATTTATTAAAACAAAGTTACAATTACAAATTGTACAGTTATCTTACAATAAGTAGATTAGTTAATTTTTGTTCATCGCCGGGTCCTTTGTACTCTCCGTGTTAGTATCCGAGGTTCATCGTAGCCAAATTGATAGTGTCCGTCTGTAAAGACTTGATGATGGCGTCAAACTGCGTCGACTTGCCGATGGCTTTTATGAGATTTCCGAAGTTGTTGGGGTCGTTGATAAAAGCGGTGAGGTTTTCCACAGACAAAGTGGCCGCTCCGTTAGCGTCTTTCGGTGCGGCCGGTGGTTTGTACTCGCGTACGTTGGTGATGGGACTACCGCTGAGCGGACCCAACTTGTTGCCATCTTTCAGCTCTACGCATATGGCGCGTGTAAACAGCCGAACGTCCGGTTCGTTTTCCAGTCCCAGGATCTGCACCCTTCTATTAATCGTTTCATCTGTTATCAGAGATATCGTGGGCGGTGATGGTGGTACAGTCGTTGCGCCCGACTCGGGGGCGTTAGAGTCTTGTAGTCCCACTACACCCAACACCAACGATGCAGGTCCAGAGTTTACAGTGTTCAATCTGTAGACGAGATCGCCGTTGTCGTTTTGGTAGGCCAGATAGATGGTATTGTTATGCACGCCGATGGCGGCCAACGTGTGGTTCGGCTTGTAGTGAATGTAAATTGGTGCGTCGTGCGAGGACATCGACTTTTGAATATAGCTGCCGTCAAACTTCGGCTCGTCCAACGACACAGTTTTAATACCTTGTAACGTCTCACTGATCAGTTGCAGTCGTTCCGCATAGCCTTCGGGTATGTCAAAGTTTTGTTTATTAGTTGCGATTATGTCTATCACTCGCAGCTTGTTAGCCAGCAGTACGTCCAGCACCATATATTCTTTTCGCTTCAGCTGCGCCGAAGCAATCATTCTGGCCGTGATATCTCGCTCGATGTTCGGTGTCGGTAACACAAACTGGGTGCCGTCGTATAGTAAGATTATTGACTCGCTCATCAGTACGGCAGCACGCTTAAAATTCTGTATTGGAATGCACACATGGTCAGGACGGTACGTGTCGATCTTGTCCACCGTATACTCTACGTCCTCCAGTCGCCATACAAGGTTACGATATAGATTTGAAGACAACGATATGCCCGTTTCAACAATAAATCGGATAGCTTCAACATCTGTAGACTCGCATCTACTCAGGTTACTGGCGAACATGTACGGCGACTTGGAGTACTCCACCAGTATGGCTCCGTTTTGTAGGCGAGAAGTCATTTTCTGTTTCTTGCCTCCGTTCTTTAGTCTATTGGTGTCGACAAAATCACTCACTGTAACAGACCGTTGGTAACTAGCCAGAAAATACTTCAGGTGTTCCCTCGAAAAGTGAAGGTTTGCGTTGACGCGTTCCAACGCGACAAACAACGCGTTCACCACACAGCTGTATACCGTTCGTTTCGATTTGAGCGGAAGTTTTTCAAAGTCTTCGTTAATTTTCGCTTCGGCGTTGCTCACCGTAGACGAGGACGTACTGTCAGTAACTGGGGCGCACAGTTTCATCCGTTTAGACGGTGTAGATTCACCAACACTCTTTGGTGTGACGCCATTGGTTGAACCACTACCAGAGCCACTTATCTTCAACTCCTCAATATAAGGGGCTATGATGGCGTCACTGACTGTACTAACTCGAATGGTCACATCGACAGCTATTCGTAGTATCAACTGTACAAATTCCAACATGGTAACGTTAATCACAGGCTTCCGTTTGACTCCGCTCGCGGTCGGCGATCCGTTCTTGCCGTTTAGAAACAGATTTGTCATCGCATGTCTCGCTTTCTTTGATTTCGGTGTGGCAGTCGGTAGAGGAGATGGAGAGTCCATGTCTTCGTCTTCGACAGTATCAGCAGTACTGTGCGACGCTGTCAGAGCATGTTGTTGATCATTGTCGTTCGGTTCATCATCAGCAGCAGCAGCACCATCAGTGGTTTCAGTCAGCGCAGAGTGTGTAGTTTTAAACTCCTCAGTATTTTCGTTCTCGTACTCCATTTAGTTAAGAAATCAGTGACCGCGAGCGAGTGTGTGGTTGTTGCAAAACGAAAGGGTTAACTAAATCACACCGCGTGTGGCGCCGTATTTATACGTGCGCTGTCAAAATCACTTGCGAGACGACGGTGCTTCTCCCGTCTTGATGAACGATGACACGTCTACTGTGGTCTGGTCGGACTTGAACGCCAACACTGACGGGTGTCTGAGGGAGCGGTTACGATCGGTAACCTTTTCGGCTTTCAGGCTGACTATGGTGCGATCTTTAAACATTCCAGTACACGGATCCACCATAAGTCGGATGTAGTTGCGTATAGAGTCTGAAATTCCACTGCCCACATTACACACGTGTACAAACTCGGATGTTTCCGGCTTGTAGTAACCGCACTCCAACACGCCGTACAGTCCGTTCTTGTCCTTTAGCGCTCGATGCGCGTACAAATCGTACTCTTCTTTGTACTCGTGCAAGTGTAGTTTCTTCACCTTTAACCAATCATTTTGTCCGCCCGGCATGTACACCGTGTTCAACGGTTTCACTATCAGACCTTCGACGTTGTTTTCTATCGCTTGTTGGAACGCTTCGCGCAGACTGTCCAGAGACGAGCACACGGTGTACGGTGTCAGTACAACGTTGCGCGACTCTTGTACGCAAGCGGACAACAATCGTTTCCTCTCGTGCAACGGTGTGGCGAACATGTGCTGCCCGTTGACATACTGAACGTCGAACACGCGGTAGCACTGGCGCAAAGTACTGCGCACTCCTGTATCGGAGATCGGCACCAGCTTATCGGTGACTGCGTCCACGTACACGCGTTCTCCGTCCAGCACACAGTCGGTGTAGCCCGGCTTCAGTGCCACCTCGTGCGGAAATGCGGTCGGTTTCAGAGTGCGCGTGTAGAATGTAGCGGACGTGTTGTGATCTACCACGCACAATAGACGTTCCCCGTCGTACTTCTCTTCGTAAATTGCTGCGCAGGACAACGTGTTTTGACACAGAGCGACTATACTGACGTCTCCGAAACTGCGTATAGGTCGCGCCAACATTGGTACGCTCGGGGTCAACTTTAACATATCTTTGACCTGTTGTGATAGAGACACGGAATGCATCGGCATCGATACCGGTATATTGTCTAGCAGAGCGGTACGAGCGGCTGTAGTAGTCGATGTAGCTTGCACAAGGCCGGTCATATCTAGTAGTCGTGTATTGTTCTTGGTGCCGCGTTTCTTTCCAGTCTCTTTATATATAGACATTTTGTAGCGAAACGCTACACTATAAGACGCCACGCGTTACTAGTAGCACACTAGCTCGTAGGATGCCGTACACATATATATAGAGATGGTTGGTACATCGTGACCACGCGCATAAGGCGTCGTGTCTACTTCTGTTGCGTCTACATCATTTTTGCACATACACGGTGTCGTTACAAGCGCCTGATGCTACCACCATGGATGAAGAATACGTTCCTCAGTCGCCGACATACAGCCCTCCGTCGCCTGCCTGTCGGCCACCGTCTCCGTCACCGTGGTGCAATACAGCGCCGGCGTACATGGTGGTGCAGCAAGAGAACGTCGAGTTTATAGACGCTGAAGAGCACGAACGCCTAGTCAACAATGCGCGCTACAAGGGGCCCGATTTTACCAAACGTCTAAAGCTACAGCACAAAAAAAGACAACGAGCAGTGGCTTCACGGAAACGTATCTACGGGGAAGAGTATTGTACGTTAGCTGATTTTGATGTCGTCCCCCAATTTAAAATGATGAAACTCGACCGACCCCAGTACGAACTGTTGGCCACCAACGCTACAACAAATCCTACGGCCACTACATCCTCGTCTGCACCGGACAGCGACGTGGTGACGTACGACGTAGAAGTCAACGACGGCTTGACCGAAGAAATTAAAAACAGTAACGCCAAGAGGTACGCCAACCCTACGCCCACCGTAAGACAATCGTCGGTGTTTAAATTGTCAGCGGTGCAAATACCAAGAATATGCATGGAGTGTCTATCCACTCGGTGTTATTGTGAGGGTTACTGAAGTAAGATATCAGATGTATTATCAGTTTTAAGTGAACGTACCTACGCATAATATATTATAGATTTGTATTGTGTTTAAGAGAAGAAATATACGCATTGCTTGTTAGTAAACCTCTAGTTTATTTAACGATATACACAAAAGCATACAGATTGTTATAGTCTAAATATTGATGTCGTTTTGATTGTCGGCATCATCACCGCTTCAGATTCATCGTCGTAGCGGTGTTGGAGGTCCAACGTCACACGGTTCTCTGCAAGTTGGGCGGTCGATCTACAATAGTTTACACCGCTACCACTGTAGTGTTTGTACTTATCGAATAAAATAACCGTTGGTGTTCGGCTTCTTCGATCATATTGCCGCTCATACGCGGCAAATAGACAATCACCTCTTCTTCAGCCGTTTTGCACTCGCACTCTATACCGTCATCGTGGTGGTAGTTCGGTTCGTCTTCCGCCGCGTTATGATGCCGCTTGTACAGACCTATGCTTCTGGTGTACTTGATCACATCGACAATGTCGCGCACCCACAGACGCGTGGTCTCGTCTGTCGGCGTACGATCCACTATGATCAGACCGCTTTCGGTGTACACGAAAGAGCCCAGCTTTAAGTGGACGTCGTCCAATACATCGGGCGGCGCCCACAAGTCTTTGGGATCGCGTAAAATATCGCCGTCGGTGTTGGCGAATCTGACCACCAGTTTGTGTTCGCACATTGTGTTACTATATACAATTCGAGTGAGCGGAAAAAAAAATTACTAAACCTACGAATCTGCGTGTTCGATTTCCATCGCTGTACGGTCGTTGCCGTTGCGCATAAATCCCTCTGCGGTCTGAAGCGTTTCCCTCAGCACCTCATTCAACTTCGGTTCCAACAGCTGTTTGTCTTTGTCGTGCAGTTTCTTCAGCAGTCGTTTGATGTAGGCCGCGTTGTCATACATCACGTCCTTTTGACGCATCGTCACGCGCAGCTTGTTCAAGACCGCGGTCGGCACGGTTCCACGTATCTCCCGTGTCAGCTCGGCCAATTTCGACTTGTTGGTCTCCGTGTTTACGTGTTTTTCGGCGATGGCTATCATCTTGTCTATGGCCGGTCTAGTGTTGACCGTGTACAGTTCGTTGTCCGCTATCTCCTGCAGTTTCTTGATCAGAACGTACTCGTTCGGCATCTCTGTCGGCCTCAGTGTCTGTACGAACGACTCACGGTTAGACACTTCGTTGATATTTGGCATCATACCGGGGTGCAGCGTAACTTTTATTTCGGACGTGTTTATTATTTGCGCCAATTCTTGCTGTACGCGCACCAACGGCGAGCCTCTGTCGTACAATGATCCGATAGTCTCGCCCAGCTCTACCAGATTGATTAACTTACCGTTTGGAGTACGAATGATGCCTTGGTTGAAAGCGCTCAATTCTGACTCTAGCAGAAACAACGCTTGCCGTATGGCTGTCTCTGCGTTTAACGCCTTAGACTTTTGTTTGTGCAACAACTTCGCCTTGGTGCGATTCTTTTTGGCTAAAGTCACGGCATTGATTGGCAGACCTATACTATACGACTGTTCGTATTGCAGTCCGTAACTGATTAACAGGTTCTTGGCGTCCGCGTACGCTCTACTATATTCCCATACGTCGGAGACGATGTCTTGCACATTCGCGTACCAGTCGGTCAGCGATTTCAAAAATTTTTGATTTGTGGCACGATCAGGTTCAACTTGTTGAACAACTCTTCGCTGGCGTCGTACTCGGTAAAATACTGTTCGAACATCTCCTGCTTCTCCGTCAACCACTGTTTGTACTTGGCGATGTTGTCGTTCAACGCGGCCATCACTCTCGACACGTCCGTCTGTAGCCGGTCGATGTCTAGAAATTCGCCGTTAAACGTAATGTTAGGCGATGGGCTGAAGTTCGCGCTGCGAACACCGTTCAGTCCGCTATAGTACAACTTGGACCCGGCAACGGTGCACGTAGAACACACGAACGCCCGATCGTTGGAAGTGATCAGCGTATCGGGCTCACCATCGCCACCACCACCGCCGCCGCCGTCTGCATCGCCTTCTACTACTGCAGAGGCCATACTAATACTACTATATAAAAGGACAGTGGGGGCCAGGTACGAAATACACACACACGTTAGCAAAACACATACAGTTTTATATTTATATAAAAACATTGCATAACAGCGTTCAAAACATTGAGTCCGTGTCCGTCTCTTCTTCCACAGAGGCGGCGGCGGCGGCGGCGACGACTGCGGACCTTATCGGTTCTCTGACGGTCGTGTGTTTGGCCGCTCTAGCCCACGACTCGCCGTTCGGACCGATCACGTTGCACACGTCCACGTAGTTGGGCGTGTAAGGGTCCACGTCGAACGTGTCGACAGGGTCCAAGATACGTTTGACACCGGCACGACCCACGGACCGGTAGACGTGCGTACCGATGTTGTGCATGGTAAAGTCCTGGTCGTGTACCCACACTATGGGCGGCGCCAATCGAACGACGAACGTGCGCTCGGCGGCGGCGTTGGCGGCATTGCGCTCGGTTACGTTACTCAAAAGATTGTCGAGAAACACAGAAACACCTTCTACAACCACGTCGGTAGTGGCGTCGTTAAACCAATCCATGTCTATGACCGCTTCGGGATACAGCACTTCGTACATCAGGTTCTGGAGCGGTGTGTAAAACAGCCAAGAGGCTCGCTCCTTATCGCTGCCCTCGTTCCTGGTCATGTGCATTTCATCGCATCGGTCCACGTTAGAGTCGACAAACGCTATACCGTTTATGCGAGACCTAAAGTGGCGGTAGACGTACCAACATTTCAGCGCTGAAAACATACTTTTAAATAATTCTAGGTATTTCGTCATGTGGGGTATGTTCGGGTGCGTACGCACGTTACCGAACATTGCCACGTACAGCGCCATCAGTTTCCACAACAGATACCATTCCAGCACGTTGAGTGGAGAACGGTCGTTGAATTTAGCTCTCTTTTCGTTCGACTGGTTTACCATGCCGGCCATCAAGTAGCCGATCATAGAGGGTCCATACGTATTCGCGTTCTTCGCATTGGTGTGTCGTTGCACTTTGGTCACAGGCCTGCCGGTAGCATCCAGTGTGGACGTCTTCTTGGTGCACGACGTACCGTCCACAGTGATGGTGTTTGTCCTGGCGGAAAATAGGGATGCGTTCACTTTTGCGGTACACGTATTTACGACTTCCAGTACGCTGGTCATGTTTACGGACGCCGATATACAGGCCTCGAACAAGTTTGCCGATACGAACACAAAGATTCGTACGATCAGATTGCTTTACCGAAAAGCGCCTCACTTGGTGAGTAAACTAAAGTATACTGTGCGAGACGCGCTTCCAGAAGACTATTATATACCCGAGAGCATCAAACACGCGTGCAAAGTTATCGACGTGGATCTGACAGAGGATCTGTGTCGCGCTCTGTTTTGCAATCCCACGACAGAGAGCGGCATGTGCAAGTCGAACATGACGGCCAGCTACTACTACGTGGGCGACGACAGTTACGACGTGCAGTGTCAACCGGCGTGCTTTAACACGGTCGCCAAACAGACGTACAGCCAAGACGGCAGCCGCGTACCGGACACGCCCATGCTCAACTACCATTCGGGCAAGTGTCGTATAGTGCCGTCCACCGTGGTCTCGTATCTGGAAAAGACGTTCTTCCGCAGCGACACCGTGTACGAGAACCGCAAAAACGACATGCCCACCGGGTTCAGTCGCACGCCGAGCGACGATCCGTACGGCTGCGGATTCGACTACAAGACCAACGCCACGTACTGCAAGTACTACGATCGCACGCTGCAAGAGGACGGCTCGTGCGGCCTGGAATGGTGGGAAGTGGGTCTTGACGCGGTGGCGGGCATGTCACTGATAAACACCGTCAAATCCAGCGTGCGTATGTTGTCCAACGACAGAAAACCGTTTCCACTGCCCAGCAACCTGCCCGAACTGCCGGCGGCGCTGGAATCGAAGTACACGGTAGACGGTTGGAAACAGGACGTCAACCGTTCGTTCGTAGTGCCCGAACTCATCGACACCAAACCTAAAAGTGGTGGTGGCGGCGGCGGAAGCACCAACGCTGCACCATACGAGTCGGCCAGATTACAATACGAAGAGGAACAACAGTCGCGGATAGAGCGTATGAAAACGGCCATGTTGGGCATACTGGAACAAGCGTTCACGGACCGATCATTTTGGATACACTTGGGCGTGGGCGTAGTCAGTGAAGCGGTGTTGGACAATTTGAAATCGTTGTGTAAAAAGATCATCGAAAAACTTTCGCTGTCGCTGGTCAAACGGGTGCCGCAGATGGTGACCGACGTCGGCGTTAACGTGCTAAAGGCCGGCCTGAAGAGTACGTGTACGAAAATCGTGACCGGCGCGGTGATACGTATCGCCTCTAAAACGGCGATCACGGTGGCCAAAATCACTGCGGCCGCCGTCAGCGTGGTCGGCTGGCTGCTGATCGCCGCCACACTGTTAGACATAATGTTCAGCTTCTGGGACCCGGACGGTTACAACAACATGTTTCCACCGACATTGCCGCACGATCTGATGGCCAACGGAGAGAGGGCGTTTCGCCAGGCGGCCGAATCGGCTACAGTAGACTACGAGTTCGACAATTTCGTGGCGCTCATATTGAGCGAGGAGGAGATGCTGAGCATACAAGTGGAATCCCTGCTGGACCGGCTGGTGTATTTGGACTCGCTCGTGGTAAACAGCGACGGTACGCGCATAGACAAGGGCGAGACTATAAACTTGAACGGAGAACGGGTGTCGTCCGTGATCGACGCGGCTCACAAACAGACCATGGTACAACGCGTGCGATTCGATCCCGAGTCGTACGCCGAGTACAACAGAGATTTTCTGACTCGGGTACGGATCAACGAGTACGTCAACTACGGCGCGTTCGCCTGCATGACCGTCGCCGGCGTATGTACGTTCACCGGCCTCTACTTGCTCGGCGTGCTGTTCACGCTGTTGACGCTGGTCGCCTTCGCGGTCGCTCGCCTACAACTGAACGACAACCCGATACTCGACTTTATCAAGTTCCGCGGTGCGACTAGTGCTGGCCGCTAGTAAAACCACCTACGGCGAGTTTATTGCAAATTATGACCTGTAACAAAACAACAACGCATAATGTCCGTATCGCTTACACACAATATTTTTAATTCCAGCGTCGACAGACGACAACGGGAATCATTACAAACCCTCGGGCTGCACGGTTTCGCTGTGTAAAACCGATAAGCGTATACCGTGACGATCAGTACGAGACGGGCGCTCGACTGACGAACGTTCTTCACCCGGTGAGTACAATATATAAGCTTATTGTTGTTGTTATGGTGATTGTGTGCGTGCAGTTGCGAACGAAAAATATTACAAGTCTTTCAGTGTCGGCTAGGCTAGCCGACATTCACTAGCGCCGAATCAACCGTTTCTATACGAAAATTTCTAAGTCCATTGTCGGCTAGGCTAGCCGACAAACAACGGCAGAAAATATTACAAGTCCTACAGTCATGACGTCATTATGACGTAATCGCACACCGCTAACGAAAAATATTACAAGTCCCACGTCCTTGAGATTTACAATGTATATTGTCGGCTAGGCTAGCCGACGTTCACTTACTCCACCGCTGTACAATCAATCGTTTCCATACGTCTTTGTCGGCTAGGCTTGCCGACATTCGCTTCTGTACAATCAACCGTTTCTATACGAATTGTCTAATTTCATTGTCGGCTAGGCTAGCCGACAAACACCAGCAGAAAATATTACAAGTCCTCGGGCTGCACGGTTTCGCTGTGTAAAACCGATAAGCTTATACCGTGAAGATCAGTACGAGACGGGCGCTCGACTGACGAACGTTCTTTACCCGGTGAGTAGAAGATATATGCTTAGTGTTGTTGTTGTTGTGAGTGTGTGCGTGCAGTTGCGAACATAAGATCGTTCAACGAAAAAATATTACAAGTCTTTCAGTGTCGGCTAGGCTAGCCGACACGCGTTCAGCGCACGACGTACGCGAAACGGCGTTAAATCGTTTCTCCATAAGGATAACACGGGCTCGACGACGGAGTAGACGGAACGAAAATTGTTCGCTCTTTCCGCGGACCAACCTCCGCCTCGGCTCTGGGGGTGGTGAACAGCACCCCCGTTTTATAAAACATTCACCCCCTATTTCTGCTTCGACCTCGCTCGTTTTTCGCTGGCCGTCTGCTCCGTCGTCGCGTCCCGTGTTAAACTTACGGCGAACGGATTCACAGCGGTTTCGCGTACGTCGGGCGCTGGCGACAGCAGATTAGCGGTCGGCCTTTGTTTAGGATATACCCACACAAATGTACGTATATATATATCAAGTAAAAATATATATATAATATATATATTACTATATACTTAACATAGACATACTACTACTACTACTACTACTATACCGACACACAACGAAAATTATTACAAGTCCTACGGTCAACGAAAATAATTACGAGTCCTACGTTGTGGGCTAGGCTAGCCGACGTTCACTCGCTACAAATCGACCGTTTCTACACACGTATTTATTGTCGGCTAGGCTAGCCGACCGACGTTCGCTTACTCCGCCGCTGTACAATCGGCCGTGTTTCTATGTAATCATATTGTCGGCTAGGCTAGCCGACAAACACCAGCAGAAAATATTACAAGTCCTCGGGCTGCACGGTTTCGCTGTGTAAAACCGATAAGCTTATACCGTGAAGATCAGTACGAGACGGGCGCTCGACTGACGAACGTTCTTTACCCGGTGAGTAGAAGATATATGCTTAGTGTTGTTGTTGTTGTGAGTGTGTGCGTGCAGTTGCGAACATAAGATCGTTCAACGAAAAAATATTACAAGTCTTTCAGTGTCGGCTAGGCTAGCCGACACGCGTTCAGCGCACGACGTACGCGAAACGGCGTTAAATCGTTTCTCCATAAGGATAACACGGGCTCGACGACGGAGTAGACGGAACGAAAATTGTTCGCTCTTTCCGCGGACCAACCTCCGCCTCGGCTCTGGGGGTGGTGAACAGCACCCCCGTTTTATAAAACATTCACCCCCTATTTCTGCTTCGACCTCGCTCGTTTTTCGCTGGCCGACTGCTCCGTCGTCGCGTCCCGTGTTAAACTTACGGCGAACGGATTCACAGCGGTTTCGCGTACGTCGGGCGCTGGCGACAGCAGATTAGCGGTCGGCCTTTGTTAAGGATATACCCACACGAATGTACGTATATATATATCAAGTAAAAATATATATATATAATATATATATATTACTATATACTTAACATAGACATACTACTACTACTACTACTATACCGACACACAACGAAAATTATTACAAGTCCTACGGTCAACGATAATAATTACGAGTCCTACGTTGTGGGCTAGGCTAGCCGACGTTCACTCGCTACAAATCGACCGTTTCTACACACGTATTTATTGTCGGCTAGGCTAGCTGACCGACGTTCGCTTACTCCGCCGCTGTACAATCGGCCGTGTTTCTATGTAATCATATTGTCGGCTAGGCTAGCCGACAAACACCAGCAGAAAATATTACAAGTCCTCGGGCTGCACGGTTTCGCTGTGTAAAACCGATAAGCTTATACCGTGAAGATCAGTACGAGACGGGCGCTCGACTGACGAACGTTTTTTACCCGGTGAGTAGAAGATATATGCTTAGTGTTGTTGTTGTTGTGAGTGTGTGCGTGCAGTTGCGAACATAAGATCGTTCAACGAAAAAAAATTACAAGTCTTTCAGTGTCGGCTAGGCTAGCCGACACGCGTTCAGCGCACGACGTACGCGAAACGGCGTTAAATCGTTTCTCATTAAGGATAACACGGGCTCGACGACGGAGTAGACGGAACGAAATTTGTTCGCTCTTTCCGCGGACCAACCTCCGCCTCGGCTCTGGGGGTGGTGAACAGCACCCCCGTTTTATAAAACATTCACCCCCTATTTCTGCTTCGACCTCGCTCGTTTTTCGCTGGCCGTCTGCTCCGTCGTCGCGTCCCGTGTTAAACTTACGGCGAACGGATTCACAGCGGTTTCGCGTACGTCGGGCGCTGGCGACAGCAGATTAGCGGTCGGCCTTTGTTAAGGATATACCCACACGAATGTACGTATATATATATCAAGTAAAAAAATATATATATAATATATATATATTACTATATACTTAACATAGACATACTACTACTACTACTACTACTACTATACCGACACACAACGAAAATTATTACAAGTCCTACGGTCAACGAAAATAATTACGAGTCCTACGTTGTGGGCTAGGCTAGCCGACGTTCACTCGCTACAAATCGACCGTTTCTACACACGTATTTATTGTCGGCTAGGCTAGCCGACCGACGTTCGCTTACTCCGCCGCTGTACAATCGGCCGTGTTTCTATGTAATCATATTGCCGGCTAGGCTAGCCGACAAACACCAGCAGAAAATATTACAAGTCCTCGGGCTGCACGGTTTCGCTGTGTAAAACCGATAAGCTTATACCGTGAAGATCAGTACGAGACGGGCGCTCGACTGACGAACGTTCTTTACCCGGTGAGTAGAAGATATATGCTTAGTGTTGTTGTTGTTGTGAGTGTGTGCGTGCAGTTGCGAACATAAGATCGTTCAACGAAAAAATATTACAAGTCTTTCAGTGTCGGCTAGGCTAGCCGACACGCGTTCAGCGCACGACGTACGCGAAACGGCGTTAAATCGTTTCTCCATAAGGATAACACGGGCTCGACGACGGAGTAGACGGAACGAAAATTGTTCGCTCTTTCCGCGGACCAACCTCCGCCTCGGCTCTGGGGGTGGTGAACAGCACCCCCGTTTTATAAAACATTCACCCCCTATTTCTGCTTCGACCTCGCTCGTTTTTCGCTGGCCGTCTGCTCCGTCGTCGCGTCCCGTGTTAAACTTACGGCGAACGGATTCACAGCGGTTTCGCGTACGTCGGGCGCTGGCGACAGCAGATTAGCGGTCGGCCTTTGTTAAGGATATACCCACACAAATGTACGTATATATATATCAAGTAAAAATATATATATAATATATATATTACTATATACTTAACATAGACATACTACTACTACTACTACTACTATACCGACACACAACGAAAATTATTACAAGTCCTACGGTCAACGAAAATAATTACGAGTCCTACGTTGTGGGCTAGGCTAGCCGACGTTCACTCGCTACAAATCGACCGTTTCTACACACGTATTTATTGTCGGCTAGGCTAGCCGACCGACGTTCGCTTACTCCGCCGCTGTACAATCGGCCGTGTTTCTATGTAATCATATTGTCGGCTAGGCTAGCCGACAAACACCAGCAGAAAATATTACAAGTCCTCGGGCTGCACGGTTTCGCTGTGTAAAACCGATAAGCTTATACCGTGAAGATCAGTACGAGACGGGCGCTCGACTGACGAACGTTCTTTACCCGGTGAGTAGAAGATATATGCTTAGTGTTGTTGTTGTTGTGAGTGTGTGCGTGCAGTTGCGAACATAAGATCGTTCAACGAAAAAATATTACAAGTCTTTCAGTGTCGGCTAGGCTAGCCGACACGCGTTCAGCGCACGACGTACGCGAAACGGCGTTAAATCGTTTCTCCATAAGGATAACACGGGCTCGACGACGGAGTAGACGGAACGAAAATTGTTCGCTCTTTCCGCGGACCAACCTCCGCCTCGGCTCTGGGGGTGGTGAACAGCACCCCCGTTTTATAAAACATTCACCCCCTATTTCTGCTTCGACCTCGCTCGTTTTTCGCTGGCCGACTGCTCCGTCGTCGCGTCCCGTGTTAAACTTACGGCGAACGGATTCACAGCGGTTTCGCGTACGTCGGGCGCTGGCGACAGCAGATTAGCGGTCGGCCTTTGTTAAGGATATACCCACACGAATGTACGTATATATATATCAAGTAAAAATATATATATATAATATATATATATTACTATATACTTAACATAGACATACTACTACTACTACTACTACTACTACTATACCGACACACAACGAAAATTATTACAAGTCCTACGGTCAACGATAATAATTACGAGTCCTACGTTGTGGGCTAGGCTAGCCGACGTTCACTCGCTACAAATCGACCGTTTCTACACACGTATTTATTGTCGGCTAGGCTAGCTGACCGACGTTCGCTTACTCCGCCGCTGTACAATCGGCCGTGTTTCTATGTAATCATATTGTCGGCTAGGCTAGCCGACAAACACCAGCAGAAAATATTACAAGTCCTCGGGCTGCACGGTTTCGCTGTGTAAAACCGATAAGCTTATACCGTGAAGATCAGTACGAGACGGGCGCTCGACTGACGAACGTTTTTTACCCGGTGAGTAGAAGATATATGCTTAGTGTTGTTGTTGTTGTGAGTGTGTGCGTGCAGTTGCGAACATAAGATCGTTCAACGAAAAAAAATTACAAGTCTTTCAGTGTCGGCTAGGCTAGCCGACACGCGTTCAGCGCACGACGTACGCGAAACGGCGTTAAATCGTTTCTCCATAAGGATAACACGGGCTCGACGACGGAGTAGACGGAACGAAAATTGTTCGGTCTTTCCGCGGACCAACCACCGCCTCGGCGCTGGGGGTGGTGAACGGCACCCCCGTTTTATAAAACATTCACCCCCTATTTCTGCTTCGACCTCGCTCGTTTTTCGCTGGCCGTCTGCTCCGTCGTCGCGTCCCGTGTTAAACTTACGGCGAACGGATTCACAGCGGTTTCGCGTACGTCGGGCGCTGGCCACAGCAGAATAGCGGTCGGCCTTTGTTAAGGATATACCCACACGAATGTACGTATATATATATCAAGTAAAAATATATATATATATTATACATATATTACTATATACTTAACATAGACATACTACTACTACTACTACTACTACTATTATACCGACACACAACGAAAATTATTACAAGTCCTACGGTCAACGAAAATAATTACGAGTCCTACGTTGTGGGCTAGGCTAGCCGACGTTCACTCGCTACAAATCGACCGTTTCTACACACGTATTTATTGTCGGCTAGGCTAGCCGACCGACGTTCGCTTACTCCGCCGCTGTACAGTCGGCCGTGTTTCTATGTAATCATATTGTCGGCTAGGCTAGCCGACAAACACCAGCAGAAAATATTACAAGTCCTCGGGCTGCACGGTTTCGCTGTGTAAAACCGATAAGCTTATACCGTGAAGATCAGTACGAGACGGGCGCTCGACTGACGAACGTTCTTTACCCGGTGAGTAGAAGATATATGCTTAGTGTTGTTGTTGTTGTGAGTGTGTGCGTGCAGTTGCGAACATAAGATCGTTCAACGAAAAAATATTACAAGTCTTTCAGTGTCGGGTAGGCTAGCCGACACGCGTTCAGCGCACGACGTACGCGAAACGGCGTTAAATCGTTTCTCATTAAGGATAACACGGGCTCGACGACGGAGTAGACGGAACGAAATTTGTTCGCTCTTTCCGCGGACCAACCTCCGCCTCGGCTCTGGGGGTGGTGAACAGCACCCCCGTTTTATAAAACATTCACCCCCTATTTCTGCTTCGACCTCGCTCGTTTTTCGCTGGCCGTCTGCTCCGTCGTCGCGTCCCGTGTTAAACTTACGGCGAACGGATTCACAGCGGTTTCGCGTACGTCGGGCGCTGGCGACAGCAGATTAGCGGTCGGCCTTTGTTAAGGATATACCCACACGAATGTACGTATATATATATCAAGTAAAAAAATATATATATAATATATATATATTACTATATACTTAACATAGACATACTACTACTACTACTACTACTACTATACCGACACACAACGAAAATTATTACAAGTCCTACGGTCAACGAAAATAATTACGAGTCCTACGTTGTGGGCTAGGCTAGCCGACGTTCACTCGCTACAAATCGACCGTTTCTACACACGTATTTATTGTCGGCTAGGCTAGCCGACCGACGTTCGCTTACTCCGCCGCTGTACAATCGGCCGTGTTTCTATGTAATCATATTGCCGGCTAGGCTAGCCGACAAACACCAGCAGAAAATATTACAAGTCCTCGGGCTGCACGGTTTCGCTGTGTAAAACCGATAAGCTTATACCGTGAAGATCAGTACGAGACGGGCGCTCGACTGACGAACGTTCTTTACCCGGTGAGTAGAAGATATATGCTTAGTGTTGTTGTTGTTGTGAGTGTGTGCGTGCAGTTGCGAACATAAGATCGTTCAACGAAAAAATATTACAAGTCTTTCAGTGTCGGCTAGGCTAGCCGACACGCGTTCAGCGCACGACGTACGCGAAACGGCGTTAAATCGTTTCTCCATAAGGATAACACGGGCTCGACGACGGAGTAGACGGAACGAAAATTGTTCGCTCTTTCCGCGGACCAACCTCCGCCTCGGCTCTGGGGGTGGTGAACAGCACCCCCGTTTTATAAAACATTCACCCCCTATTTCTGCTTCGACCTCGCTCGTTTTTCGCTGGCCGTCTGCTCCGTCGTCGCGTCCCGTGTTAAACTTACGGCGAACGGATTCACAGCGGTTTCGCGTACGTCGGGCGCTGGCGACAGCAGATTAGCGGTCGGCCTTTGTTAAGGATATACCCACACAAATGTACGTATATATATATCAAGTAAAAATATATATATAATATATATATTACTATATACTTAACATAGACATACTACTACTACTACTACTACTATACCGACACACAACGAAAATTATTACAAGTCCTACGGTCAACGAAAATAATTACGAGTCCTACGTTGTGGGCTAGGCTAGCCGACGTTCACTCGCTACAAATCGACCGTTTCTACACACGTATTTATTGTCGGCTAGGCTAGCCGACCGACGTTCGCTTACTCCGCCGCTGTACAATCGGCCGTGTTTCTATGTAATCATATTGTCGGCTAGGCTAGCCGACAAACACCAGCAGAAAATATTACAAGTCCTCGGGCTGCACGGTTTCGCTGTGTAAAACCGATAAGCTTATACCGTGAAGATCAGTACGAGACGGGCGCTCGACTGACGAACGTTCTTTACCCGGTGAGTAGAAGATATATGCTTAGTGTTGTTGTTGTTGTGAGTGTGTGCGTGCAGTTGCGAACATAAGATCGTTCAACGAAAAAATATTACAAGTCTTTCAGTGTCGGCTAGGCTAGCCGACACGCGTTCAGCGCACGACGTACGCGAAACGGCGTTAAATCGTTTCTCCATAAGGATAACACGGGCTCGACGACGGAGTAGACGGAACGAAAATTGTTCGCTCTTTCCGCGGACCAACCTCCGCCTCGGCTCTGGGGGTGGTGAACAGCACCCCCGTTTTATAAAACATTCACCCCCTATTTCTGCTTCGACCTCGCTCGTTTTTCGCTGGCCGACTGCTCCGTCGTCGCGTCCCGTGTTAAACTTACGGCGAACGGATTCACAGCGGTTTCGCGTACGTCGGGCGCTGGCGACAGCAGATTAGCGGTCGGCCTTTGTTAAGGATATACCCACACGAATGTACGTATATATATATCAAGTAAAAATATATATATATAATATATATATATTACTATATACTTAACATAGACATACTACTACTACTACTACTACTACTACTATACCGACACACAACGAAAATTATTACAAGTCCTACGGTCAACGATAATAATTACGAGTCCTACGTTGTGGGCTAGGCTAGCCGACGTTCACTCGCTACAAATCGACCGTTTCTACACACGTATTTATTGTCGGCTAGGCTAGCTGACCGACGTTCGCTTACTCCGCCGCTGTACAATCGGCCGTGTTTCTATGTAATCATATTGTCGGCTAGGCTAGCCGACAAACACCAGCAGAAAATATTACAAGTCCTCGGGCTGCACGGTTTCGCTGTGTAAAACCGATAAGCTTATACCGTGAAGATCAGTACGAGACGGGCGCTCGACTGACGAACGTTTTTTACCCGGTGAGTAGAAGATATATGCTTAGTGTTGTTGTTGTTGTGAGTGTGTGCGTGCAGTTGCGAACATAAGATCGTTCAACGAAAAAAAATTACAAGTCTTTCAGTGTCGGCTAGGCTAGCCGACACGCGTTCAGCGCACGACGTACGCGAAACGGCGTTAAATCGTTTCTCCATAAGGATAACACGGGCTCGACGACGGAGTAGACGGAACGAAAATTGTTCGGTCTTTCCGCGGACCAACCACCGCCTCGGCGCTGGGGGTGGTGAACGGCACCCCCGTTTTATAAAACATTCACCCCCTATTTCTGCTTCGACCTCGCTCGTTTTTCGCTGGCCGTCTGCTCCGTCGTCGCGTCCCGTGTTAAACTTACGGCGAACGGATTCACAGCGGTTTCGCGTACGTCGGGCGCTGGCCACAGCAGAATAGCGGTCGGCCTTTGTTAAGGATATACCCACACGAATGTACGTATATATATATCAAGTAAAAATATATATATATATTATACATATATTACTATATACTTAACATAGACATACTACTACTACTACTACTACTACTATTATACCGACACACAACGAAAATTATTACAAGTCCTACGGTCAACGAAAATAATTACGAGTCCTACGTTGTGGGCTAGGCTAGCCGACGTTCACTCGCTACAAATCGACCGTTTCTACACACGTATTTATTGTCGGCTAGGCTAGCCGACCGACGTTCGCTTACTCCGCCGCTGTACAGTCGGCCGTGTTTCTATGTAATCATATTGTCGGCTAGGCTAGCCGACAAACACCAGCAGAAAATATTACAAGTCCTCGGGCTGCACGGTTTCGCTGTGTAAAACCGATAAGCTTATACCGTGAAGATCAGTACGAGACGGGCGCTCGACTGACGAACGTTCTTTACCCGGTGAGTAGAAGATATATGCTTAGTGTTGTTGTTGTTGTGAGTGTGTGCGTGCAGTTGCGAACATAAGATCGTTCAACGAAAAAATATTACAAGTCTTTCAGTGTCGGGTAGGCTAGCCGACACGCGTTCAGCGCACGACGTACGCGAAACGGCGTTAAATCGTTTCTCATTAAGGATAACACGGGCTCGACGACGGAGTAGACGGAACGAAATTTGTTCGCTCTTTCCGCGGACCAACCTCCGCCTCGGCTCTGGGGGTGGTGAACAGCACCCCCGTTTTATAAAACATTCACCCCCTATTTCTGCTTCGACCTCGCTCGTTTTTCGCTGGCCGTCTGCTCCGTCGTCGCGTCCCGTGTTAAACTTACGGCGAACGGATTCACAGCGGTTTCGCGTACGTCGGGCGCTGGCGACAGCAGATTAGCGGTCGGCCTTTGTTAAGGATATACCCACACGAATGTACGTATATATATATCAAGTAAAAAAATATATATATAATATATATATATTACTATATACTTAACATAGACATACTACTACTACTACTACTACTACTATACCGACACACAACGAAAATTATTACAAGTCCTACGGTCAACGAAAATAATTACGAGTCCTACGTTGTGGGCTAGGCTAGCCGACGTTCACTCGCTACAAATCGACCGTTTCTACACACGTATTTATTGTCGGCTAGGCTAGCCGACCGACGTTCGCTTACTCCGCCGCTGTACAATCGGCCGTGTTTCTATGTAATCATATTGCCGGCTAGGCTAGCCGACAAACACCAGCAGAAAATATTACAAGTCCTCGGGCTGCACGGTTTCGCTGTGTAAAACCGATAAGCTTATACCGTGAAGATCAGTACGAGACGGGCGCTCGACTGACGAACGTTCTTTACCCGGTGAGTAGAAGATATATGCTTAGTGTTGTTGTTGTTGTGAGTGTGTGCGTGCAGTTGCGAACATAAGATCGTTCAACGAAAAAATATTACAAGTCTTTCAGTGTCGGCTAGGCTAGCCGACACGCGTTCAGCGCACGACGTACGCGAAACGGCGTTAAATCGTTTCTCCATAAGGATAACACGGGCTCGACGACGGAGTAGACGGAACGAAAATTGTTCGCTCTTTCCGCGGACCAACCTCCGCCTCGGCTCTGGGGGTGGTGAACAGCACCCCCGTTTTATAAAACATTCACCCCCTATTTCTGCTTCGACCTCGCTCGTTTTTCGCTGGCCGTCTGCTCCGTCGTCGCGTCCCGTGTTAAACTTACGGCGAACGGATTCACAGCGGTTTCGCGTACGTCGGGCGCTGGCGACAGCAGATTAGCGGTCGGCCTTTGTTAAGGATATACCCACACAAATGTACGTATATATATATCAAGTAAAAATATATATATAATATATATATTACTATATACTTAACATAGACATACTACTACTACTACTACTACTATACCGACACACAACGAAAATTATTACAAGTCCTACGGTCAACGAAAATAATTACGAGTCCTACGTTGTGGGCTAGGCTAGCCGACGTTCACTCGCTACAAATCGACCGTTTCTACACACGTATTTATTGTCGGCTAGGCTAGCCGACCGACGTTCGCTTACTCCGCCGCTGTACAATCGGCCGTGTTTCTATGTAATCATATTGTCGGCTAGGCTAGCCGACAAACACCAGCAGAAAATATTACAAGTCCTCGGGCTGCACGGTTTCGCTGTGTAAAACCGATAAGCTTATACCGTGAAGATCAGTACGAGACGGGCGCTCGACTGACGAACGTTCTTTACCCGGTGAGTAGAAGATATATGCTTAGTGTTGTTGTTGTTGTGAGTGTGTGCGTGCAGTTGCGAACATAAGATCGTTCAACGAAAAAATATTACAAGTCTTTCAGTGTCGGCTAGGCTAGCCGACACGCGTTCAGCGCACGACGTACGCGAAACGGCGTTAAATCGTTTCTCCATAAGGATAACACGGGCTCGACGACGGAGTAGACGGAACGAAAATTGTTCGCTCTTTCCGCGGACCAACCTCCGCCTCGGCTCTGGGGGTGGTGAACAGCACCCCCGTTTTATAAAACATTCACCCCCTATTTCTGCTTCGACCTCGCTCGTTTTTCGCTGGCCGTCTGCTCCGTCGTCGCGTCCCGTGTTAAACTTACGGCGAACGGATTCACAGCGGTTTCGCGTACGTCGGGCGCTGGCGACAGCAGATTAGCGGTCGGCCTTTGTTAAGGATATACCCACACGAATGTACGTATATATATATCAAGTAAAAATATATATATATAATATATATATATTACTATATACTTAACATAGACATACTACTACTACTACTACTACTACTACTACTATACCGACACACAACGAAAATTATTACAAGTCCTACGGTCAACGATAATAATTACGAGTCCTACGTTGTGGGCTAGGCTAGCCGACGTTCACTCGCTACAAATCGACCGTTTCTACACACGTATTTATTGTCGGCTAGGCTAGCTGACCGACGTTCGCTTACTCCGCCGCTGTACAATCGGCCGTGTTTCTATGTAATCATATTGTCGGCTAGGCTAGCCGACAAACACCAGCAGAAAATATTACAAGTCCTCGGGCTGCACGGTTTCGCTGTGTAAAACCGATAAGCTTATACCGTGAAGATCAGTACGAGACGGGCGCTCGACTGACGAACGTTTTTTACCCGGTGAGTAGAAGATATATGCTTAGTGTTGTTGTTGTTGTGAGTGTGTGCGTGCAGTTGCGAACATAAGATCGTTCAACGAAAAAAAATTACAAGTCTTTCAGTGTCGGCTAGGCTAGCCGACACGCGTTCAGCGCACGACGTACGCGAAACGGCGTTAAATCGTTTCTCCATAAGGATAACACGGGCTCGACGACGGAGTAGACGGAACGAAAATTGTTCGGTCTTTCCGCGGACCAACCACCGCCTCGGCGCTGGGGGTGGTGAACGGCACCCCCGTTTTATAAAACATTCACCCCTATTTCTGCTTCGACCTCGCTCGTTTTTCGCTGGCCGTCTGCTCCGTCGTCGCGTCCCGTGTTAAACTTACGGCGAACGGATTCACAGCGGTTTCGCGTACGTCGGGCGCTGGCCACAGCAGAATAGCGGTCGGCCTTTGTTAAGGATATACCCACACGAATGTACGTATATATATATCAAGTAAAAATATATATATATATATTATACATATATTACTATATACTTAACATAGACATACTACTACTACTACTACTACTATTATACCGACACACAACGAAAATTATTACAAGTCCTACGGTCAACGAAAATAATTACGAGTCCTACGTTGTGGGCTAGGCTAGCCGACGTTCACTCGCTACAAATCGACCGTTTCTACACACGTATTTATTGTCGGCTAGGCTAGCCGACCGACGTTCGCTTACTCCGCCGCTGTACAATCGGCCGTGTTTCTATGTAATCATATTGTCGGCTAGGCTAGCCGACAAACACCAGCAGAAAATATTACAAGTCCTCGGGCTGCACGGTTTCGCTGTGTAAAACCGATAAGCTTATACCGTGAAGATCAGTACGAGACGGGCGCTCGACTGACGAACGTTCTTTACCCGGTGAGTAGAAGATATATGCTTAGTGTTGTTGTTGTTGTGAATGTGTGCGTGCAGTTGCGAACATAAGATCGTTCAACGAAAAAATATTACAAGTCTTTCAGTGTCGGCTAGGCTAGCCGACACGCGTTCAGCGCACGACGTACGCGAAACGGCGTTAAATCGTTTCTCCATAAGGATAACACGGGCTCGACGACGGAGTAGACGGAACGAAATTTGTTCGCTCTTTCCGCGGACCAACCTCCGCCTCGGCTCTGGGGTTGGTGAACAGCACCCCCGTTTTATAAAACATTCACCCCCTATTTCTGCTTCGACCTCGCTCGTTTTTCGCTGGCCGTCTGCTCCGTCGTCGCGTCCCGTGTTAAACTTACGGCGAACGGATTCACAGCGGTTTCGCGTACGTCGGGCGCTGGCGACAGCAGATTAGCGGTCGGCCTTTGTTAAGGATATACCCACACGAATGTACGTATATATATATCAAGTAAAAAAATATATATATAATATATATATATTACTATATACTTAACATAGACATACTACTACTACTACTACTACTACTATACCGACACACAACGAAAATTATTACAAGTCCTACGGTCAACGAAAATAATTACGAGTCCTACGTTGTGGGCTAGGCTAGCCGACGTTCACTCGCTACAAATCGACCGTTTCTACACACGTATTTATTGTCGGCTAGGCTAGCCGACCGACGTTCGCTTACTCCGCCGCTGTACAATCGGCCGTGTTTCTATGTAATCATATTGCCGGCTAGGCTAGCCGACAAACACCAGCAGAAAATATTACAAGTCCTCGGGCTGCACGGTTTCGCTGTGTAAAACCGATAAGCTTATACCGTGAAGATCAGTACGAGACGGGCGCTCGACTGACGAACGTTCTTTACCCGGTGAGTAGAAGATATATGCTTAGTGTTGTTGTTGTTGTGAGTGTGTGCGTGCAGTTGCGAACATAAGATCGTTCAACGAAAAAATATTACAAGTCTTTCAGTGTCGGCTAGGCTAGCCGACACGCGTTCAGCGCACGACGTACGCGAAACGGCGTTAAATCGTTTCTCCATAAGGATAACACGGGCTCGACGACGGAGTAGACGGAACGAAAATTGTTCGCTCTTTCCGCGGACCAACCTCCGCCTCGGCTCTGGGGGTGGTGAACAGCACCCCCGTTTTATAAAACATTCACCCCCTATTTCTGCTTCGACCTCGCTCGTTTTTCGCTGGCCGTCTGCTCCGTCGTCGCGTCCCGTGTTAAACTTACGGCGAACGGATTCACAGCGGTTTCGCGTACGTCGGGCGCTGGCGACAGCAGATTAGCGGTCGGCCTTTGTTAAGGATATACCCACACAAATGTACGTATATATATATCAAGTAAAAAAATATATATATAATATATATATATTACTATATACTTAACATAGACATACTACTACTACTACTATACCGACACACAACGAAAATTATTACAAGTCCTACGGTCAACGAAAATAATTACGAGTCCTACGTTGTGGGCTAGGCTAGCCGACGTTCACTCGCTACAA
Source organism: Magicicada septendecula (assembly GCA_034769895.1). Taxonomy (NCBI): domain Eukaryota; kingdom Metazoa; phylum Arthropoda; class Insecta; order Hemiptera; family Cicadidae; genus Magicicada; species Magicicada septendecula. The sequence goes on along the minus strand of JAWRYS010002015.1, from coordinate 208,976 downwards.
ATCGACCGTTTCTACACACGTATTTATTGTCGGCTAGGCTAGCCGACCGACGTTCGCTTACTCCGCCGCTGTACAATCGGCCGTGTTTCTATGTAATCATATTGTCGGCTAGGCTAGCCGACAAACACCAGCAGAAAATATTACAAGTCCTCGGGCTGCACGGTTTCGCTGTGTAAAACCGATAAGCTTATACCGTGAAGATCAGTACGAGACGGGCGCTCGACTGACGAACGTTCTTTACCGGTGAGTAGAAGATATATGCTTAGTGTTGTAGTTGTTGTGAGTGTGTGCGTGCAGTTGCGAACATAAGATCGTTCAACGAAAAAATATTACAAGTCTTTCAGTGTCGGCTAGGCTAGCCGACACGCGTTCAGCGCACGACGTACGCGAAACGGCGTTAAATCGTTTCTCCATAAGGATAACACGGGCTCGACGACGGAGTAGACGGAACGAAAATTGTTCGCTCTTTCCGCGGACCAACCCCCGCCTCGGCTCTGGGGGTGGTGAACAGCACCCCCGTTTTATAAAACATTCACCCCCTATTTCTGCTTCGACCTCGCTCGTTTTTCGCTGGCCGTCTGCTCCGTCGTCGCGTCCCGTGTTAAACTTACGGCGAACGGATTCACAGCGGTTTCGCGTACGTCGGGCGCTGGCGACAGCAGATTAGCGGTCGGCCTTTGTTAAGGATATACCCACACGAATGTACGTATATATATATCAAGTAAAAATATATATATAATATATATATATATTACTATATACTTAACATAGACATACTACTACTACTACTACTACTATACCGACACACAACGAAAATTATTACAAGTCCTACGGTCAACGAAAATAATTACGAGTCCTACGTTGTGGGCTAGGCTAGCCGACGTTCACTCGCTACAAATCGACCGTTTCTACACACGTATTTATTGTCGGCTAGGCTAGCCGACCGACGTTCGCTTACTCCGCCGCTGTACAATCGGCCGTGTTTTTATGTAATCATATTGTCGGCTAGGCTAGCCGACAAACACCAGCAGAAAATATTACAAGTCCTCGGGCTGCACAGTTTCGCTGTGTAAAACCGATAAGCTTATACCGTGAAGATCAGTACGAGACGGGCGCTCGACTGACGAACGTTCTTTACCGGTGAGTAGAAGATATATGCTTAGTGTTGTTGTTGTTGTGAGTGTGTGCGTGCAGTTGCGAACATAAGATCGTTCAACGAAAAAATATTACAAGTCTTTCAGTGTCGGCTAGGCTAGCCGACACGCGTTCTGCGCACGACGTACGCGAAACGGCGTTAAATCGTTTCTCCATAAGGATAACACGGGCTCGACAACGGAGTAGACGGAACGAAAATTGTTCGCTCTTTCCGCGGACCAACCTCCGCCTCGGCTCTGGGGGTGGTGAACAGCACCCCCGTTTTATAAAACATTCACCCCCTATTTCTGCTTCGACCTCGCTCGTTTTTCGCTGGCCGTCTGCTCCGTCGTCGCGTCCCGTGTTAAACTTACGGCGAACGGATTCACAGCGGTTTCGCATACGTCGGGCGCTGGCGACAGCAGATTAGCGGTCGGCCTTTGTTAAGGATATACCCACACGAATGTACGTATATATATATCAAGTAAAAATATATATATAATATATATATATATTACTATATACTTAACATAGACATACTACTACTACTACTACTACTATACCGACACACAACGAAAATTATTACAAGTCCTACGGTCAACGAAAATAATTACGAGTCCTACGTTGTGGGCTAGGCTAGCCGACGTTCACTCGCTACAAATCGACCGTTTCTACACACGTATTTATTGTCGGCTAGGCTAGCCGACCGACGTTCGCTTACTCCGCCGCTGTACAATCGGCCGTGTTTTTATGTAATCATATTGTCGGCTAGGCTAGCCGACAAACACCAGCAGAAAATATTACAAGTCCTCGGGCTGCACAGTTTCGCTGTGTAAAACCGATAAGCTTATACCGTGAAGATCAGTACGAGACGGGCGCTCGACTGACGAACGTTCTTTACCGGTGAGTAGAAGATATATGCTTAGTGTTGTTGTTGTTGTGAGTGTGTGCGTGCAGTTGCGAACATAAGATCGTTCAACGAAAAAATATTACAAGTCTTTCAGTGTCGGCTAGGCTAGCCGACACGCGTTCTGCGCACGACGTACGCGAAACGGCGTTAAATCGTTTCTCCATAAGGATAACACGGGCTCGACAACGGAGTAGACGGAACGAAAATTGTTCGCTCTTTCCGCGGACCAACCTCCGCCTCGGCTCTGGGGGTGGTGAACAGCACCCCCGTTTTATAAAACATTCACCCCCTATTTCTGCTTCGACCTCGCTCGTTTTTCGCTGGCCGTCTGCTCCGTCGTCGCGTCCCGTGTTAAACTTACGGCGAACGGATTCACAGCGGTTTCGCATACGTCGGGCGCTGGCGACAGCAGATTAGCGGTCGGCCTTTGTTAAGGATATACCCACACGAATGTACGTATATATATATCAAGTAAAAATATATATATAATATATATATTACTATATATTTAACATAGACATACTACTACTACTACTACTACTATACCGACACACAACGAAAATTATTACAAGTCCTACGGTCAACGAAAATAATTACGAGTCCTACGTTGTGGGCTAGGCTAGCCGACGTTCACTCGCTACAAATCGACCGTTTCTACACACGTATTTATTGTCGGCTAGGCTAGCCGACCGACGTTCGCTTACTCCGCCGCTGTACAATCGGCCGTGTTTCTATGTAATCATATTGTCGGCTAGGCTAGCCGACAAACACCAGCAGAAAATATTACAAGTCCTCGGGCTGCACGGTTTCGCTGTGTAAAACCGATAAGCTTATACCGTGAAGATCAGTACGAGACGGGCGCTCGACTGACGAACGTTCTTTACCCGGTGAGTAGAAGATATATGCTTAGTGTTGTTGTTGTTGTGAGTGTGTGCGTGCAGTTGCGAACATAAGATCGTTCAACGAAAAAAAATTACAAGTCTTTCAGTGTCGGCTAGGCTAGCCGACACGCGTTCAGCGCACGACGTACGCGAAACGGCGTTAAATCGTTTCTCCATAAGGATAACACGGGCTCGACGACGGAGTAGACGGAACGAAAATTGTTCGGTCTTTCCGCGGACCAACCACCGCCTCGGCGCTGGGGGTGGTGAACGGCACCCCCGTTTTATAAAACATTCACCCCCTATTTCTGCTTCGACCTCGCTCGTTTTTCGCTGGCCGTCTGCTCCGTCGTCGCGTCCCGTGTTAAACTTACGGCGAACGGATTCACAGCGGTTTCGCGTACGTCGGGCGCTGGCGACAGCAGATTAGCGGTCGGCCTTTGTTAAGGATATACCCACACGAATGTACGTATATATATATCAAGTAAAAAAATATATATATAATATATATATATTACTATATACTTAACATAGACATACTACTACTACTACTACTACTACTATACCGACACACAACGAAAATTATTACAAGTCCTACGGTCAACGAAAATAATTACGAGTCCTACGATGTGGGCTAGGCTAGCCGACGTTCACTCGCTACAAATCGACCGTTTCTACACACGTATTTATTGTCGGCTAGGCTAGCCGACCGACGTTCGCTTACTCCGCCGCTGTACAATCGGCCGTGTTTCTATGTAATCATATTGTCGGCTAAGCTAGCCGACAAACACCAGCAGAAAATATTACAAGTCCTCGGGCTGCACGGTTTCGCTGTGTAAAACCGATAAGCTTATACCGTGAAGATCAGTACGAGACGGGCGCTCGACTGACGAACGTTCTTTACCCGGTGAGTAGAAGATATATGCTTAGTGTTGTTGTTGTTGTGAGTGTGTGCGTGCAGTTGCGAAGATAAGATCGTTCAACGAAAAAATATTACAAGTCTTTCAGTGTCGGCTAGGCTAGCCGACACGCGTTCAGCGCACGACGTACGCGAAACGGCGTTAAATCGTTTCTCCATAAGGATAACACGGGCTCGACGACGGAGTAGACGGAACGAAAATTGTTCGCTCTTTCCGCGGACCAATCTCCGCCTCGGCTCTGGGGGTGGTGAACAGCACCCCCGTTTTATAAAACATTCACCCCCTATTTCTGCTTCGACCTCGCTCGTTTTTCGCTGGCCGTCTGCTCCGTCGTCGCGTCCCGTGTTAAACTTACGGCGAACGAATTCACAGCGGTTTCGCGTACGTCGGGCGCTGGCGACAGCAGATTAGCGGTCGGCCTTTGTTAAGGATATACCCACACGAATGTACGTATATATATATCAAGTAAAAATATATATATATATAATATATATATTACTATATACTTAACATAGACATACTACTACTACTACTACTACTACTATACCGACACACAACGAAAATTATTACAAGTCCTACGGTCAACGAAAATAATTACGAGTCCTACGTTGTGGGCTAGGCTAGCCGACGTTCACTCGCTACAAATCGACCGTTTCTACACACGTATTTATTGTCGGCTAGGCTAGCCGACCGACGTTCGCTTACTCCGCCGCTGTACAATCGGCCGTGTTTCTATGTAATCATATTGTCGGCTAGGCTAGCCGACAAACACCAGCAGAAAATATTACAAGTCCTCGGGCTGCACGGTTTCGCTGTGTAAAACCGATAAGCTTATACCGTGAAGATCAGTACGAGACGGGCGCTCGACTGACGAACGTTCTTTACCGGTGAGTAGAAGATATATGCTTAGTTTTGTTGTTGTTGTGAGTGTGTGCGTGCAGTTGCGAACATAAGATCGTTCAACGAAAAAATATTACAAGTCTTTCAGTGTCGGCTAGGCTAGCCGACACGCGTTCAGCGCACGACGTACGCGAAACGGCGTTAAATCGTTTCTCCATAAGGATAAAACGGGCTCGACGACGGAGTAGACGGAATGAAAATTGTTCGCTCTTTCCGCGGACCAACCTCCGCCTCGGCTCTGGGGGTGGTGAACAGCACCCCCGTTTTATAAAACATTCACCCCCTATTTCTGCTTCGACCTCGCTCGTTTTTCGCTGGCCGTCTGCTCCGTCGTCGCGTCCCGTGTTAAACTTACGGCGAACGGATTCACAGCGGTTTCGCGTACGTCGGGCGCTGGCGACAGCAGATTAGCGGTCGGCCTTTGTTAAGGATATACCCAGACGAATGTACGTATATATATATCAAGTAAAAATATATATATATAATATATATATATTACTATATACTTAACATAGACATACTAATACTACTATACCGACACACAACGAAAATTATTACAAGTCCTACGGTCAACGAAAATAATTACCAGTCCTACGTTGTGGGCTAGGCTAGCCGACGTTCACTCGCTACAAATCGACCGTTTCTACACACGTATTTATTGTCGGCTAGGCTAGCCGACCGACGTTCGCTTACTCCGCCGCTGTACAATCGGCCGTGTTTCTATGTAATCATATTGTCGGCTAGGCTAGCCGACAAACACCAGCAGAAAATATTACAAGTCCTCGGGCTGCACGGTTTCGCTGTGTAAAACCGATAAGCTTATACCGTGAAGATCAGTACGAGACGGGCGCTCGACTGACGAACGTTCTTTACCCGGTGAGTAGAAGATATATGCTTAGTGTTGTTGTTGTTGTGAGTGTGTGCGTGCAGTTGCGAACATAAGATCGTTCAACGAAAAAATATTACAAGTCTTTCAGTGTCGGCTAGGCTAGCCGACACGCGTTCAGCGCACGACGTACGCGAAACGGCGTTAAATCGTTTCTCCATAAGGATAACACGGGCTCGACGACGGAGTAGACGGAACGAAAATTGTTCGCTCTTTCCGCGGACCAACCTCCGCCTCGGCTCTGGGGGTGGTGAACAGCACCCCCGTTTTATAAAACATTCACCCCCTATTTCTGCTTCGACCTCGCTCGTTTTTCGCTGGCCGTCTGCTCCGTCGTCGCGTCCCGTGTTAAACTTACGGCGAACGGATTCACAGCGGTTTCGCGTACGTCGGGCGCTGGCGACAGCAGATTAGCGGTCGGCCTTTGTTAAGGATATACCCACACAAATGTACGTATATATATATCAAGTAAAAAAATATATATATAATATATATATATCACTATAAACTTAACATAGACATACTACTACTACTACTACTACTATACCGACACACAACGAAAATTATTACAAGTCCTACGGTCAACGAAAATAATTACGAGTCCTACGTTGTGGGCTAGGCTAGCCGACGTTCACTCGCTACAAATCGACCGTTTCTACACACGTATTTATTGTCGGCTAGGCTAGCCGACCGACGTTCGCTTACTCCGCCGCTGTACAATCGGCCGTGTTTCTATGTAATCATATTGTCGGCTAGGCTAGCCGACAAACACCAGCAGAAAATATTACAAGTCCTCGGGCTGCACGGTTTCGCTGTGTAAAACCGATAAGCTTATACCGTGAAGATCAGTACGAGACGGGCGCTCGACTGACGAACGTTCTTTACCGGTGAGTAGAAGATATATGCTTAGTGTTGTTGTTGTTGTGAGTGTGTGCGTGCAGTTGCGAACATAAGATCGTTCAACGAAAAAATATTACAAGTCTTTCAGTGTCGGCTAGGCTAGCCGACACGCGTTCAGCGCACGACGTACGCGAAACGGCGTTAAATCGTTTCTCCATAAGGATAACACGGGCTCGACGACGGAGTAGACGGAACGAAAATTGTTCGCTCTTTCCGCGGACCAACCTCCGCCACGGCTCTGGGGGTGGTGAACAGCACCCCCGTTTTATAAAACATTCACCCCCTATTTCTGCTTCGACCTCGCTCGTTTTTCGCTGGCCGTCTGCTCCGTCGTCGCGTCCCGTGTTAAACTTACGGCGAACGGATTCACAGCGGTTTCGCGTACGTCGGGCGCTGGCGACAGCAGATTAGCGGTCGGCCTTTGTTAAGGATATACCCACACGAATGTACGTATATATATATCAAGTAAAAATATATATATATAATATATATATATTACTATATACTTAACATAGACATACTACTACTACTACTACTACTATACCGACACACAACGAAAATTATTACAAGTCCTACGGTCAACGAAAATAATTACGAGTCCTACGTTGTGGGCTAGGCTAGCCGACGTTCACTCGCTACAAATCGACCGTTTCTACACACGTATTTATTGTCGGCTAGGCTAGCCGACCACGTTCGCTTACTCCGCCGCTGTACAATCGGCCGTGTTTCTATGTAATCATATTGTCGGCTAGGCTAGCCGACAAACACCAGCAGAAAATATTACAAGTCCTCGGGCTGCACGGTTTCGCTGTGTAAAACCGATAAGCTTATACCGTGAAGATCAGTACGAGACGGGCGCTCGACTGACGAACGTTCTTTACCCGGTGAGTAGAAGATATATGCTTAGTGTTGTTGTTGTTGTGAGTGTGTGCGTGCAGTTGCGAACATAAGATCGTTCAACGAAAAAATATTACAAGTCTTTCAGTGTCGGCTAGGCTAGCCGACACGCGTTCAGCGCACGACGTACGCGAAACGGCGTTAAATCGTTTCTCCATAAGGATAACACGGGCTCGACGACGGAGTAGACGGAACGAAATTTGTTCGCTCTTTCCGCGGACCAACCTCCGCCTCGGCTCTGGGGGTGGTGAACAGCACCCCCGTTTAATAAAACATTCACCCCCTATTTCTGCTTCGACCTCGCTCGTTTTTCGCTGGCCGTCTGCTCCGTCGTCGCGTCCCGTGTTAAACTTACGGCGAACGGTTTCACAGCGGTTTCGCGTACGTCGGGCGCTGGCGACAGCAGATTAGCGGTCGGCCTTTGTTAAGGATATACCCACACGAATGTACGTATATATATATCAAGTAAAAAAATATATATATAATATATATGTATTACTATATACTTAACATAGACATACTACTACTACTACTACTACTACTATACCGACACACAACGAAAATTATTACAAGTCCTACGGTCAACGAAAATAATTACGAGTCCTACGTTGTGGGCTAGGCTAGCCGACGTTCACTCGCTACAAATCGACCGTTTCCACACACGTATTTATTGTCGGCTAGGCTAGCCGACCGACGTTCGCTTACTCCGCCGCTGTACAATCGGCCGTGTTTCTATGTAATCATATTGTCGGCTAGGCTAGCCGACAAACACCAGCAGAAAATATTACAAGTCCTCGGGCTGCACGGTTTCGCTGTGTAAAACCGATAAGCTTATACCGTGAAGATCAGTACGAGACGGGCGCTCGACTGACGAACGTTCTTTACCCGGTGAGTAGAAGATATATGCTTAGTGTTGTTGTTGTTGTGAGTGTGTGCGTGCAGTTGCGAACATAAGATCGTTCAACGAAAAAAAATTACAAGTCTTTCAGTGTCGGCTAGGCTAGCCGACACGCGTTCAGCGCACGACGTACGCGAAACGGCGTTAAATCGTTTCTCCATAAGGATAACACGGGCTCGACGACGGAGTAGACGGAACGAAAATTGTTCGCTCTTTCCGCGGACCAATCTCCGCCTCGGCTCTGGGGGTGGTGAACAGCACCCCCGTTTTATAAAACATTCACCCCCTATTTCTGCTTCGACCTCGCTCGTTTTTCGCTGGCCGTCTGCTCCGTCGTCGCGTCCCGTGTTAAACTTACGGCGAACGAATTCACAGCGGTTTCGCGTACGTCGGGCGCTGGCGACAGCAGATTAGCGGTCGGCCTTTGTTAAGGATATACCCACACGAATGTACGTATATATATATCAAGTAAAAATATATATATATATAATATATATATTACTATATACTTAACATAGACATACTACTACTACTACTACTACTATACCGACACACAACGAAAATTATTACAAGTCCTACGGTCAACGAAAATAATTACCAGTCCTACGTTGTGGGCTAGGCTAGCCGACGTTCACTCGCTACAAATCGACCGTTTCTACACACGTATTTATTGTCGGCTAGGCTAGCCGACCGACGTTCGCTTACTCCGCCGCTGTACAATCGGCCGTGTTTCTATGTAATCATATTGTCGGCTAGGCTAGCCGACAAACACCAGCAGAAAATATTACAAGTCCTCGGGCTGCACGGTTTCGCTGTGTAAAACCGATAAGCTTATACCGTGAAGATCAGTACGAGACGGGCGCTCGACTGACGAACGTTCTTTACCCGGTGAGTAGAAGATATATGCTTAGTGTTGTTGTTGTTGTGAGTGTGTGCGTGCAGTTGCGAACATAAGATCGTTCAACGAAAAAATATTACAAGTCTTTCAGTGTCGGCTAGGCTAGCCGACACGCGTTCAGCGCACGACGTACGCGAAACGGCGTTAAATCGTTTCTCCATAAGGATAACACGGGCTCGACGACGGAGTAGACGGAACTAAATTTGTTCGCTCTTTCCGCGGACCAACCTCCGCCTCGGCTCTGGGGGTGGTGAACAGCACCCCCGTTTAATAAAACATTCACCCCCTATTTCTGCTTCGACCTCGCTCGTTTTTCGCTGGCCGTCTGCTCCGTCGTCGCGTCCCGTGTTAAACTTACGGCGAACGGATTCACAGCGGTTTCGCGTACGTCGGGCGCTGGCGACAGCAGATTAGCGGTCGGCCTTTGTTAAGGATATACCCACACGAATGTACGTATATATATCAAGTAAAAAAATATATATATAATATATATATATTACTATATACTTAACATAGACATACTACTACTACTACTACTACTACTATACCGACACACAACGAAAATTATTACAAGTCCTACGGTCAACGAAAATAATTACGAGTCCTACGTTGTGGGCTAGGCTAGCCGACGTTCACTCGCTACAAATCGACCGTTTCCACACACGTATTTATTGTCGGCTAGGCTAGCCGACCGACGTTCGCTTACTCCGCCGCTGTACAATCGGCCGTGTTTCTATGTAATCATATTGTCGGCTAGGCTAGCCGACAAACACCAGCAGAAAATATTACAAGTCCTCGGGCTGCACGGTTTCGCTGTGTAAAACCGATAAGCTTATACCGTGAAGATCAGTACGAGACGGGCGCTCGACTGACGAACGTTCTTTACCCGGTGAGTAGAAGATATATGCTTAGTGTTGTTGTTGTTGTGAGTGTGTGCGTGCAGTTGCGAACATAAGATCGTTCAACGAAAAAATATTACAAGTCTTTCAGTGTCGGCTAGGCTAGCCGACACGCGTTCAGCGCACGACGTACGCGAAACGGCGTTAAATCGTTTCTCCATAAGGATAACACGGGCTCGACGACGGAGTAGACGGAACGAAAATTGTTCGCTCTTTCCGCGGACCAACCTCCGCCTCGGCTCTGGGGGTGGTGAACAGCACCCCCGTTTTATAAAACATTCACCCCCTATTTCTGCTTCGACCTCGCTCGTTTTTCGCTGGCCGTCTGCTCCGTCGTCGCGTCCCGTGTTAAACTTACGGCGAACGAATTCACAGCGGTTTCGCGTACGTCGGGCGCTGGCGACAGCAGATTAGCGGTCGGCCTTTGTTAAGGATATACCCACACGAATGTACGTATATATATATCTAGTAAAAATATATATATATATATATAATATATATATTACTATATACTTAACATAGACATACTACTACTACTACTACTACTATACCGACACACAACGAAAATTATTACAAGTCCTACGGTCAACGAAAATAATTACGAGTCCTACGTTGTGGGCTAGGCTAGCCGACGTTCACTCGCTACAAATCGACCGTTTCTACACACGTATTTATTGTCGGCTAGGCTAGCCGACCGACGTTCGCTTACTCCGCCGCTGTACAATCGGCCGTGTTTCTATGTAATCATATTGTCGGCTAGGCTAGCCGACAAACACCAGCAGAAAATATTACAAGTCCTCGGGCTGCACGGTTTCGCTGTGTAAAACCGATAAGCTTATACCGTGAAGATCAGTACGAGACGGGCGCTCGACTGACGAACGTTCTTTACCGGTGAGTAGAAGATATATGCTTAGTTTTGTTGTTGTTGTGAGTGTGAGCGTGCAGTTGCGAACATAAGATCGTTCAACGAAAAAATATTACAAGTCTTTCAGTGTCGGCTAGGCTAGCCGACACGCGTTCAGCGCACGACGTACGCGAAACGGCGTTAAATCGTTTCTCCATAAGGATAAAACGGGCTCGACGACGGAGTAGACGGAATGAAAATTGTTCGCTCTTTCCGCGGACCAACCTCCGCCTCGGCTCTGGGGGTGGTGAACAGCACCCCCGTTTTATAAAACATTCACCCCCTATTTCTGCTTCGACCTCGCTCGTTTTTCGCTGGCCGTCTGCTCCGTCGTCGCGTCCCGTGTTAAACTTACGGCGAACGGATTCACAGCGGTTTCGCGTACGTCGGGCTTTGGCGACAGCAGATTAGCGGTCGGCCTTTGTTAAGGATATACCCAGACGAATGTACGTATATATATATCAAGTAAAAATATATATATATAATATATATATATTACTATATACTTAACATAGACATACTAATACTACTATACCGACACACAACGAAAATTATTACAAGTCCTACGGTCAACGAAAATAATTACCAGTCCTACGTTGTGGGCTAGGCTAGCCGACGTTCACTCGCTACAAATCGACCGTTTCTACACACGTATTTATTGTCGGCTAGGCTAGCCGACCGACGTTCGCTTACTCCGCCGCTGTACAATCGGCCGTGTTTCTATGTAATCATATTGTCGGCTAGGCTAGCCGACAAACACCAGCAGAAAATATTACAAGTCCTCGGGCTGCACGGTTTCGCTGTGTAAAACCGATAAGCTTATACCGTGAAGATCAGTACGAGACGGGCGCTCGACTGACGAACGTTCTTTACCCGGTGAGTAGAAGATATATGCTTAGTGTTGTTGTTGTTGTGAGTGTGTGCGTGCAGTTGCGAACATAAGATCGTTCAACGAAAAAATATTACAAGTCTTTCAGTGTCGGCTAGGCTAGCCGACACGCGTTCAGCGCACGACGTACGCGAAACGGCGTTAAATCGTTTCTCCATAAGGATAACACGGGCTCGACGACGGAGTAGACGGAACGAAAATTGTTCGCTCTTTCCGCGGACCAACCTCCGCCTCGGCTCTGGGGGTGGTGAACAGTACCCCCGTTTTATAAAACATTCACCCCCTATTTCTGCTTCGACCTCGCTCGTTTTTCGCTGGCCGTCTGCTCCGTCGTCGCGTCCCGTGTTAAACTTACGGCGAACGGATTCACAGCGGTTTCGCGTACGTCGGGCGCTGGCGACAGCAGATTAGCGGTCGGCCTTTGTTAAGGATATACCCACACAAATGTACGTATATATATATCAAGTAAAAAAATATATATATAATATATATATATTACTATAAACTTATCATAGACATACTACTACTACTACTACTACTACTATACCGACACACAACGAAAATTATTACAAGTCCTACGGTCAACGAAAATAATTACGAGTCCTACGTTGTGGGCTAGGCTAGCCGACGTTCACTCGCTACAAATCGACCGTTTCTACACACGTATTTATTGTCGGCTAGGCTAGCCGACCGACGTTCGCTTACTCCGCCGCTGTACAATCGGCCGTGTTTCTATGTAATCATATTGTCGGCTAGGCTAGCCGACAAACACCAGCAGAAAATATTACAAGTCCTCGGGCTGCACGGTTTCGCTGTGTAAAACCGATAAGCTTATACCGTGAAGATCAGTACGAGACGGGCGCTCGACTGACGAACGTTCTTTACCGGTGAGTAGAAGATATATGCTTAGTGTTGTTGTTGTTGTGAGTGTGTGCGTGCAGTTGCGAACATAAGATCGTTCAACGAAAAAATATTACAAGTCTTTCAGTGTCGGCTAGGCTAGCCGACACGCGTTCAGCGCACGACGTACGCGAAACGGCGTTAAATCGTTTCTCCATAAGGATAACACGGGCTCGACGACGGAGTAGACGGAACGAAAATTGTTCGCTCTTTCCGCGGACCAACCTCCGCCTCGGCTCTGGGGGTGGTGAACAGCACCCCCGTTTTATAAAACATTCACCCCCTATTTCTGCTTCGACCTCGCTCGTTTTTCGCTGGCCGTCTGCTCCGTCGTCGCGTCCCGTGTTAAACTTACGGCGAACGGATTCACAGCGGTTTCGCGTACGTCGGGCGCTGGCGACAGCAGATTAGCGGTCGGCCTTTGTTAGGGATATACCCACACGAATGTACGTATATATATATCAAGTAAAAATATATATATATAATATATATATATTACTATATACTTAACATAGACATACTACTACTACTACTACTACTATACCGACACACAACGAAAATTATTACAAGTCCTACGGTCAACGAAAATAATTACGAGTCCTACGTTGTGGGCTAGGCTAGCCGACGTTCACTCGCTACAAATCGACCGTTTCTACACACGTATTTATTGTCGGCTAGGCTAGCCGACCGACGTTCGCTTACTCCGCCGCTGTACAATCGGCCGTGTTTCTATGTAATCATATTGTCGGCTAGGCTAGCCGACAAACACCAGCAGAAAATATTACAAGTCCTCGGGCTGCACGGTTTCGCTGTGTAAAACCGATAAGCTTATACCGTGAAGATCAGTACGAGACGGGCGCTCGACTGACGAACGTTCTTTACCCGGTGAGTAGAAGATATATGCTTAGTGTTGTTGTTGTTGTGAGTGTGTGCGTGCAGATGCGAACATAAGATCGTTCAACGAAAAAAAATTACAAGTCTTTCAGTGTCGGCTAGGCTAGCCGACACGCGTTCAGCGCACGACGTACGCGAAACGGCGTTAAATCGTTTCTCCATAAGGATAACACGGGCTCGACGACGGAGTAGACGGAACGAAAATTGTTCGGTCTTTCCGCGGACCAACCACCGCCTCGGCGCTGGGGGTGGTGAACGGCACCCCCGTTTTATAAAACATTCACCCCCTATTTCTGCTTCGACCTCGCTCGTTTTTCGCTGGCCGTCTGCTCCGTCGTCGCGTCCCGTGTTAAACTTACGGCGAACGGATTCACAGCGGTTTCGCGTACGTCGGGCGCTGGCGACAGCAGAATAGCGGTCGGCCTTTGTTAAGGATATACCCACACGAATGTACGTATATATATATCAAGTAAAAATATATATATATAATATACATATATTACTATATACTTAACATAGACATACTACTACTACTACTACTACTACTATACCGACACACAACGAAAATTATTACAAGTCCTACGGTCAACGAAAATAATTACGAGTCCTACGTTGTGGGCTAGGCTAGCCGACGTTCACTCGCTACAAATCGACCGTTTCCACACACGTATTTATTGTCGGCTAGGCTAGCCGACCGACGTTCGCTTACTCCGCCGCTGTACAATCGGCCGTGTTTCTATGTAATCATATTGTCGGCTAGGCTAGCCGACAAACACCAGCAGAAAATATTACAAGTCCTCGGGCTGCACGGTTTCGCTGTGTAAAACCGATAAGCTTATACCGTGAAGATCAGTACGAGACGGGCGCTCGACTGACGAACGTTCTTTACCCGGTGAGTAGAAGATATATGCTTAGTGTTGTTGTTGTTGTGAGTGTGTGCGTGCAGTTGCGAACATAAGATCGTTCAACGAAAAACGCGTTCAGCGCACGACGTACGCGAAACGGCGTTAAATCGTTTCTCCATAAGGATAACACGGGCTCGACGACGGAGTAGACGGAACGAAAATTGTTCGCTCTTTCCGCGGACCAACCTCCGCCTCGGCTCTGGGGGTGGTGAACAGCACCCCCGTTTTATAAAACATTCACCCCCTATTTCTGCTTCGACCTCGCTCGTTTTTCGCTGGCCGTCTGCTCCGTCGTCGCGTCCCGTGTTAAACTTACGGCGAACGAATTCACAGCGGTTTCGCGTACGTCGGGCGCTGGCGACAGCAGATTAGCGGTCGGCCTTTGTTAAGGATATACCCACACGAATGTACGTATATATATATCAAGTAAAAATATATATATATAATATATATATATTACTATATACTTAACATAGACATACTAATACTACTATACCGACACACAACGAAAATTATTACAAGTCCTACGGTCAACGAAAATAATTACCAGTCCTACGTTGTGGGCTAGGCTAGCCGACGTTCACTCGCTACAAATCGACCGTTTCTACACACGTATTTATTGTCGGCTAGGCTAGCCGACCGACGTTCGCTTACTCCGCCGCTGTACAATCGGCCGTGTTTCTATGTAATCATATTGTCGGCTAGGCTAGCCGACAAACACCAGCAGAAAATATTACAAGTCCTCGGGCTGCACGGTTTCGCTGTGTAAAACCGATAAGCTTATACCGTGAAGATCAGTACGAGACGGGCGCTCGACTGACGAACGTTCTTTACCCGGTGAGTAGAAGATATATGCTTAGTGTTGTTGTTGTTGTGAGTGTGTGCGTGCAGTTGCGAACATAAGATCGTTCAACGAAAAAATATTACAAGTCTTTCAGTGTCGGCTAGGCTAGCCGACACGCGTTCAGCGCACGACGTACGCGAAACGGCGTTAAATCGTTTCTCCATAAGGATAACACGGGCTCGACGACGGAGTAGACGGAACGAAAATTGTTCGCTCTTTCCGCGGACCAACCTCCGCCTCGGCTCTGGGGGTGGTGAACAGTACCCCCGTTTTATAAAACATTCACCCCCTATTTCTGCTTCGACCTCGCTCGTTTTTCGCTGGCCGTCTGCTCCGTCGTCGCGTCCCGTGTTAAACTTACGGCGAACGGATTCACAGCGGTTTCGCGTACGTCGGTCGCTGGCGACAGCAGATTAGCGGTCGGCCTTTGTTAAGGATATACCCACACAAATGTACGTATATATATATCAAGTAAAAAAATATATATATAATATATATATATTACTATAAACTTATCATAGACATACTACTACTACTACTACTACTATACCGACACACAACGAAAATTATTACAAGTCCTACGGTCAACGAAAATAATTACGAGTCCTACGTTGTGGGCTAGGCTAGCCGACGTTCACTCGCTACAAATCGTCCGTTTCTACACACGTATTTATTGTCGGCTAGGCTAGCCGACCGACGTTCGCTTACTCCGCCGCTGTACAATCGGCCGTGTTTCTATGTAATCATATTGTCGGCTAGGCTAGCCGACAAACACCAGCAGAAAATATTACAAGTCCTCGGGCTGCACGGTTTCGCTGTGTAAAACCGATAAGCTTATACCGTGAAGATCAGTACGAGACGGGCGCTCGACTGACGAACGTTCTTTACCCGGTGAGTAGAAGATATATGCTTAGTGTTGTTGTTGTTGTGAGTGTGTGCGTGCAGTTGCGAACATAAGATCGTTCAACGAAAAAATATTACAAGTCTTTCAGTGTCGGCTAGGCTAGCCGACACGCGTTCAGCGCACGACGTACGCGAAACGGCGTTAAATCGTTTCTCCATAAGGATAACACGGGCTCGACGACGGAGTAGACGGAACGAAAATTGTTCGCTCTTTCCGCGGACCAACCTCCGCCTCGGCTCTGGGGGTGGTGAACAGCACCCCCGTTTTATAAAACATTCACCCCCTATTTCTGCTTCGACCTCGCTCGTTTTTCGCTGGCCGTCTGCTCCGTCGTCGCGTCCCGTGTTAAACTTACGGCGAACGGATTCACAGCGGTTTCGCGTACGTCGGGCGCTGGCGACAGCAGATTAGCGGTCGGCCTTTGTTAGGGATATACCCACACGAATGTACGTATATATATATCAAGTAAAAATATATATATATAATATATATATATTACTATATACTTAACATAGACATACTACTACTACTACTACTACTATACCGACACACAACGAAAATTATTACAAGTCCTACGGTCAACGAAAATAATTACGAGTCCTACGTTGTGGGCTAGGCTAGCCGACGTTCACTCGCTACAAATCGACCGTTTCTACACACGTATTTATTGTCGGCTAGGCTAGCCGACCGACGTTCGCTTACTCCGCCGCTGTACAATCGGCCGTGTTTCTATGTAATCATATTGTCGGCTAGGCTAGCCGACAAACACCAGCAGAAAATATTACAAGTCCTCGGGCTGCACGGTTTCGCTGTGTAAAACCGATAAGCTTATACCGTGAAGATCAGTACGAGACGGGCGCTCGACTGACGAACGTTCTTTACCCGGTGAGTAGAAGATATATGCTTAGTGTTGTTGTTGTTGTGAGTGTGTGCGTGCAGTTGCGAACATAAGATCGTTCAACGAAAAAAAATTACAAGTCTTTCAGTGTCGGCTAGGCTAGCCGACACGCGTTCAGCGCACGACGTACGCGAAACGGCGTTAAATCGTTTCTCCATAAGGATAACACGGGCTCGACGACGGAGTAGACGGAACGAAAATTGTTCGGTCTTTCCGCGGACCAACCACCGCCTCGGCGCTGGGGGTGGTGAACAACACCCCCGTTTTATAAAACATTCACCCCCTATTTCTGCTTCGACCTCGCTCGTTTTTCGCTGGCCGTCAGCTCCGTCGTCGCGTCCCGTGTTAAACTTACGGCGAACGGATTCACAGCGGTTTCGCGTACGTCGGGCGCTGGCGACAGCAGAATAGCGGTCGGCCTTTGTTAAGGATATACCCACACGAATGTACGTATATATATATCAAGTAAAAATATATATATATAATATACATATATTACTATATACTTAACATAGACATACTACTACTACTACTACTACTACTATACCGACACACAACGAAAATTATTACAAGTCCTACGGTCAACGAAAATAATTACGAGTCCTACGTTGTGGGCTAGGCTAGCCGACGTTCACTCGCTACAAATCGACCGTTTCTACACACGTATTTATTGTCGGCTAGGCTAGCCGACCGACGTTCGCTTACTCCGCCGCTGTACAATCGGCCGTGTTTCTATGTAATCATATTGTCGGCTAGGCTAGCCGACAAACACCAGCAGAAAATATTACAAGTCCTCGGGCTGCACGGTTTCGCTGTGTAAAACCGATAAGCTTATACCGTGAAGATCAGTACGAGACGGGCGCTCGACTGACGAACGTTCTTTACCCGGTGAGTAGAAGATATATGCTTAGTGTTGTTGTTGTTGTGAGTGTGTGCGTGCAGTTGCGAAGATAAGATCGTTCAACGAAAAAATATTACAAGTCTTTCAGTGTCGGCTAGGCTAGCCGCCACGCGTTCAGCGCACGACGTACGCGAAACGGCGTTAAATCGTTTCTCCATAAGGATAACACGGGCTCGACGACGGAGTAGACGGAACGAAAATTGTTCGCTCTTTCCGCGGACCAACCTCCGCCTCGGCTCTGGGGGTGGTGAACAGCACCCCCGTTTTATAAAACATTCACCCCCTATTTCTGCTTCGACCTCGCTCGTTTTTCGCTGGCCGTCTGCTCCGTCGTCGCGTCCCGTGTTAAACTTACGGCGAACGAATTCACAGCGGTTTCGCGTACGTCGGGCGCTGGCGACAGCAGATTAGCGGTCGGCCTTTGTTAAGGATATACCCACACGAATGTACGTATATATATATCTAGTAAAAATATATATATATATATAATATATATATTACTATATACTTAACATAGACATACTACTACTACTACTACTACTATACCGACACACAACGAAAATTATTACAAGTCCTACGGTCAACGAAAATAATTACGAGTCCTACGTTGTGGGCTAGGCTAGCCGACGTTCACTCGCTACAAATCGACCGTTTCTACACACGTATTTATTGTCGGCTAGGCTAGCCGACCGACGTTCGCTTACTCCGCCGCTGTACAATCGGCCGTGTTTCTATGTAATCATATTGTCGGCTAGGCTAGCCGACAAACACCAGCAGAAAATATTACAAGTCCTCGGACTGCACGGTTTCGCTGTGTAAAACCGATAAGCTTATACCGTGAAGATCAGTACGAGACGGGCGCTCGACTGACGAACGTTCTTTACCGGTGAGTAGAAGATATATGCTTAGTTTTGTTGTTGTTGTGAGTGTGTGCGTGCAGTTGCGAACATAAGATCGTTCAACGAAAAAATATTACAAGTCTTTCAGTGTCGGCTAGGCTAGCCGACACGCGTTCAGCGCACGACGTACGCGAAACGGCGTTAAATCGTTTCTCCATAAGGATAACACGGGCTCGACGACGGAGTAGACGGAATGAAAATTGTTCGCTCTTTCCGCGGACCAACCTCCGCCTCGGCTCTGGGGGTGGTGAACAGCACCCCCGTTTTATAAAACATTCACCCCCTATTTCTGCTTCGACCTCGCTCGTTTTTCGCTGGCCGTCTGCTCCGTCGTCGCGTCCCGTGTTAAACTTACGGCGAACGGATTCACAGCGGTTTCGCGTACGTCGGGCGCTGGCGACAGCAGATTAGCGGTCGGCCTTTGTTAAGGATATACCCAGACGAATGTACGTATATATATCAAGTAAAAATATATATATATAATATATATATATTACTATATACTTAACATAGACATACTAATACTACTATACCGACACACAACGAAAATTATTACAAGTCCTACGGTCAACGAAAATAATTACGAGTCCTACGTTGTGGGCTAGGCTAGCCGACGTTCACTCGCTACAAATCGACCGTTTCTACACACGTATTTATTGTCGGCTAGGCTAGCCGACCGACGTTCGCTTACTCCGCCGCTGTACAATCGGCCGTGTTTCTATGTAATCATATTGTCGGCTAGGCTAGCCGACAAACACCAGCAGAAAATATTACAAGTCCTCGGGCTGCACGGTTTCGCTGTGTAAAACCGATAAGCTTATACCGTGAAGATCAGTACGAGACGGGCGCTCGACTGACGAACGTTCTTTACCCGGTGAGTAGAAGATATATGCTTAGTGTTGTTGTTGTTGTGAGTGTGTGCGTGCAGTTGCGAACATAAGATCGTTCAACGAAAAAATATTACAAGTCTTTCAGTGTCGGCTAGGCTAGCCGACACGCGTTCAGCGCACGACGTACGCGAAACGGCGTTAAATCGTTTCTCCATAAGGATAACACGGGCTCGACGACGGAGTAGACGGAACGAAAATTGTTCGCTCTTTCCGCGGACCAACCTCCGCCTCGGCTCTGGGGGTGGTGAACAGCACCCCCGTTTTATAAAACATTCACCCCCTATTTCTGCTTCGACCTCGCTCGTTTTTCGCTGGCCGTCTGCTCCGTCGTCGCGTCCCGTGTTAAACTTACGGCGAACGGATTCACAGCGGTTTCGCGTACGTCGGGCGCTGGCGACAGCAGATTAGCGGTCGGCCTTTGTTAAGGATATACCCACACAAATGTACGTATATATATATCAAGTAAAAAAATATATATATAATATATATATATTACTATAAACTTAACATAGACATACTACTACTTCTACTACTACTATACCGACACACAACGAAAATTATTACAAGTCCTACGGTCAACGAAAATAATTACGAGTCCTACGTTGTGGGCTAGGCTAGCCGACGTTCACTCGCTACAAATCGACCGTTTCTACACACGTATTTATTGTCGGCTAGGCTAGCCGACCGACGTTCGCTTACTCCGCCGCTGTACAATCGGCCGTGTTTCTATGTAATCATATTGTCGGCTAGGCTAGCCGACAAACACCAGCAGAAAATATTACAAGTCCTCGGGCTGCACGGTTTCGCTGTGTAAAACCGATAAGCTTATACCGTGAAGATCAGTACGAGACGGGCGCTCGACTGACGAACGTTCTTTACCGGTGAGTAGAAGATATATGCTTAGTGTTGTTGTTGTTGTGAGTGTGTGCGTGCAGTTGCGAACATAAGATCGTTCAACGAAAAAATATTACAAGTCTTTCAGTGTCGGCTAGGCTAGCCGACACGCGTTCAGCGCACGACGTACGCGAAACGGCGTTAAATCGTTTCTCCATAAGGATAACACGGGCTCGACGACGGAGTAGACGGAACGAAAATTGTTCGCTCTTTCCGCGGACCAACCTCCGCCTCGGCTCTGGGGGTGGTGAACAGCACCCCCGTTTTATAAAACATTCACCCCCTATTTCTGCTTCGACCTCGCTCGTTTTTCGCTGGCCGTCTGCTCCGTCGTCGCGTCCCGTTTTAAACTTACGGCGAACGGATTCACAGCGGTTTCGCGTACGTCGGGCGCTGGCGACAGCAGATTAGCGGTCGGCCTTTGTTAAGGATATACCCACACGAATGTACGTATATATATATCAAGTAAAAATATATATATATAATATATATATATATTACTATATACTTAACATAGACATACTACTACTACTACTACTACTATACCGACACACAACGAAAATTATTACAAGTCCTACGGTCAACGAAAATAATTACGAGTCCTACGTTGTGGGCTAGGCTAGCCGACGTTCACTCGCTACAAATCGACCGTTTCTACACACGTATTTATTGTCGGCTAGGCTAGCCGACCGACGTTCGCTTACTCCGCCGCTGTACAATCGGCCGTGTTTCTATGTAATCATATTGTCGGCTAGGCTAGCCGACAAACACCAGCAGAAAATATTACAAGTCCTCGGGCTGCACGGTTTCGCTGTGTAAAACCGATAAGCTTATACCGTGAAGATCAGTACGAGACGGGCGCTCGACTGACGAACGTTCTTTACCCGGTGAGTAGAAGATATATGCTTAGTGTTGTTGTTGTTGTGAGTGTGTGCGTGCAGTTGCGAACATAAGATCGTTCAACGAAAAAAAATTACAAGTCTTTCAGTGTCGGCTAGGCTAGCCGACACGCGTTCAGCGCACGACGTACGCGAAACGGCGTTAAATCGTTTCTCCATAAGGATAACACGGGCTCGACGACGGAGTAGACGGAACGAAAATTGTTCGGTCTTTCCGCGGACCAACCACCGCCTCGGCGCTGGGGGTGGTGAACGGCACCCCCGTTTTATAAAACATTCACCCCCTATTTCTGCTTCGACCTCGCTCGTTTTTCGCTGGCCGTCTGCTCCGTCGTCGCGTCCCGTGTTAAACTTACGGCGAACGGATTCACAGCGGTTTCGCGTACGTCGGGCGCTGGCGACAGCAGAATAGCGGTCGGCCTTTGTTAAGGATATACCCACACGAATGTACGTATATATATATCAAGTAAAAATATATATATATAATATACATATATTACTATATACTTAACATAGACATACTACTACTACTACTACTACTACTGTACCGACACACAACGAAAATTATTACAAGTCCTACGGTCAACGAAAATAATTACGAGTCCTACGTTGTGGGCTAGGCTAGCCGACGTTCACTCGCTACAAATCGACCGTTTCTACACACGTATTTATTGTCGGCTAGGCTAGCCGACCGACGTTCGCTTACTCCGCCGCTGTACAATCGGCCGTGTTTCTATGTAATCATATTGTCGGCTAGGCTAGCCGACAAACACCAGCAGAAAATATTACAAGTCCTCGGGCTGCACGGTTTCGCTGTGTAAAACCGATAAGCTTATACCGTGAAGATCAGTACGAGACGGGCGCTCGACTGACGAACGTTCTTTACAAGGTGAGTAGAAGATATATGCTTAGTGTTGTTGTTGTTGTGAGTGTGTGCGTGCAGTTGCGAAGATAAGATCGTTCAACGAAAAAATATTACAAGTCTTTCAGTGTCGGCTAGGCTAGCCGCCACGCGTTCAGCGCACGACGTACGCGAAACGGCGTTAAATCGTTTCTCCATAAGGATAACACGGGCTCGACGACGGAGTAGACGGAACGAAAATTGTTCGCTCTTTCCGCGGACCAACCTCCGCCTCGGCTCTGGGGGTGGTGAACAGCACCCCGGTTTTATAAAACATTCACCCCCTATTTCTGCTTCGACCTCGCTCGTTTTTCGCTGGCCGTCTGCTCCGTCGTCGCGTCCCGTGTTAAACTTACGGCGAACGAATTCACAGCGGTTTCGCGTACGTCGGGCGCTGGCGACAGCAGATTAGCGGTTGGCCTTTGTTAAGGATATACCCACACGAATGTACGTATATATATATCTAGTAAAAATATATATATATATAATATATATATTACTATATACTTAACATAGACATACTACTACTACTACTACTACTATACCGACACACAACGAAAATTATTACAAGTCCTATGGTCAACGAAAATAATTACGAGTCCTACGTTGTGGGCTAGGCTAGCCGACGTTCACTCGCTACAAATCGACCGTTTCTACACACGTATTTATTGTCGGCTAGGCTAGCCGACCGACGTTTGCTTACTCCGCCGCTGTACAATCGGCCGTGTTTCTATGTAATCATATTGTCGGCTAGGCTAGCCGACAAACACCAGCAGAAAATATTACAAGTCCTCGGACTGCACGGTTTCGCTGTGTAAAACCGATAAGCTTATACCGTGAAGATCAGTACGAGACGGGCGCTCGACTGACGAACGTTCTTTACCGGTGAGTAGAAGATATATGCTTAGTTTTGTTGTTGTTGTGAGTGTGTGCGTGCAGTTGCGAACATAAGATCGTTCAACGAAAAAATATTACAAGTCTTTCAGTGTCGGCTAGGCTAGCCGACACGCGTTCAGCGCACGACGTACGCGAAACGGCGTTAAATCGTTTCTCCATAAGGATAACACGGGCTCGACGACGGAGTAGACGGAATGAAAATTGTTCGCTCTTTCCGCGGACCAACCTCCGCCTCGGCTCTGGGGGTGGTGAACAGCACCCCCGTTTTATAAAACATTCACCCCCTATTTCTGCTTCGACCTCGCTCGTTTTTCGCTGGCCGTCTGCTCCGTCGTCGCGTCCCGTGTTAAACTTACGGCGAACGGATTCACAGCGGTTTCGCGTACGTCGGGCGCTGGCGACAGCAGATTAGCGGTCGGCCTTTGTTAAGGATATACCCAGACGAATGTACGTATATATATATCAAGTAAAAATATATATATATAATATATATATATTACTATATACTTAACATAGACATACTAATACTACTATACCGACACACAACGAAAATTATTACAAGTCCTACGGTCAACGAAAATAATTACGAGTCCTACGTTGTGGGCTAGGCTAGCCGACGTTCACTCGCTACAAATCGACCGTTTCTACACACGTATTTATTGTCGGCTAGGCTAGCCGACCGACGTTCGCTTACTCCGCCGCTGTACAATCGGCCGTGTTTCTATGTAATCATATTGTCGGCTAGGCTAGCCGACAAACACCAGCAGAAAATATTACAAGTCCTCGGGCTGCACGGTTTCGCTGTGTAAAACCGATAAGCTTATACCGTGAAGATCAGTACGAGACGGGCGCTCGACTGACGAACGTTCTTTACCCGGTGAGTAGAAGATATATGCTTAGTGTTGTTGTTGTTGTGAGTGTGTGCGTGCAGTTGCGAACATAAGATCGTTCAACGAAAAAATATTACAAGTCTTTCAGTGTCGGCTAGGCTAGCCGACACGCGTTCAGCGCACGACGTACGCGAAACGGCGTTAAATCGTTTCTCCATAAGGATAACACGGGCTCGATGACGGAGTAGACGGAACGAAAATTGTTCGCTCTTTCCGCGGACCAACCTCTGCCTCGGCTCTGGGGGTGGTGATCAGCACCCCCGTTTTATAAAACATTCACCCCCTATTTCTGCTTCGACCTCGCTCGTTTTTCGCTGGCCGTCTGCTCCGTCGTCGCGTCCCGTGTTAAACTTACGGCGAACGGATTCACAGCGGTTTCGCGTACGTCGGGCGCTGGCGACAGCAGATTAGCGGTCGGCCTTTGTTAAGGATATACCCACACAAATGTACGTATATATATATCAAGTAAAAAAATATATATATAATATATATATATTACTATATACTTAACATAGACATACTACTACTACTACTACTACTATACCGACACACAACGAAAATTATTACAAGTCCTACGGTCAACGAAAATAATTACGAGTCCTACGTTGTGGGCTAGGCTAGCCGACGTTCACTCGCTACAAATCGACCGTTTCTACACACGTATTTATTGTCGGCTAGGCTAGCCGACCGACGTTCGCTTACTCCGCCGCTGTACAATCGGCCGTGTTTCTATGTAATCATATTGTCGGCTAGGCTAGCCGACAAACACCAGCAGAAAATATTACAAGTCCTCGGGCTGCACGGTTTCGCTGTGTAAAACCGATAAGCTTATACCGTGAAGATCAGTACGAGACGGGCGCTCGACTGACGAACGTTCTTTACCGGTGAGTAGAAGATATATGCTTAGTGTTGTTGTTGTTGTGAGTGTGTGCGTGCAGTTGCGAACATAAGATCGTCCAACGAAAAAATATTACAAGTCTTTCAGTGTCGGCTAGGCTAGCCGACACGCGTTCAGCGCACGACGTACGCGAAACGGCGTTAAATCGTTTCTCCATAAGGATAACACGGGCTCGACGACGGAGTAGACGGAACGAAAATTGTTCGCTCTTTCCGCGGACCAACCTCCGCCTCGGCTCTGGGGGTGGTGAACAGCACCCCCGTTTTATAAAACATTCACCCCCTATTTCTGCTTCGACCTCGCTCGTTTTTCGCTGGCCGTCTGCTCCGTCGTCGCGTCCCGTGTTAAACTTACGGCGAACGGATTCACAGCGGTTTCGCGTACGTCGGGCGCTGGCGACAGCAGATTAGCGGTCGGCCTTTGTTAAGGATATACCCACACGAATGTACGTATATATATATCAAGTAAAAATATATATATATAATATATATATATTACTATATACTTAACATAGACATACTACTACTACTACTACTACTATACCGACACACAACGAAAATTATTACAAGTCCTACGGTCAACGAAAATAATTACGAGTCCTACGTTGTGGGCTAGGCTAGCCGACGTTCACTCGCTACAAATCGACCGTTTCTACACACGTATTTATTGTCGGCTAGGCTAGCCGACCGACGTTCGCTTACTCCGCCGCTGTACAATCGGCCGTGTTTCTATGTAATCATATTGTCGGCTAGGCTAGCCGACAAACACCAGCAGAAAATATTACAAGTCCTCGGGCTGCACGGTTTCGCTGTGTAAAACCGATAAGCTTATACCGTGAAGATCAGTACGAGACGGGCGCTCGACTGACGAACGTTCTTTACCCGGTGAGTAGAAGATATATGCTTAGTGTTGTTGTTGTTGTGAGTGTGTGCGTGCAGTTGCGAACATAAGATCGTTCAACGAAAAAATATTACAAGTCTTTCAGTGTCGGCTAGGCTAGCCGCCACGCGTTCAGCGCACGACGTACGCGAAACGGCGTTAAATCGTTTCTCCATAAGGATAACACGGGCTCGACGACGGAGTAGACGGAACGAAAATTGTTCGCTCTTTCCGCGGACCAACCTCCGCCTCGGCTCTGGGGGTGGTGAACAGCACCCCCGTTTTATAAAACATTCACCCCCTATTTCTGCTTCGACCTCGCTCGTTTTTCGCTGGCCGTCTGCTCCGTCGTCGCGTCCCGTGTTAAACTTACGGCGAAAGAATTCACAGCGGTTTCGCGTACGTCGGGCGCTGGCGACAGCAGATTAGCGGTCGGCCTTTGTTAAGGATATACCCACACGAATGTACGTATATATATATCTAGTAAAAATATATATATATATAATATATACATTACTATATACTTAACATAGACATACTACTACTACTACTACTACTATACCGACACACAACGAAAATTATTACAAGTCCTACGGTCAACGAAAATAATTACGAGTCCTACGTTGTGGGCTAGGCTAGCCGACGTTCACTCGCTACAAATCGACCGTTTCTACACACGTATTTATTGTCGGCTAGGCTAGCCGACCGACGTTCGCTTACTCCGCCGCTGTACAATCGGCCGTGTTTCTATGTAATCATATTGTCGGCTAGGCTAGCCGACAAACACCAGCAGAAAATATTACAAGTCCTCGGGCTGCACGGTTTCGCTGTGTAAAACCGATAAGCTTATACCGTGAAGATCAGTACGAGACGGGCGCTCGACTGACGAACGTTCTTTACCGGTGAGTAGAAGATATATGCTTAGTTTTGTTGTTGTTGTGAGTGTGTGCGTGCAGTTGCGAACATAAGATCGTTCAACGAAAAAATATTACAAGTCTTTCAGTGTCGGCTAGGCTAGCCGACACGCGTTCAGCGCACGACGTACGCGAAACGGCGTTAAATCGTTTCTCCATAAGGATAACACGGGCTCGACGACGGAGTAGACGGAATGAAAATTGTTCGCTCTTTCCGCGGACCAACCTCCGCCTCGGCTCTGTGGGTGGTGAACAGCACCCCCGTTTTATAAAACATTCACCCCCTTTTTCTGCTTCGACCTCGCTCGTTTTTCGCTGGCCGTCTGCTCCGTCGTCGCGTCCCGTGTTAAACTTACGGCGAACGGATTCACAGCGGTTTCGCGTACGTCGGGCGCTGGCGACAGCAGATTAGCGGTCGGCCTTTGTTAAGGATATACCCAGACGAATGTACGTATATATATATCAAGTAAAAATATATATATATAATATATATATATTACTATATACTTAAAATAGACATACTAATACTACTATACCGACACACAACGAAAATTATTACAAGTCCTACGGTCAACGAAAATAATTACGAGTCCTACGTTGTGGGCTAGGCTAGCCGACGTTCACTCGCTACAAATCGACCGTTTCTACACAGGTATTTATTGTCGGCTAGGCTAGCCGACCGACGTTCGCTTACTCCGCCGCTGTACAATCGGCCGTGTTTCTATGTAATCATATTGTCGGCTAGGCTAGCCGACAAACACCAGCAGAAAATATTACAAGTCCTCGGGCTGCACGGTTTCGCTGTGTAAAACCGATAAGCTTATACCGTGAAGATCAGTACGAGACGGGCGCTCGACTGACGAACGTTCTTTACCCGGTGAGTAGAAGATATATGCTTAGTGTTGTTGTTGTTGTGAGTGTGTGCGTGCAGTTGCGAACATAAGATCGTTCAACGAAAAAATATTACAAGTCTTTCAGTGTCGGCTAGGCTAGCCGACACGCGTTCAGCGCACGACGTACGCGAAACGGCGTTAAATCGTTTCTCCATAAGGATAACACGGGCTCGACGACGGAGTAGACGGAACGAAAATTGTTCGCTCTTTCCGCGGACCAACCTCCGCCTCGGCTCTGGGGGTGGTGAACAGCACCCCCGTTTTATAAAACATTCACCCCCTATTTCTGCTTCGACCTCGCTCGTTTTTCGCTGGCCGTCTGCTCCGTCGTCGCGTCCCGTGTTAAACTTACGGCGAACGGATTCACAGCGGTTTCGCGTACGTCGGGCGCTGGCGACAGCAGATTAGCGGTCGGCCTTTGTTAAGGATATACCCACACGAATGTACGTATATATATATCAAGTAAAAATATATATATATAATATATATATATTACTATATACTTAACATAGACATACTACTACTACTACTACTACTATACCGACACACAACGAAAATTATTACAAGTCCTACGGTCAACGAAAATAATTACGAGTCCTACGTTGTGGGCTAGGCTAGCCGACGTTCACTCGCTACAAATCGACCGTTTCTACACACGTATTTATTGTCGGCTAGGCTAGCCGACCGACGTTCGCTTACTCCGCCGCTGTACAATCGGCCGTGTTTCTATGTAATCATATTGTCGGCTAGGCTAGCCGACAAACACCAGCAGAAAATATTACAAGTCCTCGGGCTGCACGGTTTCGCTGTGTAAAACCGATAAGCTTATACCGTGAAGATCAGTACGAGACGGGCGCTCGACTGACGAACGTTCTTTACCCGGTGAGTAGAAGATATATGCTTAGTGTTGTTGTTGTTGTGAGTGTGTGCGTGCAGTTGCGAACATAAGATCGTTCAACGAAAAAATATTACAAGTCTTTCAGTGTCGGCTAGGCTAGCCGCCACGCGTTCAGCGCACGACGTACGCGAAACGGCGTTAAATCGTTTCTCCATAAGGATAACACGGGCTCGACGACGGAGTAGACGGAACGAAAATTGTTCGCTCTTTCCGCGGACCAACCTCCGCCTCGGCTCTGGGGGTGGTGAACAGCACCCCCGTTTTATAAAACATTCACCCCCTATTTCTGCTTCGACCTCGCTCGTTTTTCGCTGGCCGTCTGCTCCGTCGTCGCGTCCCGTGTTAAACTTACGGCGAAAGAATTCACAGCGGTTTCGCGTACGTCGGGCGCTGGCGACAGCAGATTAGCGGTCGGCCTTTGTTAAGGATATACCCACACGAATGTACGTATATATATATCTAGTAAAAATATATATATATATAATATATACATTACTATATACTTAACATAGACATACTACTACTACTACTACTACTATACCGACACACAACGAAAATTATTACAAGTCCTACGGTCAACGAAAATAATTACGAGTCCTACGTTGTGGGCTAGGCTAGCCGACGTTCACTCGCTACAAATCGACCGTTTCTACACACGTATTTATTGTCGGCTAGGCTAGCCGACCGACGTTCGCTTACTCCGCCGCTGTACAATCGGCCGTGTTTCTATGTAATCATATTGTCGGCTAGGCTAGCCGACAAACACCAGCAGAAAATATTACAAGTCCTCGGGCTGCACGGTTTCGCTGTGTAAAACCGATAAGCTTATACCGTGAAGATCAGTACGAGACGGGCGCTCGACTGACGAACGTTCTTTACCGGTGAGTAGAAGATATATGCTTAGTTTTGTTGTTGTTGTGAGTGTGTGCGTGCAGTTGCGAACATAAGATCGTTCAACGAAAAAATATTACAAGTCTTTCAGTGTCGGCTAGGCTAGCCGACACGCGTTCAGCGCACGACGTAAGCGAAACGGCGTTAAATCGTTTCTCCATAAGGATAACACGGGCTCGACGACGGAGTAGACGGAATGAAAATTGTTCGCTCTTTCCGCGGACCAACCTCCGCCTCGGCTCTGTGGGTGGTGAACAGCACCCCCGTTTTATAAAACATTCACCCCCTTTTTCTGCTTCGACCTCGCTCGTTTTTCGCTGGCCGTCTGCTCCGTCGTCGCGTCCCGTGTTAAACTTACGGCGAACGGATTCACAGCGGTTTCGCGTACGTCGGGCGCTGGCGACAGCAGATTAGCGGTCGGCCTTTGTTAAGGATATACCCAGACGAATGTACGTATATATATATCAAGTAAAAATATATATATATAATATATATATATTACTATATACTTAAAATAGACATACTAATACTACTATACCGACACACAACGAAAATTATTACAAGTCCTACGGTCAACGAAAATAATTACGAGTCCTACGTTGTGGGCTAGGCTAGCCGACGTTCACTCGCTACAAATCGACCGTTTCTACACAGGTATTTATTGTCGGCTAGGCTAGCCGACCGACGTTCGCTTACTCCGCCGCTGTACAATCGGCCGTGTTTCTATGTAATCATATTGTCGGCTAGGCTAGCCGACAAACACCAGCAGAAAATATTACAAGTCCTCGGGCTGCACGGTTTCGCTGTGTAAAACCGATAAGCTTATACCGTGAAGATCAGTACGAGACGGGCGCTCGACTGACGAACGTTCTTTACCCGGTGAGTAGAAGATATATGCTTAGTGTTGTTGTTGTTGTGAGTGTGTGCGTGCAGTTGCGAACATAAGATCGTTCAACGAAAAAATATTACAAGTCTTTCAGTGTCGGCTAGGCTAGCCGACACGCGTTCAGCGCACGACGTACGCGAAACGGCGTTAAATCGTTTCTCCATAAGGATAACACGGGCTCGACGACGGAGTAGACGGAACGAAAATTGTTCGCTCTTTCCGCGGACCAACCTCCGCCTCGGCTCTGGGGGTGGTGAACAGCACCCCCGTTTTATAAAACATTCACCCCCTATTTCTGCTTCGACCTCGCTCGTTTTTCGCTGGCCGTCTGCTCCGTCGTCGCGTCCCGTGTTAAACTTACGGCGAACGGATTCACAGCGGTTTCGCGTACGTCGGGCGCTGGCGACAGCAGATTAGCGGTCGGCCTTTGTTAAGGATATACCCACACGAATGTACGTATATATATATCAAGTAAAAATATATATATATAATATATATATATATATATTACTATATACTTAACATAGACATACTACTACTACTACTACTACTACTATACCGACACACAACGAAAATTATTACAAGTCCTACGGTCAACGAAAATAATTACGAGTCCTACGTTGTGGGCTAGGCTAGCCGACGTTCACTCGCTACAAATCGACCGTTTCTACACACGTATTTATTGTCGGCTAGGCTAGCCGACCGACGTTCGCTTACTCCGCCGCTGTACAATCGGCCGTGTTTCTATGTAATCATATTGTCGGCTAGGCTAGCCGACAAACACCAGCAGAAAATATTACAAGTCCTCGGGCTGCACGGTTTCGCTGTGTAAAACCGATAAGCTTATACCTTGAAGATCAGTACGAGACGGGCGCTCGACTGACGAACGTTCTTTACCCGGTGAGTAGAAGATATATGCTTAGTGTTGTTGTTGTTGTGAGTGTGTGCGTGCAGTTGCGAACATAAGATCGTTCAACGAAAAAATATTACAAGTCTTTCAGTGTCGGCTAGGCTAGCCGACACGCGTTCAGCGCACGACGTACGCGAAACGGCGTTAAATCGTTTCTCCATAAGGATAACACGGGCTCGACGACGGAGTAGACGGAACGAAAATTGTTCGCTCTTTCCGCGGACCAACCTCCGCCTCGGCTCTGGGGGTGGTTAACAGCATCCCCGTTTTATAAAACATTCACCCCCTATTTCTGCTTCGACCTCGCTCGTTTTTCGCTGGCCGTCTGCTCCGTCGTCGCGTCCCGTTTTAAACTTACGGCGAACGGATTCACAGCGGTTTCGCGTACGTCGGGCGCTGGCGACAGCAGATTAGCGGTCGGCCTTTGTTAAGGATATACCCACACGAATGTACGTATATATATATCAAGTAAAAATATATATATATAATATATATATATATTACTATATACTTAACATAGACATACTACTACTACTACTACTACTATACCGACACACAACGAAAATTATTACAAGTCCTACGGTCAACGAAAATAATTACGAGTCCTACGTTGTGGGCTAGGCTAGCCGACGTTCACTCGCTACAAATCGACCGTTTCTACACACGTATTTATTGTCGGCTAGGCTAGCCGACCGACGTTCGCTTACTCCGCCGCTGTACAATCGGCCGTGTTTCTATGTAATCATATTGTCGGCTAGGCTAGCCGACAAACACCAGCAGAAAATATTACAAGTCCTCGGGCTGCACGGTTTCGCTGTGTAAAACCGATAAGCTTATACCGTGAAGATCAGTACGAGACGGGCGCTCGACTGACGAACGTTCTTTACCCGGTGAGTAGAAGATATATGCTTAGTGTTGTTGTTGTTGTGAGTGTGTGCGTGCAGTTGCGAACATAAGATCGTTCAACGAAAAAAAATTACAAGTCTTTCAGTGTCGGCTAGGCTAGCCGACACGCGTTCAGCGCACGACGTACGCGAAACGGCGTTAAATCGTTTCTCCATAAGGATAACACGGGCTCGACGACGGAGTAGACGGAACGAAAATTGTTCGGTCTTTCCGCGGACCAACCACCGCCTCGGCGCTGGGGGTGGTGAACGGCACCCCCGTTTTATAAAACATTCACCCCCTATTTCTGCTTCGACCTCGCTCGTTTTTCGCTGGCCGTCTGCTCCGTCGTCGCGTCCCGTGTTAAACTTACGGCGAACGGATTCACAGCGGTTTCGCGTACGTCGGGCGCTGGCGACAGCAGAATAGCGGTCGGCCTTTGTTAAGGATATACCCACACGAATGTACGTATATATATATATCAAGTAAAAATATATATATATAATATACATATATTACTATATACTTAACATAGACATACTACTACTACTACTACTACTACTATACCGACACACAACGAAAATTATTACAAGTCCTACGGTCAACGAAAATAATTACGAGTCCTACGTTGTGGGCTAGGCTAGCCGACGTTCACTCGCTACAAATCGACCGTTTCTACACACGTATTTATTGTCGGCTAGGCTAGCCGACCGACGTTCGCTTACTCCGCCGCTGTACAATCGGGCGTGTTTCTATGTAATCATATTGTCGGCTAGGCTAGCCGACAAACACCAGCAGAAAATATTACAAGTCCTCGGGCTGCACGGTTTCGCTGTGTAAAACCGATAAGCTTATACCGTGAAGATCAGTACGAGACGGGCGCTCGACTGACGAACGTTCTTTACCCGGTGAGTAGAAGATATATGCTTAGTGTTGTTGTTGTTGTGAGTGTGTGCGTGCAGTTGCGAAGATAAGATCGTTCAACGAAAAAATATTACAAGTCTTTCAGTGTCGGCTAGGCTAGCCGCCACGCGTTCAGCGCACGACGTACGCGAAACGGCGTTAAATCGTTTCTCCATAAGGATAACACGGGCTCGACGACGGAGTAGACGGAACGAAAATTGTTCGCTCTTTCCGCGGACCAACCTCCGCCTCGGCTCTGGGGGTGGTGAACAGCACCCCCGTTTTATAAAACATTCACCCCCTATTTCTGCTTCGACCTCGCTCGTTTTTCGCTGGCCGTCTGCTCCGTCGACGCGTCCCGTGTTAAACTTACGGCGAACGAATTCACAGCGGTTTCGCGTACGTCGGGCGCTGGCGACAGCAGATTAGCGGTCGGCCTTTGTTAAGGATATACCCACACGAATGTACGTATATATATATCTAGTAAAAATATATATATATATAATATATATATTACTATATACTTAACATAGACATACTACTACTACTACTACTACTATACCGACACACAACGAAAATTATTACAAGTCCTACGGTCAACGAAAATAATTACGAGTCCTACGTTGTGGGCTAGGCTAGCCGACGTTCACTCGCTACAAATCGACCGTTTCTACACACGTATTTATTGTCGGCTAGGCTAGCCGACCGACGTTCGCTTACTCCGCCGCTGTACAATCGGCCGTGTTTCTATGTAATCATATTGTCGGCTAGGCTAGCCGACAAACACCAGCAGAAAATATTACAAGTCCTCGGGCTGCACGGTTTCGCTGTGTAAAACCGATAAGCTTATACCGTGAAGATCAGTACGAGACGGGCGCTCGACTGACGAACGTTCTTTACCCGGTGAGTAGAAGATATATGCTTAGTGTTGTTGTTGTTGTGAGTGTGTGCGTGCAGTTGCGAACATAAGATCGTTCAACGAAAAAAAATTACAAGTCTTTCAGTGTCGGCTAGGCTAGCCGACACGCGTTCAGCGCACGACGTACGCGAAACGGCGTTAAATCGTTTCTCCATAAGGATAACACGGGCTCGACGACGGAGTAGACGGAACGAAAATTGTTCGGTCTTTCCGCGGACCAACCACCGCCTCGGCGCTGGGGGTGGTGAACGGCACCCCCGTTTTATAAAACATTCACCCCCTATTTCTGCTTCGACCTCGCTCGTTTTTCGCTGGCCGTCTGCTCCGTCGTCGCGTCCCGTGTTAAACTTACGGCGAACGGATTCACAGCGGTTTCGCGTACGTCGGGCGCTGGCGACAGCAGAATAGCGGTCGGCCTTTGTTAAGGATATACCCACACGAATGTACGTATATATATATCAAGTAAAAATATATATATATAATATACATATATTACTATATACTTAACATAGACATACTACTACTACTACTACTACTACTATACCGACACACAACGAAAATTATTACAAGTCCTACGGTCAACGAAAATAATTACGAGTCCTACGTTGTGGGCTAGGCTAGCCGACGTTCACTCGCTACAAATCGACCGTTTCTACACACGTATTTATTGTCGGCTAGGCTAGCCGACCGACGTTCGCTTACTCCGCCGCTGTACAATCGGGCGTGTTTCTATGTAATCATATTGTCGGCTAGGCTAGCCGACAAACACCAGCAGAAAATATTACAAGTCCTCGGGCTGCACGGTTTCGCTGTGTAAAACCGATAAGCTTATACCGTGAAGATCAGTACGAGACGGGCGCTCGACTGACGAACGTTCTTTACCCGGTGAGTAGAAGATATATGCTTAGTGTTGTTGTTGTTGTGAGTGTGTGCGTGCAGTTGCGAAGATAAGATCGTTCAACGAAAAAATATTACAAGTCTTTCAGTGTCGGCTAGGCTAGCCGCCACGCGTTCAGCGCACGACGTACGCGAAACGGCGTTAAATCGTTTCTCCATAAGGATAACACGGGCTCGACGACGGAGTAGACGGAACGAAAATTGTTCGCTCTTTCCGCGGACCAACCTCCGCCTCGGCTCTGGGGGTGGTGAACAGCACCCCCGTTTTATAAAACATTCACCCCCTATTTCTGCTTCGACCTCGCTCGTTTTTCGCTGGCCGTCTGCTCCGTCGTCGCGTCCCGTGTTAAACTTACGGCGAACGGATTCACAGCGGTTTCGCGTACGTCGGGCGCTGGCGACAGCAGATTAGCGGTCGGCCTTTGTTAAGGATATACCCACACGAATGTACGTATATATATATCAAGTAAAAAAAAATATATATAATATATATATATTACTATATACTTAACATAGACATACTACTACTACTACTACTACTCTACCGACACACAACGAAAATTATTACAAGTCCTACGGTCAACGAAAATAATTACGAGTCCTACGTTGTGGGCTAGGCTAGCCGACGTTCACTCGCTACAAATCGACCGTTTCTACACACGTATTTATTGTCGGCTAGGCTAGCCGACCGACGTTCGCTTACTCCGCCGCTGTACAATCGGCCGTGTTTCTATGTAATCATATTGTCGGCTAGGCTAGCCGACAAACACCAGCAGAAAATATTACAAGTCCTCGGGCTGCACGGTTTCGCTGTGTAAAACCGATAAGCTTATACCGTGAAGATCTGTACGAGACGGGCGCTCGACTGACGAACGTTCTTTACCCGGTGAGTAGAAGATATATGCTTAGTGTTGTTGTTGTTGTGAGTGTGTGCGTGCAGTTGCGAAGATAAGATCGTTCAACGAAAAAATATTACAAGTCTTTCAGTGTCGGCTAGGCTAGCCGACACGCGTTCAGCGCACGACGTACGCGAAACGGCGTTAAATCGTTTCTCCATAAGGATAACACGGGCTCGACGACGGAGTAGACGGAACGAAAATTGTTCGCTCTTTCCGCGGACCAACATCCGCCTCGGCTCTGGGGGTGGTGAACAGCACCCCCGTTTTATAAAACATTCACCCCCTATTTCTGCTTCGACCTCGCTTTTTTTCGCTGGCCGTCTGCTCCGTCGTCGCGTCCCGTGTTAAACTTACGGCGAACGGATTCACAGCGGTTTCACGTACGTCGGGCGCTGGCGACAGCAGATTAGCGGTCGGCCTTTGTTAAGGATATACCCACACGAATGTACGTATATATATATCAAGTAAAAATATATATATATAATATATATATATATTACTATATACTTAACATAGACATACTAATACTACTATACCGACACACAACGAAAATTATTACAAGTCCTACGGTCAACGAAAATAATTACGAGTCCTACGTTGTGGGCTAGGCTAGCCGACGTTCACTCGCTACAAATCGACCGTTTCTACACACGTATTTATTGTCGGCTAGGCTAGCCGACCGACGTTCGCTTACTCTGCCGCTGTACAATCGGCCGTGTTTCTATGTAATCATATTGTCGGCTAGGCTAGCCGACAAACACCAGCAGAAAATATTACAAGTCCTCGGGCTGCACGGTTTCGCTGTGTAAAACCGATAAGCTTATACCGTGAAGATCAGTACGAGACGGGCGCTCGACTGACGAACGTTCTTTACCCGGTGAGTAGAAGATATATGCTTAGTGTTGTTGTTGTTGTGAGTGTGTGCGTGCAGTTGCGAACATAAGATCGTTCAACGAAAAAATATTACAAGTCTTTCAGTGTCGGCTAGGCTAGCCGACACGCGTTCAGCGCACGACGTACGCGAAATGGCGTTAAATCGTTTCTCCATAAGGATAACACGGGCTCGACGACGGAGTAGACGGAACGAAAATTGTTCGCTCTTTCCGCGGACCAACCTCCGCCTCGGCTCTGGGGGTGGTGAACAGCACCCCCGTTTTATAAAACATTCACCCCCTATTTCTGCTTCGACCTCGCTCGTTTTTCGCTGGCCGTCTGCTCCGTCGTCGCGTCCCGTGTTAAACTTACGGCGAACGGATTCACAGCGGTTTCGCGTACGTCGGGCGCTGGCGACAGCAGATTAGCGGTCGGCCTTTGTTAAGGATATACCCACACGAATGTACGTATATATATATCAAGTAAAAAAATATATATATAATATATATATTACTAAATACTTAACATAGACATACTACTACTACTACTACTACTACTATACCGACACACAACGAAAATTATTACAAGTCCTACGGTCAACGAAAATAATTACGAGTCCTACGTTGTGGGCTAGGCTAGCCGACGTTCACTCGCTACAAATCGACCGTTTCTACACACGTATTTATTGTCGGCTAGGCTAGCCGACCGACGTTCGCTTACTCCGCCGCTGTACAATCGGCCGTGTTTCTATGTAATCATATTGTCGGCTAGGCTAGCCGACAAACACCAGCAGAAAATATTACAAGTCCTCGGGCTGCACGGTTTCGCTGTGTAAAACCGATAAGCTTATACCGTGAAGATCAGTACGAGACGGGCGCTCGACTGACGAACGTTCTTTACCCGGTGAGTAGAAGATATATGCTTAGTGTTGTTGTTGTTGTGAGTGTGTGCGTGCAGTTGCGAACATAAGATCGTTCAACGAAAAAATATTACAAGTCTTTCCGTGTCGGCTAGGCTAGCCGCCACGCGTTCAGCGCACGACGTAAGCGAAACGGCGTTAAATCGTTTCTCCATAAGGATAACACGGGCTCGACGACGGAGTAGACGGAACGAAAATTGTTCGCTCTTTCCGCGGACCAACCTCCGCCTCGGCTCTGGGGGTGGTGAACAGCACCCCCGTTTTATAAAACATTCACCCCCTATTTCTGCTTCGACCTCGCTCGTTTTTCGCTGGCCGTCTGCTCCGTCGTCGCGTCCCGTGTTAAACTTACGGCGAACGAATTCACAGCGGTTTCGCGTACGTCGGGCGCTGGCGACAGCAGATTAGCGGTCGGCCTTTGTTAAGGATATACCCACACGAATGTACGTATATATATATCTAGTAAAAATATATATATATATAATATATATATTACTATATACTTAACATAGACATACTACTACTACTACTACTACTATACCGACACACAACGAAAATTATTACAAGTCCTACGGTCAACGAAAATAATTACGAGTCCTACGTTGTGGGCTAGGCTAGCCGACGTTCACTCGCTACAAATCGACCGTTTCTACACACGTATTTATTGTCGGCTAGGCTAGCCGACCGACGTTCGCTTACTCCGCCGCTGTACAATCGGCCGTGTTTCTATGTAATCATATTGTCGGCTAGGCTAGCCGACAAACACCAGCAGAAAATATTACAAGTCCTCGGGCTGCACGGTTTCGCTGTGTAAAACCCATAAGCTTATACCGTGAAGATCAGTACGAGACGGGCGCTCGACTGACGAACGTTCTTTACCGGTGAGTAGAAGATATATGCTTAGTTTTGTTGTTGTTGTGAGTGTGTGCGTGCAGTTGCGAACATAAGATCGTTCAACGAAAAAATATTACAAGTCTTTCAGTGTCGGCTAGGCTAGCCGACACGCGTTCAGCGCACGACGTACGCGAAACGGCGTTAAATCGTTTCTCCATAAGGATAACACGGGCTCGACGACGGAGTAGACGGAATGAAAATTGTTCGCTCTTTCCGCGGACCAAA
This sequence comes from Magicicada septendecula, assembly GCA_034769895.1. Taxonomy (NCBI): domain Eukaryota; kingdom Metazoa; phylum Arthropoda; class Insecta; order Hemiptera; family Cicadidae; genus Magicicada; species Magicicada septendecula. Next base: position 169,961 of record JAWRYS010002015.1, on the reverse strand, counting down.
CTCCGCCTCGGCTCTGGGGGTGGTGAACAGCACCCCCGTTTTATAAAACATTCACCCCCTATTTCTGTTTCGACCTCGCTCGTTTTTCGCTGGCCGTCTGCTCCGTCGTCGCGTCCCGTGTTAAACTTACGGCGAACGGATTCACAGCGGTTTCGCGTACGTCGGGCGCTGGCGACAGCAGATTAGCGGTCGGCCTTTGTTAAGGATATACCCAGACGAATGTACGTATATATATATCAAGTAAAAATATATATATATAATATATATATATTACTATATACTTAACATAGACATACTAATACTACTATACCGACACACAACGAAAATTATTACAAGTCCTACGGTCAACGAAAATAATTACGAGTCCTACGTTGTGGGCTAGGCTAGCCGACGTTCACTCGCTACAAATCGACCGTTTCTACACACGTATTTATTGTCGGCTAGGCTAGCCGACCGACGTTCGCTTACTCCGCCGCTGTACAATCGGCCGTGTTTCTATGTAATCATATTGTCGGCTAGGCTAGCCGACAAACACCAGCAGAAAATATTACAAGTCCTCGGGCTGCACGGTTTCGCTGTGTAAAACCGATAAGCTTATACCGTGAAGATCAGTACGAGACGGGCGCTCGACTGACGAACGTTCTTTACCCGGTGAGTAGAAGATATATGCTTAGTGTTGTTGTTGTTGTGAGTGTGTGCGTGCAGTTGCGAACATAAGATCGTTCAACGAAAAAATATTACAAGTCTTTCAGTGTCGGCTAGGCTAGCCGACACGCGTTCAGCGCACGACGTACGCGAAACGGCGTTAAATCGTTTCTCCATAAGGATAACACGGGCTCGACGACGGAGTAGACGGAACGAAAATTGTTCGCTCTTTCCGCGGACCAACCTCCGCCTCGGCTCTGGGGGTGGTGAACAGCACCCCCGTTTTATAAAACATTCACCCCCTATTTCTGCTTCGACCTCGCTCGTTTTTCGCTGGCCGTCTGCTCCGTCGTCGCGTCCCGTGTTAAACTTATGGCGAACGGATTCACAGCGGTTTCGCGTACGTCGGGCGCTGGCGACAGCAGATTAGCGGTCGGCCTTTGTTAAGGATATACCCACACAAATGTACGTATATATATATCAAGTAAAAATATATATATATAATATATATATATTACTATACACTTAACATAGACATACTACTACTACTACTACTACTACTATACCGACACACAACGAAAATTATTACAAGTCCTACGGTCAACGAAAATAATTACGAGTCCTACGTTGTGGGCTAGGCTAGCCGACGTTCACTCGCTACAAATCGACCGTTTCTACACACGTATTTATTGTCGGCTAGGCTAGCCGACCGACGTTCGCTTACTCCGCCGCTGTACAATCGGCCGTGTTTCTATGTAATCATATTGTCGGCTAGGCTAGCCGACAAACACCAGCAGAAAATATTACAAGTCCTCGGGCTGCACGGTTTCGCTGTGTAAAACCGATAAGCTTATACCGTGAAGATCAGTACGAGACGGGCGCTCGACTGACGAACGTTCTTTACCCGGTGAGTAGAAGATATATGCTTAGTGTTGTTGTTGTTGTGAGTGTGTGCGTGCAGTTGCGAACATAAGATCGTTCACCGAAAAAATATTACAAGTCTTTCAGTGTCGGCTATGCTAGCCGACACGCGTTCAGCGCACGACGTACGCGAAATGGCGTTAAATCGTTTCTCCATAAGGATAACACGGGCTCGACGACGGAGTAGACGGAACGAAAATTGTTCGCTCTTTCCGCGGACCAACCTCCGCCTCGGCTCTGGGGGTGGTGAACAGCACCCCCGTTTTATAAAACATTCACCCCCTATTTCTGCTTCGACCTCGCTGGTTTTTCGCTGGCCGTCTGCTCCGTCGTCGCGTCCCGTGTTAAACTTACGGCGAACGGATTCACAGCGGTTTCGCGTACGTCGGGCGCTGGCGACAGCAGATTAGCGGTTGGCCTTTGTTAAGGATATACCCACAGGAATGTACGTATATATATATCAAGTAAAAATATATATATATAATATATATATATTACTATATACTTAACATAGACATACTACTACTACTACTACTACTACTACTATACCGACACACAACGAAAATTATTACAAGTCCTACGGTCAACGAAAATAATTACGAGTCCTACGTTGTGGGCTAGGCTAGCCGACGTTCACTCGCTACAAATCGACCGTTTCTACACACGTATTTATTGTCGGCTAGGCTAGCCGACCGACGTTCGCTTACTCCGCCGCTGTACAATCGGCCGTGTTTCTATGTAATCATATTGTCGGCTAGGCTAGCCGACAAACACCAGCAGAAAATATTACAAGTCCTCGGGCTGCACGGTTTCGCTGTGTAAAACCGATAAACTTATACCGTGAAGATCAGTACGAGACGGGCGCTCGACTGACGAACGTTCTTTACCCGGTGAGTAGAAGATATATGCTTAGTGTTGTTGTTGTTGTGAGTGTGTGCGTGCAGTTGCGAACATAAGATCGTTCAACGAAAAAAAATTACAAGTCTTTCAGTGTCCGCTAGGCTAGCCGACACGCGTTCAGCGCACGACGTACGCGAAACGGCGTTAAATCGTTTCTCCATAAGGATAACACGGGCTCGACGACGGAGTAGACGGAACGAAAATTGTTCGGTCTTTCCGCGGACCAACCACCGCCTCGGCGCTGGGGGTGGTGAACGGCACCCCCGTTTTATAAAACATTCACCCCCTATTTCTGCTTCGACCTCGCTCGTTTTTCGCTGGCCGTCTGCTCCGTCGTCGCGTCCCGTGTTAAACTTACGGCGAACGGATTCACAGCGGTTTCGCGTACGTCGGGCGCTGGCGACAGCAGAATAGCGGTCGGCCTTTGTTAAGGATATACCCACACGAATGTACGTATATATATATCAAGTAAAAATATATATATATATAATATACATATATTACTATATACTTAACATAGACATACTACTACTACTACTACTACTACTATACCGACACACAACGAAAATTATTACAAGTCCTACGGTCAACGAAAATAATTACGAGTCCTACGTTGTGGGCTAGGCTAGCCGACGTTCACTCGCTACAAATCGACCGTTTCTACACACGTATTTATTGTCGGCTAGGCTAGCCGACCGACGTTCGCTTACTCCGCCGCTGTACAATCGGCCGTGTTTCTATGTAATCATATTGTCGGCTAGGCTAGCCGACAAACACCAGCAGAAAATATTACAAGTCCTCGGGCTGCACGGTTTCGCTGTGTAAAACCGATAAGCTTATACCGTGAAGATCAGTACGAGACGGGCGCTCGACTGACGAACGTTCTTTACCCGGTGAGTAGAAGTTATATGCTTAGTGTTGTTGTTGTTGTGAGTGTGTGCGTGCAGTTGCGAACATAAGATCGTTCAACGAAAAAATATTACAAGTCTTTCAGTGTCGGCTAGGCTAGCCGACACGCGTTCAGCGCACGACGTACGCGAAACGGCGTTAAATCGTTTCTCCATAAGGATAACACGGGCTCGACGACGGAGTAGACGGAGCGAAAATTGTTCGCTCTTTCCGCGGACCAACCTCCGCCTCGGCTCTGGGGGTGGTGAACAGCACCCCCGTTTTATAAAACATTCACCCCCTATTTCTGCTTCGACCTCGCTCGTTTTTCGCTGGCCGTCTGCTCCGTCGTCGCGTCCCGTGTTAAACTTACGGCGAACGGATTCACAGTGGTTTCGCGTACGTCGGGCGCTGGCGACAGCAGATTAGCGGTCGGCCTTTGTTAAGGATATACCCACACGAATGTACGTATATATATATCAAGTAAAAAAATATATATATAATATATATATATTACTATATACTTAACATAGACATACTACTACTACTACTACTACTACTACTATACCGACACACAACGAAAATTATTACAAGTCCTACGGTCAACGAAAATAATTACGAGTCCTACGTTGTGGGCTAGGCTAGCCGACGTTCACTCGCTACAAATCGACCGTTTCTACACACGTATTTATTGTCGGCTAGGCTAGCCGACCGACGTTCGCTTACTCCGCCGCTGTACAATCGGCCGTGTTTCTATGTAATCATATTGTCGGCTAGGCTAGCCGACAAACACCAGCAGAAAATATTACAAGTCCTCGGGCTGCACGGTTTCGCTGTGTAAAACCGATAAGCTTATACCGTGAAGATCAGTACGAGACGGGCGCTCGACTGACGAACGTTCTTTACCCGGTGAGTAGAAGATATATGCTTAGTGTTGTTGTTGTTGTGAGTGTGTGCGTGCAGTTGCGAACATAAGATCGTTCAACGAAAAAATATTACAAGTCTTTCAGTGTCGGCTAGGCTAGCCGACACGCGTTCAGCGCACGACGTACGCGAAACGGCGTTAAATCGTTTCTCCATAAGGATAACACGGGCTCGACGACGGAGTAGACGGAACGAAAATTGTTCGCTCTTTCCGCGGACCAACCTCCGCCTCGGCTCTGGGGGTGGTGAACAGCACCCCCGTTTTATAAAACATTCACCCCCTATTTCTGCTTCGACCTCGCTTTTTTTCGCTGGCCGTCTGCTCCGTCGTCGCGTCCCGTGTTAAACTTACGGCGAACGGATTCACAGCGGTTTCGCGTACGTCGGGCGCTGGCGACAGCAGATTAGCGGTCGGCCTTTGTTAAGGATATACCCACACGAATGTACGTATATATATATCAAGTAAAAAAATATATATATATAATATATATATATTACTATATACTTAACATAGACATACTACTACTACTACTACTACTACTATACCGACACACAACGAAAATTATTACAAGTCCTACGGTCAACGAAAATAATTACGAGTCCTACGTTGTGGGCTAGGCTAGCCGACGTTCACTCGCTACAAATCGACCGTTTCTACACACGTATTTATTGTCGGCTAGGCTAGCCGACCGACGTTCGCTTACTCCGCCGCTGTACAATCGGCCGTGTTTCTATGTAATCATATTGTCGGCTAGGCTAGCCGACAAACACCAGCAGAAAATATTACAAGTCCTCGGGCTGCACGGTTTCGCTGTGTAAAACCGATAAGCTTATACCGTGAAGATCAGTACGAGACGGGCGCTCGACTGACGAACGTTCTTTACCCGGTGAGTAGAAGATATATGCTTAGTATTGTTGTTGTTGTGAGTGTGTGCGTGCAGTTGCGAACATAAGATCGTTCAACGAAAAAATATTACAAGTCTTTCAGTGTCGGCTAGGCTAGCCGACACGCGTTCAGCGCACGACGTACGCGAAATGGCGTTAAATCGTTTCTCCATAAGGATAACACGGGCTCGACGACGGAGTAGACGGAACGAAAATTGTTCGCTCTTTCCGCGGACCAACCTCCGCCTCGGCTCTGGGGGTGGTGAACAGCACCCCCGTTTTATAAAACATTCACCCCCTATTTCTGCTTCGACCTCGCTCGTTTTTCGCTGGCCGTCTGCTCCGTCGTCGCGTCCCGTGTTAAACTTACGGCGAACGGATTCACAGCGGTTTCGCGTACGTCGGGCGCTGGCGACAGCAGATTAGCGGTCGGCCTTTGTTAAGGATATACCCACACGAATGTACGTATATATATATCAAGTAAAAAAATATATATATAATATATATATTACTATATACTTAACATAGACATACTACTACTACTACTACTACTACTATACCGACACACAACGAAAATTATTACAAGTCCTACGGTCAACGAAAATAATTACGAGTCCTACGTTGTGGGCTAGGCTAGCCGACGTTCACTCGCTACAAATCGACCGTTTCTACACACGTATTTATTGTCGGCTAGGCTAGCCGACCGACGTTCGCTTACTCCGCCGCTGTACAATCGGCCGTGTTTCTATGTAATCATATTGTCGGCTAGGCTAGCCGACAAACACCAGCAGAAAATATTACAAGTCCTCGGGCTGCACGGTTTCGCTGTGTAAAACCGATAAGCTTATACCGTGAAGATCAGTACGAGACGGGCGCTCGACTGACGAACGTTCTTTACCCGGTGAGTAGAAGATATATGCTTAGTGTTGTTGTTGTTGTGAGTGTGTGCGTGCAGTTGCGAACATAAGATCGTTCAACGAAAAAAAATTACAAGTCTTTCAGTGTCGGCTAGGCTAGCCGACACGCGTTCAGCGCACGACGTACGCGAAACGGCGTTAAATCGTTTCTCCATAAGGATAACACGGGCTCGACGACGGAGTAGACGGAACGAAAATTGTTCGGTCTTTCCGCGGACCAACCACCGCCTCGGCGCTGGGGGTGGTGAACGGCACCCCCGTTTTATAAAACATTCACCCCCTATTTCTGCTTCGACCTCGCTCGTTTTTCGCTGGCCGTCTGCTCCGTCGTCGCGTCCCGTGTTAAACTTACGGCGAACGGATTCACAGCGGTTTCGCGTACGTCGGGCGCTGGCGACAGCAGAATAGCGGTCGGCCTTTGTTAAGGATATACCCACACGAATGTACGTATATATATATCAAGTAAAAATATATATATATATAATATACATATACTATATACTTAACATAGACATACTACTACTACTACTACTACTACTACTATACCGACACACAACGAAAATTATTACAAGTCCTACGGTCAACGAAAATAATTACGAGTCCTACGTTGTGGGCTAGGCTAGCCGACGTTCACTCGCTACAAATCGACCGTTTCTACACACGTATTTATTGTCGGCTAGGCTAGCCGACCGACGTTCGCTTACTCCGCCGCTGTACAATCGGCCGTGTTTCTATGTAATCATATTGTCGGCTAGGCTAGCCGACAAACACCAGCAGAAAATATTACAAGTCCTCGGGCTGCACGGTTTCGCTGTGTAAAACCGATAAGCTTATACCGTGAAGATCAGTACGAGACGGGCGCTCGACTGACGAACGTTCTTTACCCGGTGAGTAGAAGTTATATGCTTAGTGTTGTTGTTGTTGTGAGTGTGTGCGTGCAGTTGCGAACATAAGATCGTTCAACGAAAAAATATTACAAGTCTTTCAGTGTCGGCTAGGCTAGCCGACACGCGTTCAGCGCACGACGTACGCGAAACGGCGTTAAATCGTTTCTCCATAAGGATAACACGGGCTCGACGACGGAGTAGACGGAGCGAAAATTGTTCGCTCTTTCCGCGGACCAACCTCCGCCTCGGCTCTGGGGGTGGTGAACAGCACCCCCGTTTTATAAAACATTCACCCCCTATTTCTGCTTCGACCTCGCTCGTTTTTCGCTGGCCGTCTGCTCCGTCGTCGCGTCCCGTGTTAAACTTACGGCGAACGGATTCACAGCGGTTTCGCGTACGTCGGGCGCTGGCGACAGCAGATTAGCGGTCGGCCTTTGTTAAGGATATACCCACACGAATGTACGTATATATATATCAAGTAAAAAAATATATATATAATATATATATATTACTATATACTTAACATAGACATACTACTACTACTACTACTACTACTATACCGACACACAACGAAAATTATTACAAGTCCTACGGTCAACGAAAATAATTACGAGTCCTACGTTGTGGGCTAGGCTAGCCGACGTTCACTCGCTACAAATCGACCGTTTCTACACACGTATTTATTGTCGGCTAGGCTAGCCGACCGACGTTCGCTTACTCCGCCGCTGTACAATCGGCCGTGTTTCTATGTAATCATATTGTCGGCTAGGCTAGCCGACAAACACCAGCAGAAAATATTACAAGTCCTCGGGCTGCACGGTTTCGCTGTGTAAAACCGATAAGCTTATACCGTGAAGATCAGTACGAGACGGGCGCTCGACTGACGAACGTTCTTTACCCGGTGAGTAGAAGATATATGCTTAGTGTTGTTGTTGTTGTGAGTGTGTGCGTGCAGTTGCGAAGATAAGATCGTTCAACGAAAAAATATTACAAGTCTTTCCGTGTCGGCTAGGCTAGCCGCCACGCGTTCAGCGCACGACGTACGCGAAACGGCGTTAAATCGTTTCTCCATAAGGATAACACGGGCTCGACGACGGAGTAGACGGAACGAAAATTGTTCGCTCTTTCCGCGGACCAACCTCCGCCTCGGCTCTGGGGGTGGTGAACAGCACCCCCGTTTTATAAAACATTCACCCCCTATTTCTGCTTCGACCTCGCTTTTTTTCGCTGGCCGTCTGCTCCGTCGTCGCGTCCCGTGTTAAACTTACGGCGAACGGATTCACAGCGGTTTCGCGTACGTCGGGCGCTGGCGACAGCAGATTAGCGGTCGGCCTTTGTTAAGGATATACCCACACGAATGTACGTATATATATATCAAGTAAAAAAATATATATATATAATATATATATATTACTATATACTTAACATAGACATACTACTACTACTACTACTACTACTATACCGACACACAACGAAAATTATTACAAGTCCTACGGTCAACGAAAATAATTACGAGTCCTACGTTGTGGGCTAGGCTAGCCGACGTTCACTCGCTACAAATCGACCGTTTCTACACACGTATTTATTGTCGGCTAGGCTAGCCGACCGACGTTCGCTTACTCCGCCGCTGTACAATCGGCCGTGTTTCTATGTAATCATATTGTCGGCTAGGCTAGCCGACAAACACCAGCAGAAAATATTACAAGTCCTCGGGCTGCACGGTTTCGCTGTGTAAAACCGATAAGCTTATACCGTGAAGATCAGTACGAGACGGGCGCTCGACTGACGAACGTTCTTTACCCGGTGAGTAGAAGATATATGCTTAGTATTGTTGTTGTTGTGAGTGTGTGCGTGCAGTTGCGAACATAAGATCGTTCAACGAAAAAATATTACAAGTCTTTCAGTGTCGGCTAGGCTAGCCGACACGCGTTCAGCGCACGACGTACGCGAAATGGCGTTAAATCGTTTCTCCATAAGGATAACACGGGCTCGACGACGGAGTAGACGGAACGAAAATTGTTCGCTCTTTCCGCGGACCAACCTCCGCCTCGGCTCTGGGGGTGGTGAACAGCACCCCCGTTTTATAAAACATTCACCCCCTATTTCTGCTTCGACCTCGCTCGTTTTTCGCTGGCCGTCTGCTCCGTCGTCGCGTCCCGTGTTAAACTTACGGCGAACGGATTCACAGCGGTTTCGCGTACGTCGGGCGCTGGCGACAGCAGATTAGCGGTCGGCCTTTGTTAAGGATATACCCACACGAATGTACGTATATATATATCAAGTAAAAAAATATATATATAATATATATATTACTATATACTTAACATAGACATACTACTACTACTACTACTACTACTATACCGACACACAACGAAAATTATTACAAGTCCTACGGTCAACGAAAATAATTACGAGTCCTACGTTGTGGGCTAGGCTAGCCGACGTTCACTCGCTACAAATCGACCGTTTCTACACACGTATTTATTGTCGGCTAGGCTAGCCGACCGACGTTCGCTTACTCCGCCGCTGTACAATCGGCCGTGTTTCTATGTAATCATATTGTCGGCTAGGCTAGCCGACAAACACCAGCAGAAAATATTACAAGTCCTCGGGCTGCACGGTTTCGCTGTGTAAAACCGATAAGCTTATACCGTGAAGATCAGTACGAGACGGGCGCTCGACTGACGAACGTTCTTTACCCGGTGAGTAGAAGATATATGCTTAGTGTTGTTGTTGTTGTGAGTGTGTGCGTGCAGTTGCGAACATAAGATCGTTCAACGAAAAAAAATTACAAGTCTTTCAGTGTCGGCTAGGCTAGCCGACACGCGTTCAGCGCACGACGTACGCGAAACGGCGTTAAATCGTTTCTCCATAAGGATAACACGGGCTCGACGACGGAGTAGACGGAACGAAAATTGTTCGGTCTTTCCGCGGACCAACCACCGCCTCGGCGCTGGGGGTGGTGAACGGCACCCCCGTTTTATAAAACATTCACCCCCTATTTCTGCTTCGACCTCGCTCGTTTTTCGCTGGCCGTCTGCTCCGTCGTCGCGTCCCGTGTTAAACTTACGGCGAACGGATTCACAGCGGTTTCGCGTACGTCGGGCGCTGGCGACAGCAGAATAGCGGTCGGCCTTTGTTAAGGATATACCCACACGAATGTACGTATATATATATCAAGTAAAAATATATATATATATAATATACATATATTACTATATACTTAACATAGACATACTACTACTACTACTACTACTACTATACCGACACACAACGAAAATTATTACAAGTCCTACGGTCAACGAAAATAATTACGAGTCCTACGTTGTGGGCTAGGCTAGCCGACGTTCACTCGCTACAAATCGACCGTTTCTACACACGTATTTATTGTCGGCTAGGCTAGCCGACCGACGTTCGCTTACTCCGCCGCTGTACAATCGGCCGTGTTTCTATGTAATCATATTGTCGGCTAGGCTAGCCGACAAACACCAGCAGAAAATATTACAAGTCCTCGGGCTGCACGGTTTCGCTGTGTAAAACCGATAAGCTTATACCGTGAAGATCAGTACGAGACGGGCGCTCGACTGACGAACGTTCTTTACCCGGTGAGTAGAAGTTATATGCTTAGTGTTGTTGTTGTTGTGAGTGTGTGCGTGCAGTTGCGAACATAAGATCGTTCAACGAAAAAATATTACAAGTCTTTCAGTGTCGGCTAGGCTAGCCGACACGCGTTCAGCGCACGACGTACGCGAAACGGCGTTAAATCGTTTCTCCATAAGGATAACACGGGCTCGACGACGGAGTAGACGGAGCGAAAATTGTTCGCTCTTTCCGCGGACCAACCTCCGCCTCGGCTCTGGGGGTGGTGAACAGCACCCCCGTTTTATAAAACATTCACCCCCTATTTCTGCTTCGACCTCGCTCGTTTTTCGCTGGCCGTCTGCTCCGTCGTCGCGTCCCGTGTTAAACTTACGGCGAACGAATTCACAGCGGTTTCGCGTACGTCGGGCGCTGGCGACAGCAGATTAGCGGTCGGCCTTTGTTAAGGATATACCCACACGAATGTACGTATATATATATCTAGTAAAAATATATATATATAATATATTTATTACTATATACTTAACATAGACATACTACTACTACTACTACTACTATACCGACACACAACGAAAATTATTACAAGTCCTACGGTCAACGAAAATAATTACGAGTCCTACGTTGTGGGCTAGGCTAGCCGACGTTCACTCGCTACAAATCGACCGTTTCTACACACGTATTTATTGTCGGCTAGGCTAGCCGACCGACGTTCGCTTACTCCGCCGCTGTACAATCGGCCGTGTTTCTATGTAATCATATTGTCGGCTAGGCTAGCCGACAAACACCAGCAGAAAATATTACAAGTCCTCGGGCTGCACGGTTTCGCTGTGTAAAACCGATAAGCTTATACCGTGAAGATCAGTACGAGACGGGCGCTCGACTGACGAACGTTCTTTACCGGTGAGTAGAAGATATATGCTTAGTTTTGTTGTTGTTGTGAGTGTGTGCGTGCAGTTGCGAACATAAGATCGTTCAACGAAAAAATATTACAAGTCTTTCAGTGTCGGCTAGGCTAGCCGACACGCGTTCAGCGCACGACGTACGCGAAACGGCGTTAAATCGTTTCTCCATAAGGATAACACGGGCTCGACGACGGAGTAGACGGAATGAAAATTGTTCGCTCTTTCCGCGGACCAACCTCCGCCTCGGCTCTGGGGGTGGTGAACAGCACCCCCGTTTTATAAAACATTCACCCCCTATTTCTGCTTCGACCTCGCTCGTTTTTCGCTGGCCGTCTGCTCCGTCGTCGCGTCCCGTGTTAAACTTACGGCGAACGGATTCACAGCGGTTTCGCGTACGTCGGGCGCTGGCGACAGCAGATTAGCGGTCGGCCTTTGTTAAGGATATACCCACACAAATGTACGTATATATATATCAAGTAAAAAAATATATATATAATATATATATATTACTATAAACTTAACATAGACATACTACTACTACTACTACTACTATACCGACACACAACGAAAATTATTACAAGTCCTACGGTCAACGAAAATAATTACGAGTCCTACGTTGTGGGCTAGGCTAGCCGACGTTCACTCGCTACAAATCGACCGTTTCTACACACGTATTTATTGTCGGCTAGGCTAGCCGACCGACGTTCGCTTACTCCGCCGCTGTACAATCGGCCGTGTTTCTATGTAATCATATTGTCGGCTAGGCTAGCCGACAAACACCAGCAGAAAATATTACAAGTCCTCGGGCTGCACGGTTTCGCTGTGTAAAACCGATAAGCTTATACCGTGAAGATCAGTACGAGACGGGCGCTCGACTGACGAACGTTCTTTACCGGTGAGTAGAAGATATATGCTTAGTGTTGTTGTTGTTGTGAGTGTGTGCGTGCAGTTGCGAACATAAGATCGTTCAACGAAAAAATATTACAAGTCTTTCAGTGTCGGCTAGGCTAGCCGACACGCGTTCAGCGCACGACGTACGCGAAACGGCGTTAAATCGTTTCTCCATAAGGATAACACGGGCTCGACGACGGAGTAGACGGAACGAAAATTGTTCGCTCTTTCCGCGGACCAACCTCCGCCTCGGCTCTGGGGGTGGTGAACAGCACCCCCGTTTTATAAATCATTCACCCCCTATTTCTGCTTCGACCTCGCTCGTTTTTCGCTGGCCGTCTGCTCCGTCGTCGCGTCCCGTGTTAAACTTACGGCGAACGGATTCACAGCGGTTTCGCGTACGTCGGGCGCTGGCGACAGCAGATTAGCGGTCGGCCTTTGTTAAGGATATACCCACACGAATGTACGTATATATATATCAAGTAAAAATATATATATATAATATATATATATATTACTATATACTTAACATAGACATACTACTACTACTACTACTACTATACCGACACACAACGAAAATTATTACAAGTCCTACGGTCAACGAAAATAATTACGAGTCCTACGTTGTGGGCTAGGCTAGCCGACGTTCACTCGCTACAAATCGACCGTTTCTACACACGTATTTATTGTCGGCTAGGCTAGCCGACCGACGTTCGCTTACTCCGCCGCTGTACAATCGGCCGTGTTTCTATGTAATCATATTGTCGGCTAGGCTAGCCGACAAACACCAGCAGAAAATATTACAAGTCCTCGGGCTGCACGGTTTCGCTGTGTAAAACCGATAAGCTTATACCGTGAAGATCAGTACGAGACGGGCGCTCGACTGACGAACGTTCTTTACCCGGTGAGTAGAAGATATATGCTTAGTGTTGTTGTTGTTGTGAGTGTGTGCGTGCAGTTGCGAACATAAGATCGTTCAACGAAAAAAAATTACAAGTCTTTCAGTGTCGGCTAGGCTAGCCGACACGCGTTCAGCGCACGACGTACGCGAAACGGCGTTAAATCGTTTCTCCATAAGGATAACACGGGCTCGACGACGGAGTAGACGGAACGAAAATTGTTCGGTCTTTCCGCGGACCAACCACCGCCTCGGCGCTGGGGGTGGTGAACGGCACCCCCGTTTTATAAAACATTCACCCCCTATTTCTGCTTCGACCTCGCTCGTTTTTCGCTGGCCGTCTGCTCCGTCGTCGCGTCCCGTGTTAAACTTACGGCGAACGGATTCACAGCGGTTTCGCGTACGTCGGGCGCTGGCGACAGCAGAATAGCGGTCGGCCTTTGTTAAGGATATACCCACACGAATGTACGTATATATATCAAGTAAAAATATATATATATAATATACATATATTACTATATACTTAACATAGACACACTACTACTACTACTACTACTACTATACCGACACACAACGAAAATTATTACAAGTCCTACGGTCAACGAAAATAATTACGAGTCCTACGTTGTGGGCTAGGCTAGCCGACGTTCACTCGCTACAAATCGACCGTTTCTACACACGTATTTATTGTCGGCTAGGCTAGCCGACCGACGTTCGCTTACTCCGCCGCTGTACAATCGGCCGTGTTTCTATGTAATCATATTGTCGGCTAGGCTAGCCGACAAACACCAGCAGAAAATATTATAAGTCCTCGGGCTGCACGGTTTCGCTGTGTAAAACCGATAAGCTTATACCGTGAAGATCAGTACGAGACGGGCGCTCGACTGACGAACGCTGTTTACCGGTGAGTAGAAGATATATGCTTAGTTTTGTTGTTGTTGTGAGTGTGTGCGTGCAGTTGCGAACATAAGCATATTGTCGGCTAGGCTAGCCGACAAACACCAGCAGAAAATATTACAAGTCCTCGGGCTGCACGGTTTCGCTGTGTAAAACCGATAAGCTTATATTTTTTTGCTAGCCGACACGCGATCAGCGCACGACGTACGCGAAACGGCGTTAAATCGTTTCTCCATAAGGATAACACGGGCTCGACGACGGAGTAGACGGAACGAAAATTGTTCGCTCTTTCCGCGGACCAACCTCCGCCTCGGCTCTGGGGGTGGTGAACAGCACCCCCGTTTTATAAAACATTCACCCCCTATTTCTGCTTCGACCTCGCTCGTTTTTCGCTGGCCGTCTGCTCCGTCGTCGCGTCCCGTGTTAAACTTACGGCGAACGGATTCACAGCGGTTTCGCGTACGTCGGGCGCTGGCGACAGCAGATTAGCGGTCGGCCTTTGTTAAGGATATTCCCACACGAATGTACGTATATATATATCAAGTAAAAATATATATATATAATATATATATATTACTATATACTTAACATAGACATACTACTACTACTACTACTACTATACCGACACACAACGAAAATTATTACAAGTCCTACGGTCAACGAAAATAATTACGAGTCCTACGTTGTGGGCTAGGCTAGCCGACGTTCACTCGCTACAAATCGACCGTTTCTACACACGTATTTATTGTCGGCTAGGCTAGCCGACCGACGTTCGCTTACTCCGCCGCTGTACAATCGGCCGTGTTTCTATGTAATCATATTGTCGGCTAGGCTAGCCGACAAACGCCAGCAGAAAATATTACAAGTCCTCGGGCTGCACGGTTTCGCTGTGTAAAACCGATAAGCTTATACCGTGAAGATCAGTACGAGACGGGCGCTCGACTGACGAACGTTCTTTACCCGGTGAGTAGAAGATATATGCTTAGTGTTGTTGTTGTTGTGAGTGTGTGCGTGCAGTTGCGAACATAAGATCGTTCAACGAAAAAATATTACAAGTCTTTCAGTGTCGGCTAGGCTAGCCGACACGCGTTCAGCGCACGACGTATGCGAAACGGCGTTAAATCGTTTCTCCATAAGGATAACACGGGCTCGACGACGGAGTAGACGGAACGAAATTTGTTCGCTCTTTCCGCGGACCAACCTCCGCCTCGGCTCTGGGGGTGGTGAACAGCACCCCCGTTTTATAAAACATTCACCCCCTATTTCTGCTTCGACCTCGCTCGTTTTTCGCTGGCCGTCTGCTCCGTCGTCGCGTCCCGTGTTAAACTTACGGCGAACGGATTCACAGCGGTTTCGCGTACGTCGGGCGCTGGCGACAGCAGATTAGCGGTCGGCCTTTGTTAAGGATATACCCACACGAATGTACGTATATATATATCAAGTAAAAATATATATATAATATATATATTACTATATACTTAA
Organism: Magicicada septendecula; assembly: GCA_034769895.1. Taxonomy (NCBI): domain Eukaryota; kingdom Metazoa; phylum Arthropoda; class Insecta; order Hemiptera; family Cicadidae; genus Magicicada; species Magicicada septendecula. The sequence goes on along the minus strand of JAWRYS010002015.1, from coordinate 154,324 downwards.
CATAGACATACTACTACTACTACTACTACTATACCGACACACAACGAAAATTATTACAAGTCCTACGGTCAACGAAAATAATTACGAGTCCTACGTTGTGGACTAGGCTAGCCGACGTTCACTCGCTACAAATCGACCGTTTCTACACACGTATTTTTTGTCGGCTAGGCTAGCCGACCGACGGTCGCTTACTCCGCCGCTGTACAATCGGCCGTGTTTCTATGTAATTATATTGTCGGCTAGGCTAGCCGACAAACACCAGCAGAAAATATTACAAGTCCTCGGGCTGCACGGTTTCGCTGTGTAAAACCGATAAGCTTATACCGTGAAGATCAGTACGAGACGGGCGCTCGACTGACGAACGTTCTTTACCCGGTGAGTAGAAGATATATGCTTAGTTTTGTTGTTGTTGTGAGTGCGTGCGTGCAGTTGCGAACATAAGATCGTTCAACGAAAAAATATTACAAGTCTTTCAGTGTCGGCTAGGCTAGCCGACACGCGTTCAGCGCACGACGTACGCGAAACGGCGTTAAATCGTTTCTCCATAAGGATAACACGGGCTCGACGACGGAGTAGACGGAACGAAAATTGTTCGCTCTTTCCGCGGACCAACCTCCGCCTCGGCTCTGGGGGTGGTGAACAGCACCCCCGTTTTATAAAACTATCACCCCCTATTTCTGCTTCGACCTCGCTCGTTTTTCGCTGGCCGTCTGCTCCGTCGTCGCGTCCCGTGTTAAACTTACGGCGAACGGATTCACAGCGGTTTCGCGTACGTCGGGCGCTGGCGACAGCAGATTAGCGGTCGGCCTTTGTTAAGGATATACCCACACGAATGTACGTATATATATATCAAGTAAAAATATATATATATAATATATATATATTACTATATACTTAACATAGACATACTAATACTACTATACCGACACACAACGAAAATTATTACAAGTCCTACGGTCAACGAAAATAATTACGAGTCCTACGTTGTGGGCTAGGCTAGCCGACGTTCACTCGCTACAAATCGACCGTTTCTACACACGTATTTATTGTCGGCTAGGCTAGCCGACCGACGTTCGCTTACTCCGCCGCTGTACAATCGGCCGTGTTTCTATGTAATCATATTGTCGGCTAGGCTAGCCGACAAACACCAGCAGAAAATATTACAAGTCCTCGGGCTGCACGGTTTCGCTGTGTAAAACCGATAAGCTTATACCGTGAAGATCAGTACGAGACGGGCGCTCGACTGACGAACGTTCTTTACCCGGTGAGTAGAAGATATATGCTTAATGTTGTTGTTGTTGTGAGTGTGTGCGTGCAGTTGCGAACATAAGATCGTTCAACGAAAAAATATTACAAGTCTTTCAGTGTCGGCTAGGCTAGCCGACACGCGTTCAGCGCACGACGTACGCGAGACGGCGTTAAATCGTTTCTCCATAAGGATAACACGGGCTCGACGACGGAGTAGACGGAACGAAAATTGTTCGCTCTTTCCGCGGACCAACCTCCGCCTCGGCTCTGGGGGTGGTGAACAGCACCCCCGTTTTATAAAACATTCACCCCTATTTCTGCTTCGACCTCGCTCGTTTTTCGCTGGCCGTCTGCTCCGTCGTCGCGTCCCGTGTTAAACTTACGGCGAACGGATTCACAGCGGTTTCGCGTACGTCGGGCGCTGGCGACAGCAGATTAGCGGTCGGCCTTTGTTAAGGATATACCCACACGAATGTACGTATATATATATCAAGTAAAAATATATATATATAATATATATATATTACTATATACTTAACATAGACATACTACTACTACTATACCGACACACAACGAAAATTATTACAAGTCCTACGGTCAACGAAAATAATTACGAGTCCTACGTTGTGGGCTAGGCTAGCCGACGTTCACTCGCTACAAATCGACCGTTTCTACACACGTATTTATTGTCGGCTAGGCTAGCCGACCGACGTTCGCTTACTCCGCCGCTGTACAATCGGCCGTGTTTCTATGTAATCATATTGTCGGCTAGGCTAGCCGACAAACACCAGCAGAAAATATTACAAGTCCTCGGGCTGCACGGTTTCGCTGTGTAAAACCGATAAGCTTATACCGTGAAGATCAGTACGAGACGGGCGCTCGACTGACGAACGTTCTTTACCCGGTGAGTAGAAGATATATGCTTAGTGTTGTTGTTGTTGTGAGTGTGTGCGTGCAGTTGCGAACATAAGATCGTTCAACGAAAAAAAATTACAAGTCTTTCAGTGTCGGCTAGGCTAGCCGACACGCGTTCAGCGCACGACGTATGCGAAACGGCGTTAAATCGTTTCTCCATAAGGATAACACGGGCTCGACGACGGAGTAGACGGAACGAAAATTGTTCGCTCTTTCCGCGGACCAACCACCGCCTCGGCGCTGGGGGTGGTGAACGGCACCCCCGTTTTATAAAACATTCACCCCCTATTTCTGCTTCGACCTCGCTCGTTTTTCGCTGGCCGTCTGCTCCGTCGTCGCGTCCCGTGTTAAACTTACGGCGAACGGATTCACAGCGGTTTCGCGTACGTCGGGCGCTGGCGACAGCAGAATAGCGGTCGGCCTTTGTTAAGGATATACCCACACGAATGTACGTATATATATATCAAGTAAAAATATATATATAATATATATATATTACTATATACTTAACATAGACATACTACTACTACTACTACTACTACTACTATACCGACACACAACGAAAATTATTACAAGTCCTACGGTCAACGAAAATAATTACGAGTCCTACGTTGTGGGCTAGGCTAGCCGACGTTCACTCGCTACAAATCGAACGTTTCTACACACGTATTTATTGTCGGCTAGGCTAGCCGACCGACGTTCGCTTACTCCGCCGCTGTACAATCGGCCGTGTTTCTATGTAATCATATTGTCGGCTAGCCTAGCCGACAAACACCAGCAGAAAATATTACAAGTCCTCGGGCTGCACGGTTTCGCTGTGTAAAACCGATAAGCTTATACCGTGAAGATCAGTACGAGACGGGCGCTCGACTGACGAACGTTCTTTACCCGGTGAGTAGAAGATATATGCTTAGTGTTGTTGTTGTTGTGAGTGTGTGCGTGCAGTTGCGAACATAAGATCGTTCAACGAAAAAATATTACAAGTCTTTCAGTGTCGGCTAGGCTAGCCGACACGCGTTCAGCGCACGACGTACGCGAAACGGCGTTAAATCGTTTCTCCATAAGGATAACACGGGCTCGACGACGGAGTAGACGGAACGAAATTTGTTCGCTCTTTCCGCGGACCAACCTCCGCCTCGGCTCTGGGGGTGGTGAACAGCACCCCCGTTTTATAAAACATTCACCCCCTATTTCTGCTTCGACCTCGCTCGTTTTTCGCTGGCCGTCTGCTCCGTCGTCGCGTCCCGTGTTAAACTTACGGCGAACGGATTCACAGCGGTTTCGCGTACGTCGGGCGCTGGCGACAGCAGATTAGCGGTCGGCCTTTGTTAAGGATATACCCACACGAATGTACGTATATATATATTAAGTAAAAATATATATATATAATATATATATATTACTATATACTTAAAATAGACATACTAATACTACTATACCGACACACAACGAAAATTATTACAAGTCCTACGGTCAACGAAAATAATTACGAGTCCTACGTTGTGGGCTAGGCTAGCCGACGTTCACTCGCTACAAATCGACCGTTTCTACACACGTATTTATTGTCGGCTAGGCTAGCCGACCGACGTTCGCTTACTCCGCCGCTGTACAATCGGCCGTGTTTCTATGTAATCATATTGTCGGCTAGGCTAGCCGACAAACACCAGCAGAAAATATTACAAGTCCTCGGGCTGCACGGTTTCGCTGTGTAAAACCGATAAGCTTATACCGTGAAGATCAGTACGAGACGGGCGCTCGACTGACGAACGTTCTTTACCGGTGAGTAGAAGATATATGCTTAGTGTTGTTGTTGTTGTGAGTGTGTGCGTGCAGTTGCGAACATAAGATCGTTCAACGAAAAAATATTACAAGTCTTTCAGTGTCGGCTAGGCTAGCCGACACGCGTTCAGCGCACGACGTACGCGAAACGGCGTTAAATCGTTTCTCCATAAGGATAACACGGGCTCGACGACGGAGTAGACGGAACGAAAATTGTTCGCTCTTTCCGCGGACCAACCTCCGCCTCGGCTCTGGGGGTGGTGAACAGCACCCCCGTTTTATAAAACATTCACCCCCTATTTCTGCTTCGACCTCGCTCGTTTTTCGCTGGCCGTCTGCTCCGTCGTCGCGTCCCGTGTTAAACTTACGGCGAACGGATTCACAGCGGTTTCGCGTACGTCGGGCGCTGGCGACAGCAGATTAGCGGTCGGCCTTTGTTAAGGATATACCCACAAGAATGTACGTATATATATATCAATTAAAAATATATATATATAATATATATATATTACTATATACTTAACATAGACATACTAATACTACTATACCGACACACAACGAAAATTATTACAAGTCCTACGGTCAACGAAAATAATTACGAGTCCTACGTTGTGGGCTAGGCTAGCCGACGTTCACTCGCTACAAATCGACCGTTTCTACACACGTATTTATTGTCGGCTAGGCTAGCCGACCGACGTTCGCTTACTCCGCCGCTGTACAATCGGCCGTGTTTCTATGTAATTATATTGTCGGCTAGGCTAGCCGACAAACACCAGCAGAAAATATTACAAGTCCTCGGGCTGCACGGTTTCGCTGTGTAAAACCGATAAGCTTATACCGTGAAGATCAGTACGAGACGGGCGCTCGACTGACGAACGTTCTTTACCCGGTGAGTAGAAGATATATGCTTAGTTTTGTTGTTGTTGTGAGTGTGTGCGTGCAGTTGCGAACATAAGATCGTTCAACGAAAAAATATTACAAGTCTTTCAGTGTCGGCTAGGCTAGCCGACACGCGTTCAGCGCACGACGTACGCGAAACGGCGTTAAATCGTTTCTCCATAAGGATAACACGGGCTCGACGACGGAGTAGACGGAACGAAAATTGTTCGCTCTTTCCGCGGACCAACCTCCGCCTCGGCTCTGGGGGTGGTGAACAGCACCCCCGTTTTATAAAACATTCACCCCCTATTTCTGCTTCGACCTCGCTCGTTTTTCGCTGGCCGTCTGCTCCGTCGTCGCGTCCCGTGTTAAACTTACGGCGAACGGATTCACAGCGGTTTCGCGTACGTCGGGCGCTGGCGACAGCAGATTAGCGGTCGGCCTTTGTTAAGGATATACCCACACGAATGTACGTATATATATATCAAGTAAAAATATATATATATAATATATATATATTACTATATACTTAACATAGACATACTAATACTACTATACCGACACACAACGAAAATTATTACAAGTCCTACGGTCAACGAAAATTATTACGAGTCCTACGTTGTGGGCTAGGCTAGCCGACGTTCACTCGCTACAAATCGACCGTTTCTACACACGTATTTATTGTCGGCTAGGCTAGCCGACCGACGTTCGCTTACTCCGCCGCTGTACAATCGGCCGTGTTTCTATGTAATCATATTGTCGGCTAGGCTAGCCGACAAACACCAGCAGAAAATATTACAAGTCCTCGGGCTGCACGGTTTCGCTGTGTAAAACCGATAAGCTTATACCGTGAAGATCAGTACGAGACGGGCGCTCGACTGACGAACGTTCTTTACCCGGTGAGTAGAAGATATATGCTTAGTGTTGTTGTTGTTGTGAGTGTGTGCGTGCAGTTGCGAAAATAAGATCGTTCAACGAAAAAATATTACAAGTCTTTCAGTGTCGGCTAGGCTAGCCGACACGCGTTCAGCGCACGACGTACGCGAAACGGCGTTAAATCGTTTCTCCATAAGGATAATACGGGCTCGACGACGGAGTAGACGGAACGAAAATTGTTCGCTCTTTCCGCGGACCAACCTCCGCCTCGGCTCTGGGGGTGGTGAACAGCACCCCCGTTTTATAAAACATTCACCCCCTATTTCTGCTTCGACCTCGCTCGTTTTTCGCTGGCCGTCTGCTCCGTCGTCGCGTCCCGTGTTAAACTTACGGCGAACGGATTCACAGCGGTTTCGCGTACGTCGGGCGCTGGTGACAGCAGATTAGCGGTCGGCCTTTGTTAAGGATATACCCACACGAATGTACGTATATATATATCAAGTAAAAATATATATATATAATATATATATATTACTATATACTTAACATAGACATACTACTACTACTATACCGACACACAACGAAAATTATTACAAGTCCTACGGTCAACGAAAATAATTACGAGTCCTACGTTGTGGGCTAGGCTAGCCGACGTTCACTCGCTACAAATCGACCGTTTCTACACACGTATTTATTGTCGGCTAGGCTAGCCGACCGACGTTCGCTTACTCCGCCGCTGTACAATCGGCTGTGTTTCTATGTAATCATATTGTCGGCTAGGCTAGCCGACAAACACCAGCAGAAAATATTACAAGTCCTCGGGCTGCACGGTTTCGCTGTGTAAAACCGATAAGCTTATACCGTGAAGATCAGTACGAGACGGGCGCTCGACTGACGAACGTTCTTTACCGGTGAGTAGAAGATATATGCTTAGTGTTGTTGTTGTTGTGAGTGTGTGCGTGCAGTTGCGAACATAAGATCGTTCAACGAAAAAATATTACAAGTCTTTCAGTGTCGGCTAGGCTAGCCGACACGCGATCAGCGCACGACGTACGCGAAACGGCGTTAAATCGTTTCTCCATAAGGATAACACGGGCTCGACGACGGAGTAGACGGAACGAAAATTGTTCGCTCTTTCCGCGGACCAACCTCCGCCTCGGCTCTGGGGGTGGTGAACAGCACCCCCGTTTTATAAAACATTCACCCCCTATTTCTGCTTCGACCTCGCTCGTTTTTCGCTGGCCGTCTGCTCCGTCGTCGCGTCCCGTGTTAAACTTACGGCGAACGGATTCACAGCGGTTTCGCGTACGTCGGGCGCTGGCGACAGCAGATTAGCGGTCGGCCTTTGTTAAGGATATTCCCACACGAATGTACGTATATATATATCAAGTAAAAATATATATATATAATATATATATATTACTATATACTTAACATAGACATACTACTACTACTACTACTACTATACCGACACACAACGAAAATTATTACAAGTCCTACGGTCAACGAAAATAATTACGAGTCCTACGTTGTGGGCTAGGCTAGCCGACGTTCACTCGCTACAAATCGACCGTTTCTACACACGTATTTATTGTCGGCTAGGCTAGCCGACCGACGTTCGCTTACTCCGCCGCTGTACAATCGGCCGTGTTTCTATGTAATCATATTGTCGGCTAGGCTAGCCGACAAACGCCAGCAGAAAATATTACAAGTCCTCGGGCTGCACGGTTTCGCTGTGTAAAACCGATAAGCTTATACCGTGAAGATCAGTACGAGACGGGCGCTCGACTGACGAACGTTCTTTACCCGGTGAGTAGAAGATATATGCTTAGTGTTGTTGTTGTTGTGAGTGTGTGCGTGCAGTTGCGAACATAAGATCGTTCAACGAAAAAATATTACAAGTCTTTCAGTGTCGGCTAGGCTAGCCGACACGCGTTCAGCGCACGACGTATGCGAAACGGCGTTAAATCGTTTCTCCATAAGGATAACACGGGCTCGACGACGGAGTAGACGGAACGAAATTTGTTCGCTCTTTCCGCGGACCAACCTCCGCCTCGGCTCTGGGGGTGGTGAACAGCACCCCCGTTTTATAAAACATTCACCCACTATTTCTGCTTCGACCTCGCTCGTTTTTCGCTGGCCGTCTGCTCCGTCGTCGCGTCCCGTGTTAAACTTACGGCGAACGGATTCACAGCGGTTTCGCGTACGTCGGGCGCTGGCGACAGCAGATTAGCGGTCGGCCTTTGTTAAGGATATACCCACACGAATGTACGTATATATATATCAAGTAAAAATATATATATATAATATATATATTACTATATACTTAACATAGACATACTACTACTACTACTACTACTATACCGACACACAACGAAAATTATTACAAGTCCTACGGTCAACGAAAATAATTACGAGTCCTACGTTGTGGACTAGGCTAGCCGACGTTCACTCGCTACAAATCGACCGTTTCTACACACGTATTTTTTGTCGGCTAGGCTAGCCGACCGACGGTCGCTTACTCCGCCGCTGTACAATCGGCCGTGTTTCTATGTAATTATATTGTCGGCTAGGCTAGCCGACAAACACCAGCAGAAAATATTACAAGTCCTCGGGCTGCACGGTTTCGCTGTGTAAAACCGATAAGCTTATACCGTGAAGATCAGTACGAGACGGGCGCTCGACTGACGAACGTTCTTTACCCGGTGAGTAGAAGATATATGCTTAGTTTTGTTGTTGTTGTGAGTGCGTGCGTGCACTTGCGAACATAAGATCGTTCAACGAAAAAATATTACAAGTCTTTCAGTGTCGGCTAGGCTAGCCGACACGCGTTCAGCGCACGACGTACGCGAAACGGCGTTAAATCGTTTCTCCATAAGGATAACACGGGCTCGACGACGGAGTAGACGGAACGAAAATTGTTCGCTCTTTCCGCGGACCAACCTCCGCCTCGGCTCTGGGGGTGGTGAACAGCACCCCCGTTTTATAAAACTATCACCCCCTATTTCTGCTTCGACCTCGCTCGTTTTTCGCTGGCCGTCTGCTCCGTCGTCGCGTCCCGTGTTAAACTTACGGCGAACGGATTCACAGCGGTTTCGCGTACGTCGGGCGCTGGCGACAGCAGATTAGCGGTCGGCCTTTGTTAAGGATATACCCACACGAATGTACGTATATATATATCAAGTAAAAATATATATATATAATATATATATATTACTATATACTTAACATAGACATACTAATACTACTATACCGACACACAACGAAAATTATTACAAGTCCTACGGTCAACGAAAATAATTACGAGTCCTACGTTGTGGGCTAGGCTAGCCGACGTTCACTCGCTACAAATCGACCGTTTCTACACACGTATTTATTGTCGGCTAGGCTAGCCGACCGACGTTCGCTTACTCCGCCGCTGTACAATCGGCCGTGTTTCTATGTAATCATATTGTCGGCTAGGCTAGCCGACAAACACCAGCAGAAAATATTACAAGTCCTCGGGCTGCACGGTTTCGCTGTGTAAAACCGATAAGCTTATACCGTGAAGATCAGTACGAGACGGGCGCTCGACTGACGAACGTTCTTTACCCGGTGAGTAGAAGATATATGCTTAATGTTGTTGTTGTTGTGAGTGTGTGCGTGCAGTTGCGAACATAAGATCGTTCAACGAAAAAATATTACAAGTCTTTCAGTGTCGGCTAGGCTAGCCGACACGCGTTCAGCGCACGACGTACGCGAGACGGCGTTAAATCGTTTCTCCATAAGGATAACACGGGCTCGACGACGGAGTAGACGGAACGAAAATTGTTCGCTCTTTCCGCGGACCAACCTCCGCCTCGGCTCTGGGGGTGGTGAACAGCACCCCCGTTTTATAAAACATTCACCCCTATTTCTGCTTCGACCTCGCTCGTTTTTCGCTGGCCGTCTGCTCCGTCGTCGCGTCCCGTGTTAAACTTACGGCGAACGGATTCACAGCGGTTTCGCGTACGTCGGGCGCTGGCGACAGCAGATTAGCGGTCGGCCTTTGTTAAGGATATACCCACACGAATGTACGTATATATATATCAAGTAAAAATATATATATATAATATATATATATTACTATATACTTAACATAGACATACTACTACTACTATACCGACACACAACGAAAATTATTACAAGTCCTACGGTCAACGAAAATAATTACGAGTCCTACGTTGTGGGCTAGGCTAGCCGACGTTCACTCGCTACAAATCGACCGTTTCTACACACGTATTTATTGTCGGCTAGGCTAGCCGACCGACGTTCGCTTACTCCGCCGCTGTACAATCGGCCGTGTTTCTATGTAATCATATTGTCGGCTAGGCTAGCCGACAAACACCAGCAGAAAATATTACAAGTCCTCGGGCTGCACGGTTTCGCTGTGTAAAACCGATAAGCTTATACCGTGAAGATCAGTACGAGACGGGCGCTCGACTGACGAACGTTCTTTACCCGGTGAGTAGAAGATATATGCTTAGTGTTGTTGTTGTTGTGAGTGTGTGCGTGCAGTTGCGAACATAAGATCGTTCAACGAAAAAAAATTACAAGTCTTTCAGTGTCGGCTAGGCTAGCCGACACGCGTTCAGCGCACGACGTATGCGAAACGGCGTTAAATCGTTTCTCCATAAGGATAACACGGGCTCGACGACGGAGTAGACGGAACGAAAATTGTTCGCTCTTTCCGCGGACCAACCACCGCCTCGGCGCTGGGGGTGGTGAACGGCACCCCCGTTTTATAAAACATTCACCCCCTATTTCTGCTTCGACCTCGCTCGTTTTTCGCTGGCCGTCTGCTCCGTCGTCGCGTCCCGTGTTAAACTTACGGCGAACGGATTCACAGCGGTTTCGCGTACGTCGGGCGCTGGCGACAGCAGAATAGCGGTCGGCCTTTGTTAAGGATATACCCACACGAATGTACGTATATATATATCAAGTAAAAATATATATATAATATATATATATTACTATATACTTAACATAGACATACTACTACTACTACTACAACTACTACTATACCGACACACAACGAAAATTATTACAAGTCCTACGGTCAACGAAAATAATTACGAGTCCTACGTTGTGGGCTAGGCTAGCCGACGCGGTTCACTCGCTACAAATCGACCGTTTCTACACACGTATTTATTGTCGGCTAGGCTAGCCGACCGACGTTCGCTACTCCGCCGCTGTACAATCGGCGTGTTTCTATGTAATCATATTGTCGGCTAGGCTAGCCGACAAACACCAGCAGAAAATATTACAAGTCCTCGGGCTGCACGGGTTCGCTGTGTAAAAACCGATAAGCTTATACCGTGAAGATCAGTACGAGACGGGCGCTCGACTGACGAACGTTCTTTACCCGGTGAGTAGAAGATATATGCTTAGTGTTGTTGTTGTTGTGAGTGTGTGCGTGCAGTGCGAACATAAGATCGTTCAACGAAAAAATATTACAAGTCTTTCAGTGTCGGCTAGGCTAGCCGACACGCGCTTCAGCGCACGACGTACGCGAAACGGCGTTAAATCGTTTCTCCATAAGGATAACACGGGCTCGACGACGGAGTAGACGGAACGAAAATTGTTCGCTCTTTCCGCGGACCAACCTCCGCCTCGGCTCTGGGGTGGGTGAACAGCACCCCCGTTTTATAAAACATTCACCCCCCTATTTCTGCTTCGACCTCGCTCTGTTTTTCGCTGGCCCGTCTGCTCCGTCGTCGCGTCCCGTGTTAAACTTACGGCGAACGGATTCACAGCGGTTTCGCGTACGTCGGGCGCTGGCGACAGCAGATTAGCGGTCGGCCTTTGTTAAGGATATACCCACACGAATGTACGTATATATATATCAAGTAAAAATATATATATATAATATATATATATTACTATATACTTAACATAGACATACTAATACAACTATACCGACACAACAACGAAAATTATTACAAGTCCTACGGTCAACGAAAATAATTACGAGTCCTACGTTGTGGGCTAGGCTAGCCGACGTTCATCGCTACAAATCGACCGTTTCTACACACGTATTTATTGTCGGCTAGGCTAGCCGACCGACGTTCGCTTACTCCGCCGCTGTACAATCGGCCGTGTTTCTATGTAATCATATTGTCGGCTAGGCTAGCCGACAAACACCAGCAGAAAATATTACAAGTCCTCGGGCTGCACGGTTTCGCTGTGTAAAACGATAAGCTTATACCGTGAAGATCAGTACGAGACGGGCGCTCGACTGACGAACGTTCTTTACCCGGTGAGTAGAAGATATATTGCTTAGTGTTGTTGTTGTTGTGAGTGTGTGCGTGCAGTTGCGAACATAAGATCGTTCAACGAAAAAATATTACAAGTCTTTCAGTGTCGGCTAGGCTAGCCGACACGCGTTCAGCGCACGACGTACGCGAAACGGCGTTAAATCGTTTCATCCATAAGGATAACACGGGCTCGACGACGGAGTAGACGGAACGAAAATTTTTCGCTCTTCCGCGGCGGACCAACCTCCGCCTCGGCTCTGGGGTGGTGAACAGCACCCCGTTTTATAAAACATTCACCCCCTATTTCTGCTTCGACCTCGCTTGTTTTTCGCTGGCCGTCTGCTCCGTCGTCGCGTCCCGTGTTAACTTACGGCGAACGGATTCACAGCGGTTTCGCGTACGTCGGGCGCTGGCGACAGCAGATAGCGGTCGGCCTTTGTTAAGGATATACCCACACGAATATACGTATATATATATCAAGTAAAAATATATTATATATATATAATATATATATATTACTATATACTTAAAATAGACATACTACTACTACTACTACTACTATACCGACACACAACGAAAATTATTACAAGTCCTACGGTCAACGAAAATAATTACGAGTCCTACGTTGTGGGCTAGGCTAGCCGACGTTCACTCGCTACAAATCGACCGTTTCTACACACGTATTTATTGTCGGCTAGGCTAGCCGACCGACGTTCGCTTACTCCGCCGCTGTACAATCGGCCGTGTTTCTATGTAATCATATTGTCGGCTAGGCTAGCCGACAAACACCAGCAGAAAATATTAACAAGTCCTCGGGCTGCACGGTTTCGACTGTGTAAAACCGATAAGCTTATACCGTGAAGATCAGTACGAGACGGGCGCTCGACTGACGAACGTTCTTTACCGCGTGAGTAGAAGATATTATGCTTAGTGTTGTTGTTGTTGTGAGTGTGTGCGTGCAGTTGCGAACATAAGATCGTTCAAACGAAAAAATATTACAAGTCTTTCAGTGTCGGCTAGGCTAGCCGACACGCGTTCAGCGCACGACGTACGCGAAACGGCGTTAAATCGTTTCTCCATAAGGATAACACGGGCTCGACGACGGAGTAGACGGAACGAAATTGTTCGCTCTTTCCGCGGACCAACCTCCGCCTCGGCTCTGGGGGTGGTGAACAGCACCCCCGTTTTATAAAACATTCACCCCCTATTTCTGCTTCGACCTCGCTCGTTTTTCGCTGGCCGTCTGCTCCGTCGTCGCGTCCCGTGTTAAACTTACGGCGAACGAATTCCACAGCGTTTCGCGTACGTCGGGCGCTGGCGACAGCAGATTAGCGGTCGGCCTTTGTTAAGGATATACCCACACGAATGTACGTATATATATATCAAGTAAAAATATATATATATAATATATATATATTACTATATACTTAACATAGACATACTAATACTACTATACCGACACACAACGAAAATTATTACAAGTCCTACGGTCAACGAAAATAATTACGAGTCCTACGTTGTGGGCTAGGCTAGCCGACGTTCACTCGCTACAAATCGGACCGTTTCTACACACGTATTTATTGTCGGCTAGGCTAGCCGACCGACGTTCGCTTACTCCGCCGCTGTACAATCGGGCCGTGTTTCTATGTAATCATATTGTCGGCTAGGCTAGCCGACAAACACCAGCAGAAATATTACAAGTCCTCGGCTGCACGGTTTCGCTGTGTAAAACCGATAAGCTTATACCGTGAAGATCAGTACGAGACGGGCGCTCGACTGACGAACGTTCTTTAACCGGTGAGTAGAAGATATATGCTTAGTGTTGTTGTTGTTGTGAGATGTGTGCGTGCAGTTGCGAACATAAGATCGTTCAACGAAAAAAATATTACAAGTCTTTCAGTGTCGGCTAGGCTAGCCGACACGCGTTCAGCGCACGACGTACGCGAAACGGCGTTAAATCGTTTCTCCATAAGGATAACACGGGCTCGACGACGAGTAGACGGAACGAAAATTGTTCGCTCTTTCCGCGGACCAACCTCCGCCTCGGCTCTGGGGGTGGTGAACAGCACCCCCGTTTTATAAAACATTCACCCCCTATTTCTGCTTCGACCTCGCTCGTTTTTCGCTGGCCGTCTGCTCCGTCGTCGCGTCCCGTGTTAAACTACGGCGAACCGATTCACAGCGGTTTCGCGTACGTCGGGCGCTGGCGACAGCAGATTAGCGGTCGGCCTTTGTTAAGGATATACCCACACGAATGTACGTATATATATATCAAGTAAAAATATATATATATATAATATATATATATTACTATATACTTAAATAGACATACTACTACTCTACTACTACTATACCGACACACAACGAAAATTATTACAAGTCCTACGGTCAACGAAAATAATTACGAGTCCTACGTTGTGGGCTAGGCTAGCCGACGTTCACTCGCTACAAATCGACCGTTTCTACACACGTATTTATTGTCGGCTAGGCTAGCCGACCGACGTTCGCTTACTCCGCCGCTGTACAATCGGCCGTGTTTCTATGTAATCATATTGTCGGCTAGGCTAGCCGACAAACACCAGCAGAAAATATTACAAGTCCTCGGGCTGCACGGTTTCGCTGTGTAAAACCGATAAGCTTATACCGTGAAGATCAGTACGAGACGGGCGCTCGACTGACGAACGTTCTTTACCCGGTGAGTAGAAGATATATGCTTAGTGTTGTTGTTGTTGTGAGTGTGTGCGTGCAGTTGCGAACATAAGATCGTTCAACGAAAAAATATTACAAGTCTTTCAGTGTCGGCTAGGCTAGCCGACACGCGTTCAGCGCACGACGTACGCGAAACGGCGTTAAATCGTTTCTCCATAAGGATAACACGGGCTCGACGACGGAGTAGACGGAACGAAAATTGTTCGCTCTTTCCCGCGGACCAACCTCCGCCTCGGCTCTGGGGGTGGTGAACAGCACCCCCGTTTTATAAAACATTCACCCCCTATTTCTGCTTCGACCTCGCTCGTTTTTCGCTGGCCGTCTGCTCCGTCGTCGCGTCCCGTGTTAAACTTACGGCGAACGGATTCACAGCGGTTTCGCGTACGTCGGGCGCTGGCGACAGCAGATTAGCGGTCGGCCTTTGTTAAGGATATACCCCACACGAATGTACGTATATATATATCAAGTAAAAATATATATTATAAATATATATATATTACTATATACTTAACATAGACATACTAATACAACTATACCGACACACAACGAAAATTATTACAAGTCCTACGGTCAACGAAAATAATTACGAGTCCTACGTTGTGGGCTAGGCTAGCCGACGTTCACTCGCTACAAATCGACCGTTTCTACACACGTATTTATTGTCGGCTAGGCTAGCCGACCGACGTTCGCTTACTCCGCCGCTGTACAATCGGCCGTGTTTCTATGTAATCATATTGTCGGCTAGGCTAGCCGACAAACACCAGCAGAAAATATTACAAGTCCTCGGGCTGCACGGTTTCGCTGTGTAAAACCGATAAGCTTATACCGTGAAGATCAGTACGAGACGGGCGCTCGACTGACGAACGTTCTTTACCCGGTGAGTAGAAGATATATGCTTAGTGTTGTTGTTGTTGTGAGTGTGTGCGTGCAGTTGCGAACATAAGATCGTTCAACGAAAAAATATTACAAGTCTTTCAGTGTCGGCTAGGCTAGCCGACACGCGTTCAGCGCACGACGTACGCGAAACGGCGTTAAATCGTTTCTCCATAAGGATAACACGGGCTCGACGACGGAGTAGACGGAACGAAAATTTTTCGCTCTTTCCGCGGCGGACCAACCTCCGCCTCGGCTCTGGGGGTGGTGAACAGCACCCCCGTTTTATAAAACATTCACCCCCTATTTCTGCTTCGACCTCGCTTGTTTTTCGCTGGCCGTCTGCTCCGTCGTCGCGTCCCGTGTTAAACTTACGGCGAACGGATTCACAGCGGTTTCGCGTACGTCGGGCGCTGGCGACAGCAGATTAGCGGTCGGCCTTTGTTAAGGATATACCCACACGAATATACGTATATATATATCAAGTAAAAATATATATATATAATATATATATATTACTATATACTTAAAATAGACATACTACTACTACTACTACTACTATACCGACACACAACGAAAATTATTACAAGTCCTACGGTCAACGAAAATAATTACGAGTCCTACGTTGTGGGCTAGGCTAGCCGACGTTCACTCGCTACAAATCGACCGTTTCTACACACGTATTTATTGTCGGCTAGGCTAGCCGACCGACGTTCGCTTACTCCGCCGCTGTACAATCGGCCGTGTTTCTATGTAATCATATTGTCGGCTAGGCTAGCCGACAAACACCAGCAGAAAATATTACAAGTCCTCGGGCTGCACGGTTTCGCTGTGTAAAACCGATAAGCTTATACCGTGAAGATCAGTACGAGACGGGCGCTCGACTGACGAACGTTCTTTACCCGGTGAGTAGAAGATATATGCTTAGTGTTGTTGTTGTTGTGAGTGTGTGCGTGCAGTTGCGAACATAAGATCGTTCAACGAAAAAATATTACAAGTCTTTCAGTGTCGGCTAGGCTAGCCGACACGCGTTCAGCGCACGACGTACGCGAAACGGCGTTAAATCGTTTCTCCATAAGGATAACACGGGCTCGACGACGGAGTAGACGGAACGAAAATTGTTCGCTCTTTCCGCGGACCAACCTCCGCCTCGGCTCTGGGGGTGGTGAACAGCACCCCCGTTTTATAAAACATTCACCCCCTATTTCTGCTTCGACCTCGCTCGTTTTTCGCTGGCCGTCTGCTCCGTCGTCGCGTCCCGTGTTAAACTTACGGCGAACGAATTCACAGCGGTTTCGCGTACGTCGGGCGCTGGCGACAGCAGATTAGCGGTCGGCCTTTGTTAAGGATATACCCACACGAATGTACGTATATATATATCAAGTAAAAATATATATATATAATATATATATATATTACTATATACTTAACATAGACATACTAATACTACTATACCGACACACAACGAAAATTATTACAAGTCCTACGGTCAACGAAAATAATTACGAGTCCTACGTTGTGGGCTAGGCTAGCCGACGTTCACTCGCTACAAATCGACCGTTTCTACACACGTATTTATTGTCGGCTAGGCTAGCCGACCGACTTTCGCTTACTCCGCCGCTGTACAATCGGCCGTGTTTCTATGTAATCATATTGTCGGCTAGGCTAGCCGACAAACACCAGCAGAAAATATTACAAGTCCTCGGGCTGCACGGTTTCGCTGTGTAAAACCGATAAGCTTATACCGTGAAGATCAGTACGAGACGGGCGCTCGACTGACGAACGTTCTTTACCCGGTGAGTAGAAGATATATGCTTAGTTTTGTTGTTGTTGTGAGTGTGTGCGTGCAGTTGCGAACATAAGATCGTTCAACGAAAAAATATTACAAGTCTTTCAGTGTCGGCTAGGCTAGCCGACACGCGTTCAGCGCACGACGTACGCGAAACGGCGTTAAATCGTTTCTCCATAAGGATAACACGGGCTCGACGACGGAGTAGACGGAACGAAAATTGTTCGCTCTTTCCGCGGACCAACCTCCGCCTCGGCTCTGGTGGTGGTGAACAGCACCCCCGTTTTATAAAACATTCACCCCTATTTCTGCTTCGACCTCGCTTGTTTTTCGCTGGCCGTCTGCTCCGTCGTCGCGTCCCGTGTTAAACTTACGGCGAACGGATTCACAGCGGTTTCGCGTACGTCGGGCGCTGGCGACAGCAGATTAGCGGTCGGCCTTTGTTAAGGATATACCCACACGAATGTACGTATATATATATCAAGTAAAAATATATATATATAATATATATATATTACTATATACTTAACATAGACATACTACTACTACTATACCGACACACAACGAAAATTATTACAAGTCCTACGGTCAACGAAAATAATTACGAGTCCTACGTTGTGGGCTAGGCTAGCCGACGTTCACTCGCTACAAATCGACCGTTTCTACACACGTATTTATTGTCGGCTAGGCTAGCCGACCGACGTTCGCTTACTCCGCCGCTGTACAATCGGCCGTGTTTCTATGTAATCATATTGTCGGCTAGGCTAGCCGACAAACACCAGCAGAAAATATTACAAGTCCTCGGGCTGCACGGTTTCGCTGTGTAAAACCGATAAGCTTATACCGTGAAGATCAGTACGAGACGGGCGCTCGACTGACGAACGTTCTTTACCCGGTGAGTAGAAGATATATGCTTAGTGTTGTTGTTGTTGTGAGTGTGTGCGTGCAGTTGCGAACATAAGATCGTTCAACGAAAAAATATTACAAGTCTTTCAGTGTCGGCTAGGCTAGCCGACACGCGTTCAGCGCACGACGTACGCGAAACGGCGTTAAATCGTTTCTCCATAAGGATAACACGGGCTCGACGACGGAGTAGACGGAACGAAAATTGTTCGCTCTTTCCGCGGACCAACCTCCGCCTCGGCTCTGGGGGTGGTGAACAGCACCCCCGTTTTATAAAACATTCACCCCCTATTTCTGCTTCGACCTCGCTCGTTTTTCGCTGGCCGTCTGCTCCGTCGTCGCGTCCCGTGTTAAACTTACGGCGAACCGATTCACAGCGGTTTCGCGTACGTCGGGCGCTGGCGACAGCAGATTAGCGGTCGGCCTTTGTTAAGGATATACCCACACGAATGTACGTATATATATATCAAGTAAAAATATATATATATATAATATATATATATTACTATATACTTAAAATAGACATACTACTACTACTACTACTACTATACCGACACACAACGAAAATTATTACAAGTCCTACGGTCAACGAAAATAATTACGAGTCCTACGTTGTGGGCTAGGCTAGCCGACGTTCACTCGCTACAAATCGACCGTTTCTACACACGTATTTATTGTCGGCTAGGCTAGCCGACCGACGTTCGCTTACTCCGCCGCTGTACAATCGGCCGTGTTTCTATGTAATCATATTGTCGGCTAGGCTAGCCGACAAACACCAGCAGAAAATATTACAAGTCCTCGGGCTGCACGGTTTCGCTGTGTAAAACCGATAAGCTTATACCGTGAAGATCAGTACGAGACGGGCGCTCGACTGACGAACGTTCTTTACCCGGTGAGTAGAAGATATATGCTTAGTGTTGTTGTTGTTGTGAGTGTGTGCGTGCAGTTGCGAACATAAGATCGTTCAACGAAAAAATATTACAAGTCTTTCAGTGTCGGCTAGGCTAGCCGACACGCGTTCAGCGCACGACGTACGCGAAACGGCGTTAAATCGTTTCTCCATAAGGATAACACGGGCTCGACGACGGAGTAGACGGAACGAAAATTGTTCGCTCTTTCCGCGGACCAACCTCCGCCTCGGCTCTGGTGGTGGTGAACAGCACCCCCGTTTTATAAAACATTCACCCCTATTTCTGCTTCGACCTCGCTCGTTTTTCGCTGGCCGTCTGCTCCGTCGTCGCGTCCCGTGTTAAACTTACGGCGAACGGATTCACAGCGGTTTCGCGTACGTCGGGCGCTGGCGACAGCAGATTAGCGGTCGGCCTTTGTTAAGGATATACCCACACGAATGTACGTATATATATATCAAGTAAAAATATATATATATAATATATATATATTACTATATACTTAACATAGACATACTACTACTACTATACCGACACACAACGAAAATTATTACAAGTCCTACGGTCAACGAAAATAATTACGAGTCCTACGTTGTGGGCTAGGCTAGCCGACGTTCACTCGCTACAAATCGACCGTTTCTACACACGTATTTATTGTCGGCTAGGCTAGCCGACCGACGTTCGCTTACTCCGCCGCTGTACAATCGGACGTGTTTCTATGTAATCATATTGTCGGCTAGGCTAGCCGACAAACACCAGCAGAAAATATTACAAGTCCTCGGGCTGCACGGTTTCGCTGTGTAAAACCGATAAGCTTATACCGTGAAGATCAGTACGAGACGGGCGCTCGACTGACGAACGTTCTTTACCCGGTGAGTAGAAGATATATGCTTAGTGTTGTTGTTGTTGTGAGTGTGTGCGTGCAGTTGCGAACATAAGATCGTTCAACGAAAAAATATTACAAGTCTTTCAGTGTCGGCTAGGCTAGCCGACACGCGTTCAGCGCACGACGTACGCGAAACGGCGTTAAATCGTTTCTCCATAAGGATAACACGGGCTCGACGACGGAGTAGACGGAACGAAAATTGTTCGCTCTTTCCGCGGACCAACCTCCGCCTCGGCTCTGGGGGTGGTGAACAGCACCCCCGTTTTATAAAACATTCACCCCCTATTTCTGCTTCGACCTCGCTCGTTTTTCGCTGGCCGTCTGCTCCGTCGTCGCGTCCCGTGTTAAACTTACGGCGAACGGATTCACAGCGGTTTCGCGTACGTCGGGCGCTGGCGACAGCAGATTAGCGGTCGGCCTTTGTTAAGGATATACCCACACGAATGTACGTATATATATATCAAGTAAAAATATATATATATAATATATATATATTACTATATACTTAACATAGACATACTACTACTACTACTACTACTATACCGACACACAACGAAAATTATTACAAGTCCTACGGTCAACGAAAATAATTACGAGTCCTACGTTGTGGGCTAGGCTAGCCGACGTTCACTCGCTACAAATCGACCGTTTCTACACACGTATTTATTGTCGGCTAGGCTAGCCGACCGACGTTCGCTTACTCCGCCGCTGTACAATCGGCCGTGTTTCTATGTAATCATATTGTCGGCTAGGCTAGCCGACAAACACCAGCAGAAAATATTACAAGTCCTCGGGCTGCACGGTTTCGCTGTGTAAAACCGATAAGCTTATACCGTGAAGATCAGTACGAGACGGGCGCTCGACTGACGAACGTTCTTTACCCGGTGAGTAGAAGATATATGCTTAGTGTTGTTGTTGTTGTGAGTGTGTGCGTGCAGTTGCGAACATAAGATCGTTCAACGAAAAAATATTACAAGTCTTTCAGTGTCGGCTAGGCTAGCCGACACGCGTTCAGCGCACGACGTACGCGAAACGGCGTTAAATCGTTTCTCCATAAGGATAACACGGGCTCGACGACGGAGTAGACGGAACGAAAATTGTTCGCTCTTTCCGCGGACCAACCTCCGCCTCGGCTCTGGTGGTGGTGAACAGCACCCCCGTTTTATAAAACATTCACCCCTATTTCTGCTTCGACCTCGCTTGTTTTTCGCTGGCCGTCTGCTCCGTCGTCGCGTCCCGTGTTAAACTTACGGCGAACGGATTCACAGCGGTTTCGCGTACGTCGGGCGCTGGCGACAGCAGATTAGCGGTCGGCCTTTGTTAAGGATATACCCACACGAATGTACGTATATATATATCAAGTAAAAATATATATATATAATATATATATATTACTATATACTTAACATAGACATACTACTACTACTATACCGACACACAACGAAAATTATTACAAGTCCTACGGTCAACGAAAATAATTACGAGTCCTACGTTGTGGGCTAGGCTAGCCGACGTTCACTCGCTACAAATCGACCGTTTCTACACACGTATTTATTGTCGGCTAGGCTAGCCGACCGACGTTCGCTTACTCCGCCGCTGTACAATCGGCCGTGTTTCTATGTAATCATATTGTCGGCTAGGCTAGCCGACAAACACCAGCAGAAAATATTACAAGTCCTCGGGCTGCACGGTTTCGCTGTGTAAAACCGATAAGCTTATACCGTGAAGATCAGTACGAGACGGGCGCTCGACTGACGAACGTTCTTTACCCGGTGAGTAGAAGATATATGCTTAGTGTTGTTGTTGTTGTGAGTGTGTGCGTGCAGTTGCGAACATAAGATCGTTCAACGAAAAAATATTACAAGTCTTTCAGTGTCGGCTAGGCTAGCCGACACGCGTTCAGCGCACGACGTACGCGAAACGGCGTTAAATCGTTTCTCCATAAGGATAACACGGGCTCGACGACGGAGTAGACGGAACGAAAATTGTTCGCTCTTTCCGCGGACCAACCTCCGCCTCGGCTCTGGGGGTGGTGAACAGCACCCCCGTTTTATAAAACATTCACCCCCTATTTCTGCTTCGACCTCGCTCGTTTTTCGCTGGCCGTCTGCTCCGTCGTCGCGTCCCGTGTTAAACTTACGGCGAACGGATTCACAGCGGTTTCGCGTACGTCGGGCGCTGGCGACAGCAGATTAGCGGTCGGCCTTTGTTAAGGATATACCCACACGAATGTACGTATATATATATCAAGTAAAAATATATATATATAATATATATATATTACTATATACTTAACATAGACATACTACTACTACTATACCGACACACAACGAAAATTATTACAAATCCTACGGTCAACGAAAATAATTACGAGTCCTACGTTGTGGGCTAGGCTAGCCGACGTTCACTCGCTACAAATCGACCGTTTCTACACACGTATTTATTGTCGGCTAGGCTAGCCGACCGACGTTCGCTTACTCCGCCGCTGTACAATCGGCAGTGTTTCTATGTAATCATATTGTCGGCTAGGCTAGCCGACAAACACCAGCAGAAAATATTACAAGTCCTCGGGCTGCACGGTTTCGCTGTGTAAAACCGATAAGCTTATACCGTGAAGATCAGTACGAGACGGGCGCTCGACTGACGAACGTTCTTTACCCGGTGAGTAGAAGATATATGCTTAGTGTTGTTGTTGTTGTGAGTGTGTGCGTGCAGTTGCGAACATAAGATCGTTCAACGAAAAAATATTACAAGTCTTTCAGTGTCGGCTAGGCTAGCCGACACGCGTTCAGCGCACGACGTACGCGAAACGGCGTTAAATCGTTTCTCCATAAGGATAACACGGGCTCGACGACGGAGTAGACGGAACGAAAATTGTTCGCTCTTTCCGCGGACCAACCTCCGCCTCGGCTCTGGGGGTGGTGAACAGCACCCCCGTTTTATAAAACATTCACCCCCTATTTCTGCTTCGACCTAGCTCGTTTTTCGCTGGCCGTCTGCTCCGTCGTCGCGTCCCGTGTTAAACTTACGGCGAACGAATTCACAGCGGTTTCGCGTACGTCGGGCGCTGGCGACAGCAGATTAGCGGTCGGCCTTTGTTAAGGATATACCCACACGAATGTACG
This sequence comes from Magicicada septendecula, assembly GCA_034769895.1. NCBI lineage: Eukaryota > Metazoa > Arthropoda > Insecta > Hemiptera > Cicadidae > Magicicada > Magicicada septendecula. The sequence continues at coordinate 131,159 of JAWRYS010002015.1, read as the reverse complement.
TATATATATATATCAAGTAAAAATATATATATATAATATATATATTACTATATACTTAACATAGACATACTACTACTACTACTACTACTATACCGACACACAACGAAAATTATTACAAGTCCTACGGTCAATGAAAATAATTACGAGTCCTACGTTGTGGGCTAGGCTAGCCGACGTTCACTCGCTACAAATCGACCGTTTCTACACACGTATTTATTGTCGGCTAGGCTAGCCGGCCGTCGTTCGCTTACTCCGCCGCTGTACAATCGGCCGTGTTTCTATGCAATCATATTGTCGGCTAGGCTAGCCGACAAACACCAGCAGAAAATATTACAAGTCCTCGGGCTGCACGGTTTCGCTGTGTAAAACCGATAAGCTTATACCGTGAAGATCAGTACGAGACGGGCGCTCGACTGACGAACGTTCTTTACCCGGTGAGTAGAAGATATATGCTTAGTGTTGTTGTTGTTGTGAGTGTGTGCGTGCAGTTGCGAACATAAGATCGTTCAACGAAAAAATATTACAAGTCTTTCAGTGTCGGCTAGGCTAGCCGACACGCGTTCAGCGCACGACGTACGCGAAACGGCGTTAAATCGTTTCTCCATAAGGATAACACGGGCTCGACGACGGAGTAGACGGAACGAAAATTGTTCGCTCTTTCCGCGGACCAACCTCCGCCTCGGCTCTGGTGGTGGTGAACAGCACCCCCGTTTTATAAAACATTCACCCCTATTTCTGCTTCGACCTCGCTCGTTTTTCGCTGGCCGTCTGCTCCGTCGTCGCGTCCCGTGTTAAACTTACGGCGAACGGATTCACAGCGGTTTCGCGTACGTCGGGCGCTGGCGACAGCAGATTAGCGGTCGGCCTTTGTTAAGGATATACCCACACGAATGTACGTATATATATATCAAGTAAAAATATATATATATAATATATATATATTACTATATACTTAACATAGACATACTACTACTACTATACCGACACACAACGAAAATTATTACAAATCCTACGGTCAACGAAAATAATTACGAGTCCTACGTTGTGGGCTAGGCTAGCCGACGTTCACTCGCTACAAATCGACCGTTTCTACACACGTATTTATTGTCGGCTAGGCTAGCCGACCGACGTTCGCTTACTCCGCCGCTGTACAATCGGCAGTGTTTCTATGTAATCATATTGTCGGCTAGGCTAGCCGACAAACACCAGCAGAAAATATTACAAGTCCTCGGGCTGCACGGTTTCGCTGTGTAAAACCGATAAGCTTATACCGTGAAGATCAGTACGAGACGGGCGCTCGACTGACGAACGTTCTTTACCCGGTGAGTAGAAGATATATGCTTAGTGTTGTTGTTGTTGTGAGTGTGTGCGTGCAGTTGCGAACATAAGATCGTTCAACGAAAAAATATTACAAGTCTTTCAGTGTCGGCTAGGCTAGCCGACACGCGTTCAGCGCACGACGTACGCGAAACGGCGTTAAATCGTTTCTCCATAAGGATAACACGGGCTCGACGACGGAGTAGACGGAACGAAAATTGTTCGCTCTTTCCGCGGACCAACCTCCGCCTCGGCTCTGGGGGTGGTGAACAGCACCCCCGTTTTATAAAACATTCACCCCCTATTTCTGCTTCGACCTCGCTCGTTTTTCGCTGGCCGTCTGCTCCGTCGTCGCGTCCCGTGTTAAACTTACGGCGAACCGATTCACAGCGGTTTCGCGTACGTCGGGCGCTGGCGACAGCAGATTAGCGGTCGGCCTTTGTTAAGGATATACCCACACGAATGTACGTATATATATATCAAGTAAAAATATATATATATAATATATATATATTACTATATACTTAAAATAGACATACTACTACTACTACTACTACTATACCGACACACAACGAAAATTATTACAAGTCCTACGGTCAACGAAAATAATTACGAGTCCTACGTTGTGGGCTAGGCTAGCCGACGTTCACTCGCTACGAATCGACCGTTTCTACACACGTATTTATTGTCGGCTAGGCTAGCCGACCGACGTTCGCTTACTCCGCCGCTGTACAATCGGCCGTGTTTCTATGTAATCATATTGTCGGCTAGGCTAGCCGACAAACACCAGCAGAAAATATTACAAGTCCTCGGGCTGCACGGTTTCGCTGTGTAAAACCGATAAGCTTATACCGTGAAGATCAGTACGAGACGGGCGCTCGACTTACGAACGTTCTTTACCCGTTGAGTAGAAGATATATGCTTAGTGTTGTTGTTGTTGTGAGTGTGTGCGTGCAGTTGCGAACATAAGATCGTTCAACGAAAAAATATTACAAGTCTTTCAGTGTCGGCTAGGCTAGCCGACACGCGTTCAGCGCACGACGTACGCGAAACGGCGTTAAATCGTTTCTCCATAAGGATAACACGGGCTCGACGACGGAGTAGACGGAACGAAAATTGTTCGCTCTTTCCGCGGACCAACCTCCGCCTCGGCTCTGGTGGTGGTGAACAGCACCCCCGTTTTATAAAACATTCACCCCTATTTCTGCTTCGACCTCGCTCGTTTTTCGCTGGCCGTCTGCTCCGTCGTCGCGTCCCGTGTTAAACTTACGGCGAACGGATTCACAGCGGTTTCGCGTACGTCGGGCGCTGGCGACAGCAGATTAGCGGTCGGCCTTTGTTAAGGATATACCCACACGAATGTACGTATATATATATCAAGTAAAAATATATATATATAATATATATATATTACTATATACTTAACATAGACATACTACTACTACTATACCGACACACAACGAAAATTATTACAAGTCCTACGGTCAACGAAAATAATTACGAGTCCTACGTTGTGGGCTAGGCTAGCCGACGTTCACTCGCTACAAATCGACCGTTTCTACACACGTATTTATTGTCGGCTAGGCTAGCCGACCGACGTTCGCTTACTCCGCCGCTGTACAATCGGCCGTGTTTCTATGTAATCATATTGTCGGCTAGGCTAGCCGACAAACACCAGCAGAAAATATTACAAGTCCTCGGGCTGCACGGTTTCGCTGTGTAAAACCGATAAGCTTATACCGTGAAGATCAGTACGAGACGGGCGCTCGACTGACGAACGTTCTTTACCCGGTGAGTAGAAGATATATGCTTAGTGTTGTTGTTGTTGTGAGTGTGTGCGTGCAGTTGCGAACATAAGATCGTTCAACGAAAAAATATTACAAGTCTTTCAGTGTCGGCTAGGCTAGCCGACACGCGTTCAGCGCACGACGTACGCGAAACGGCGTTAAATCGTTTCTCCATAAGGATAACACGGGCTCGACGACGGAGTAGACGGAACGAAAATTGTTCGCTCTTTCCGCGGACCAACCTCCGCCTCGGCTCTGGGGGTGGTGAACAGCACCCCCGTTTTATAAAACATTCACCCCCTATTTCTGCTTCGACCTCGCTCGTTTTTCGCTGGCCGTCTGCTCCGTCGTCGCGTCCCGTGTTAAACTTACGGCGAACGGATTCACAGCGGTTTCGCGTACGTCGGGCGCTGGCGACAGCAGATTAGCGGTCGGCCTTTGTTAAGGATATACCCACACGAATGTACGTATATATATATCAAGTAAAAATATATATATATAATATATATATATTACTATATACTTAACATAGACATACTACTACTACTACTACTACTATACCGACACACAACGAAAATTATTACAAGTCCTACGGTCAACGAAAATAATTACGAGTCCTACGTTGTGGGCTAGGCTAGCCGACGTTCACTCGCTACAAATCGACCGTTTCTACACACGTATTTATTGTCGGCTAGGCTAGCCGACCGACGTTCGCTTACTCCGCCGCTGTACAATCGGCCGTGTTTCTATGTAATCATATTGTCGGCTAGGCTAGCCGACAAACACCAGCAGAAAATATTACAAGTCCTCGGGCTGCACGGTTTCGCTGTGTAAAACCGATAAGCTTATACCGTGAAGATCAGTACGAGACGGGCGCTCGACTGACGAACGTTCTTTACCCGGTGAGTAGAAGATATATGCTTAGTGTTGTTGTTGTTGTGAGTGTGTGCGTGCAGTTGCGAACATAAGATCGTTCAACGAAAAAATATTACAAGTCTTTCAGTGTCGGCTAGGCTAGCCGACACGCGTTCAGCGCACGACGTACGCGAAACGGCGTTAAATCGTTTCTCCATAAGGATAACACGGGCTCGACGACGGAGTAGACGGAACGAAAATTTTTCGCTCTTTCCGCGGCGGACCAACCTCCGCCTCGGCTCTGGGGGTGGTGAACAGCACCCCCGTTTTATAAAACATTCACCCCCTATTTCTGCTTCGACCTCGCTTGTTTTTCGCTGGCCGTCTGCTCCGTCGTCGCGTCCCGTGTTAAACTTACGGCGAACGGATTCACAGCGGTTTCGCGTACGTCGGGCGCTGGCGACAGCAGATTAGCGGTCGGCCTTTGTTAAGGATATACCCACACGAATATACGTATATATATATCAAGTAAAAATATATATATATAATATATATATATTACTATATACTTAACATAGACATACTACTACTACTATACCGACACACAACGAAAATTATTACAAGTCCTACGGTCAACGAAAATAATTACGAGTCCTACGTTGTGGGCTAGGCTAGCCGACGTTCACTCGCTACAAATCGACCGTTTCTACACACGTATTTATTGTCGGCTAGGCTAGCCGGCCGTCGTTCGCTTACTCCGCCGCTGTACAATCGGCCGTGTTTCTATGCAATCATATTGTCGGCTAGGCTAGCCGACAAACACCAGCAGAAAATATTACAAGTCCTCGGGCTGCACGGTTTCGCTGTGTAAAACCGATAAGCTTATACCGTGAAGATCAGTACGAGACGGGCGCTCGACTGACGAACGTTCTTTACCCGGTGAGTAGAAGATATATGCTTAGTTTTGTTGTTGTTGTGAGTGTGTGCGTGCAGTTGCGAACATAAGATCGTTCAACGAAAAAATATTACAAGTCTTTCAGTGTCGGCTAGGCTAGCCGACACGCGTTCAGCGCACGACGTACGCGAAACGGCGTTAAATCGTTTCTCCATAAGGATAACACGGGCTCGACGACGGAGTAGACGGAACGAAAATTGTTCGCTCTTTCCGCGGACCAACCTCCGCCTCGGCTCTGGGGGTGGTGAACAGCACCCCCGTTTTATAAAACATTCACCCCCTATTTCTGCTTCGACCTCGCTCGTTTTTCGCTGGCCGTCTGCTCCGTCGTCGCGTCCCGTGTTAAACTTACGGCGAACCGATTCACAGCGGTTTCGCGTACGTCGGGCGCTGGCGACAGCAGATTAGCGGTCGGCCTTTGTTAAGGATATACCCACACGAATGTACGTATATATATATCAAGTAAAAATATATAAATATAATATATATATATTACTATATACTTAACATAGACATACTACTACTACTATACCGACACACAACGACAATTATTACAAGTCCTACGGTCAACGAAAATAATTACGAGTCCTACGTTGTGGGCTAGGCTAGCCGACGTTCACTCGCTACAAATCGACCGTTTCTACACACGTATTTATTGTCGGCTAGGCTAGCCGACCGACGTTCGCTTACTCCGCCGCTGTACAATCGGCCGTGTTTCTATGTAATCATATTGTCGGCTAGGCTAGCCGACAAACACCAGCAGAAAATATTACATGTCCTCGGGCTGCACGGTTTCGCTGTGTAAAACCGATAAGCTTATACCGTGAAGATCAGTACGAGACGGGCGCTCGACTGACGAACGTTCTTTACCCGGTGAGTAGAAGATATATGCTTAGTGTTGTTGTTGTTGTGAGTGTGTGCGTGCAGTTGCGAACATAAGATCGTTCAACGAAAAAATATTACAAGTCTTTCAGTGTCGGCTAGGCTAGCCGACACGCGTTCAGCGCACGACGTACGCGAAACGGCGTTAAATCGTTTCTCCATAAGGATAACACGGGCTCGACGACGGAGTAGACGGAACGAAAATTGTTCGCTCTTTCCGCGGACCAACCTCCGCCTCGGCTCTGGGGGTGGTGAACAGCACCCCCGTTTTATAAAACATTCACCCCCTATTTCTGCTTCGACCTCGCTCGTTTTTCGCTGGCCGTCTGCTCCGTCGTCGCGTCCCGTGTTAAACTTACGGCGAACGGATTCACAGCGGTTTCGCGTACGTCGGGCGCTGGCGACAGCAGATTAGCGGTCGGCCTTTGTTAAGGATATACCCACACGAATGTACGTATATATATATCAAGTAAAAATATATATATATAATATATATATATTACTATATACTTAACATAGACATACTAATACAACTATACCGACACACAACGAAAATTATTACAAGTCCTACGGTCAACGAAAATAATTACGAGTCCTACGTTGTGGGCTAGGCTAGCCGACGTTCACTCGCTACAAATCGACCGTTTCTACACACGTATTTATTGTCGGCTAGGCTAGCCGACCGACGTTCGCTTACTCCGCCGCTGTACAATCGGCCGTGTTTCTATGTAATCATATTGTCGGCTAGGCTAGCCGACAAACACCAGCAGAAAATATTACAAGTCCTCGGGCTGCACGGTTTCGCTGTGTAAAACCGATAAGCTTATACCGTGAAGATCAGTACGAGACGGGCGCTCGACTGACGAACGTTCTTTACCCGGTGAGTAGAAGATATATGCTTAGTGTTGTTGTTGTTGTGAGTGTGTGCGTGCAGTTGCGAACATAAGATCGTTCAACGAAAAAATATTACAAGTCTTTCAGTGTCGGCTAGGCTAGCCGACACGCGTTCAGCGCACGACGTACGCGAAACGGCGTTAAATCGTTTCTCCATAAGGATAACACGGGCTCGACGACGGAGTAGACGGAACGAAAATTTTTCGCTCTTTCCGCGGCGGACCAACCTCCGCCTCGGCTCTGGGGGTGGTGAACAGCACCCCCGTTTTATAAAACATTCACCCCCTATTTCTGCTTCGACCTCGCTTGTTTTTCGCTGGCCGTCTGCTCCGTCGTCGCGTCCCGTGTTAAACTTACGGCGAACGGATTCACAGCGGTTTCGCGTACGTCGGGCGCTGGCGACAGCAGATTAGCGGTCGGCCTTTGTTAAGGATATACCCACACGAATATACGTATATATATATCAAGTAAAAATATATATATATAATATATATATATTACTATATACTTAAAATAGACATACTACTACTACTACTACTACTATACCGACACACAACGAAAATTATTACAAGTCCTACGGTCAACGAAAATAATTACGAGTCCTACGTTGTGGGCTAGGCTAGCCGACGTTCACTCGCTACAAATCGACCGTTTCTACACACGTATTTATTGTCGGCTAGGCTAGCCGACCGACGTTCGCTTACTCCGCCGCTGTACAATCGGCCGTGTTTCTATGTAATCATATTGTCGGCTAGGCTAGCCGACAAACACCAGCAGAAAATATTACAAGTCCTCGGGCTGCACGGTTTCGCTGTGTAAAACCGATAAGCTTATACCGTGAAGATCAGTACGAGACGGGCGCTCGACTGACGAACGTTCTTTACCCGGTGAGTAGAAGATATATGCTTAGTGTTGTTGTTGTTGTGAGTGTGTGCGTGCAGTTGCGAACATAAGATCGTTCAACGAAAAAATATTACAAGTCTTTCAGTGTCGGCTAGGCTAGCCGACACGCGTTCAGCGCACGACGTACGCGAAACGGCGTTAAATCGTTTCTCCATAAGGATAACACGGGCTCGACGACGGAGTAGACGGAACGAAAATTGTTCGCTCTTTCCGCGGACCAACCTCCGCCTCGGCTCTGGGGGTGGTGAACAGCACCCCCGTTTTATAAAACATTCACCCCCTATTTCTGCTTCGACCTCGCTCGTTTTTCGCTGGCCGTCTGCTCCGTCGTCGCGTCCCGTGTTAAACTTACGGCGAACGAATTCACAGCGGTTTCGCGTACGTCGGGCGCTGGCGACAGCAGATTAGCGGTCGGCCTTTGTTAAGGATATACCCACACGAATGTACGTATATATATATCAAGTAAAAATATATATATATAATATATATATATTACTATATACTTAACATAGACATACTAATACTACTATACCGACACACAACGAAAATTATTACAAGTCCTACGGTCAACGAAAATAATTACGAGTCCTACGTTGTGGGCTAGGCTAGCCGACGTTCACTCGCTACAAATCGACCGTTTCTACACACGTATTTATTGTCGGCTAGGCTAGCCGACCGACGTTCGCTTACTCCGCCGCTGTACAATCGGCCGTGTTTCTATGTAATCATATTGTCGGCTAGGCTAGCCGACAAACACCAGCAGAAAATATTACAAGTCCTCGGGCTGCACGGTTTCGCTGTGTAAAACCGATAAGCTTATACCGTGAAGATCAGTACGAGACGGGCGCTCGACTGACGAACGTTCTTTACCCGGTGAGTAGAAGATATATGCTTAGTGTTGTTGTTGTTGTGAGTGTGTGCGTGCAGTTGCGAACATAAGATCGTTCAACGAAAAAATATTACAAGTCTTTCAGTGTCGGCTAGGCTAGCCGACACGCGTTCAGCGCACGACGTACGCGAAACGGCGTTAAATCGTTTCTCCATAAGGATAACACGGGCTCGACGACGGAGTAGACGGAACGAAAATTGTTCGCTCTTTCCGCGGACCAACCTCCGCCTCGGCTCTGGGGGTGGTGAACAGCACCCCCGTTTTATAAAACATTCACCCCCTATTTCTGCTTCGACCTCGCTCGTTTTTCGCTGGCCGTCTGCTCCGTCGTCGCGTCCCGTGTTAAACTTACGGCGAACCGATTCACAGCGGTTTCGCGTACGTCGGGCGCTGGCGACAGCAGATTAGCGGTCGGCCTTTGTTAAGGATATACCCACACGAATGTACGTATATATATATCAAGTAAAAATATATATATATATAATATATATATATTACTATATACTTAAAATAGACATACTACTACTACTACTACTACTATACCGACACACAACGAAAATTATTACAAGTCCTACGGTCAACGAAAATAATTACGAGTCCTACGTTGTGGGCTAGGCTAGCCGACGTTCACTCGCTACAAATCGACCGTTTCTACACACGTATTTATTGTCGGCTAGGCTAGCCGACCGACGTTCGCTTACTCCGCCGCTGTACAATCGGCCGTGTTTCTATGTAATCATATTGTCGGCTAGGCTAGCCGACAAACACCAGCAGAAAATATTACAAGTCCTCGGGCTGCACGGTTTCGCTGTGTAAAACCGATAAGCTTATACCGTGAAGATCAGTACGAGACGGGCGCTCGACTGACGAACGTTCTTTACCCGGTGAGTAGAAGATATATGCTTAGTGTTGTTGTTGTTGTGAGTGTGTGCGTGCAGTTGCGAACATAAGATCGTTCAACGAAAAAATATTACAAGTCTTTCAGTGTCGGCTAGGCTAGCCGACACGCGTTCAGCGCACGACGTACGCGAAACGGCGTTAAATCGTTTCTCCATAAGGATAACACGGGCTCGACGACGGAGTAGACGGAACGAAAATTGTTCGCTCTTTCCGCGGACCAACCTCCGCCTCGGCTCTGGGGGTGGTGAACAGCACCCCCGTTTTATAAAACATTCACCCCCTATTTCTGCTTCGACCTCGCTCGTTTTTCGCTGGCCGTCTGCTCCGTCGTCGCGTCCCGTGTTAAACTTACGGCGAACGGATTCACAGCGGTTTCGCGTACGTCGGGCGCTGGCGACAGCAGATTAGCGGTCGGCCTTTGTTAAGGATATACCCACACGAATGTACGTATATATATATCAAGTAAAAATATATATATATAATATATATATATTACTATATACTTAACATAGACATACTAATACAACTATACCGACACACAACGAAAATTATTACAAGTCCTACGGTCAACGAAAATAATTACGAGTCCTACGTTGTGGGCTAGGCTAGCCGACGTTCACTCGCTACAAATCGACCGTTTCTACACACGTATTTATTGTCGGCTAGGCTAGCCGACCGACGTTCGCTTACTCCGCCGCTGTACAATCGGCCGTGTTTCTATGTAATCATATTGTCGGCTAGGCTAGCCGACAAACACCAGCAGAAAATATTACAAGTCCTCGGGCTGCACGGTTTCGCTGTGTAAAACCGATAAGCTTATACCGTGAAGATCAGTACGAGACGGGCGCTCGACTGACGAACGTTCTTTACCCGGTGAGTAGAAGATATATGCTTAGTGTTGTTGTTGTTGTGAGTGTGTGCGTGCAGTTGCGAACATAAGATCGTTCAACGAAAAAATATTACAAGTCTTTCAGTGTCGGCTAGGCTAGCCGACACGCGTTCAGCGCACGACGTACGCGAAACGGCGTTAAATCGTTTCTCCATAAGGATAACACGGGCTCGACGACGGAGTAGACGGAACGAAAATTTTTCGCTCTTTCCGCGGCGGACCAACCTCCGCCTCGGCTCTGGGGGTGGTGAACAGCACCCCCGTTTTATAAAACATTCACCCCCTATTTCTGCTTCGACCTCGCTTGTTTTTCGCTGGCCGTCTGCTCCGTCGTCGCGTCCCGTGTTAAACTTACGGCGAACGGATTCACAGCGGTTTCGCGTACGTCGGGCGCTGGCGACAGCAGATTAGCGGTCGGCCTTTGTTAAGGATATACCCACACGAATATACGTATATATATATCAAGTAAAAATATATATATATAATATATATATATTACTATATACTTAAAATAGACATACTACTACTACTACTACTACTATACCGACACACAACGAAAATTATTACAAGTCCTACGGTCAACGAAAATAATTACGAGTCCTACGTTGTGGGCTAGGCTAGCCGACGTTCACTCGCTACAAATCGACCGTTTCTACACACGTATTTATTGTCGGCTAGGCTAGCCGACCGACGTTCGCTTACTCCGCCGCTGTACAATCGGCCGTGTTTCTATGTAATCATATTGTCGGCTAGGCTAGCCGACAAACACCAGCAGAAAATATTACAAGTCCTCGGGCTGCACGGTTTCGCTGTGTAAAACCGATAAGCTTATACCGTGAAGATCAGTACGAGACGGGCGCTCGACTGACGAACGTTCTTTACCCGGTGAGTAGAAGATATATGCTTAGTGTTGTTGTTGTTGTGAGTGTGTGCGTGCAGTTGCGAACATAAGATCGTTCAACGAAAAAATATTACAAGTCTTTCAGTGTCGGCTAGGCTAGCCGACACGCGTTCAGCGCACGACGTACGCGAAACGGCGTTAAATCGTTTCTCCATAAGGATAACACGGGCTCGACGACGGAGTAGACGGAACGAAAATTGTTCGCTCTTTCCGCGGACCAACCTCCGCCTCGGCTCTGGGGGTGGTGAACAGCACCCCCGTTTTATAAAACATTCACCCCCTATTTCTGCTTCGACCTCGCTCGTTTTTCGCTGGCCGTCTGCTCCGTCGTCGCGTCCCGTGTTAAACTTACGGCGAACGAATTCACAGCGGTTTCGCGTACGTCGGGCGCTGGCGACAGCAGATTAGCGGTCGGCCTTTGTTAAGGATATACCCACACGAATGTACGTATATATATATCAAGTAAAAATATATATATATAATATATATATATATTACTATATACTTAACATAGACATACTAATACTACTATACCGACACACAACGAAAATTATTACAAGTCCTACGGTCAACGAAAATAATTACGAGTCCTACGTTGTGGGCTAGGCTAGCCGACGTTCACTCGCTACAAATCGACCGTTTCTACACACGTATTTATTGTCGGCTAGGCTAGCCGACCGACTTTCGCTTACTCCGCCGCTGTACAATCGGCCGTGTTTCTATGTAATCATATTGTCGGCTAGGCTAGCCGACAAACACCAGCAGAAAATATTACAAGTCCTCGGGCTGCACGGTTTCGCTGTGTAAAACCGATAAGCTTATACCGTGAAGATCAGTACGAGACGGGCGCTCGACTGACGAACGTTCTTTACCCGGTGAGTAGAAGATATATGCTTAGTTTTGTTGTTGTTGTGAGTGTGTGCGTGCAGTTGCGAACATAAGATCGTTCAACGAAAAAATATTACAAGTCTTTCAGTGTCGGCTAGGCTAGCCGACACGCGTTCAGCGCACGACGTACGCGAAACGGCGTTAAATCGTTTCTCCATAAGGATAACACGGGCTCGACGACGGAGTAGACGGAACGAAAATTGTTCGCTCTTTCCGCGGACCAACCTCCGCCTCGGCTCTGGTGGTGGTGAACAGCACCCCCGTTTTATAAAACATTCACCCCTATTTCTGCTTCGACCTCGCTTGTTTTTCGCTGGCCGTCTGCTCCGTCGTCGCGTCCCGTGTTAAACTTACGGCGAACGGATTCACAGCGGTTTCGCGTACGTCGGGCGCTGGCGACAGCAGATTAGCGGTCGGCCTTTGTTAAGGATATACCCACACGAATGTACGTATATATATATCAAGTAAAAATATATATATATAATATATATATATTACTATATACTTAACATAGACATACTACTACTACTATACCGACACACAACGAAAATTATTACAAGTCCTACGGTCAACGAAAATAATTACGAGTCCTACGTTGTGGGCTAGGCTAGCCGACGTTCACTCGCTACAAATCGACCGTTTCTACACACGTATTTATTGTCGGCTAGGCTAGCCGACCGACGTTCGCTTACTCCGCCGCTGTACAATCGGCCGTGTTTCTATGTAATCATATTGTCGGCTAGGCTAGCCGACAAACACCAGCAGAAAATATTACAAGTCCTCGGGCTGCACGGTTTCGCTGTGTAAAACCGATAAGCTTATACCGTGAAGATCAGTACGAGACGGGCGCTCGACTGACGAACGTTCTTTACCCGGTGAGTAGAAGATATATGCTTAGTGTTGTTGTTGTTGTGAGTGTGTGCGTGCAGTTGCGAACATAAGATCGTTCAACGAAAAAATATTACAAGTCTTTCAGTGTCGGCTAGGCTAGCCGACACGCGTTCAGCGCACGACGTACGCGAAACGGCGTTAAATCGTTTCTCCATAAGGATAACACGGGCTCGACGACGGAGTAGACGGAACGAAAATTGTTCGCTCTTTCCGCGGACCAACCTCCGCCTCGGCTCTGGGGGTGGTGAACAGCACCCCCGTTTTATAAAACATTCACCCCCTATTTCTGCTTCGACCTCGCTCGTTTTTCGCTGGCCGTCTGCTCCGTCGTCGCGTCCCGTGTTAAACTTACGGCGAACCGATTCACAGCGGTTTCGCGTACGTCGGGCGCTGGCGACAGCAGATTAGCGGTCGGCCTTTGTTAAGGATATACCCACACGAATGTACGTATATATATATCAAGTAAAAATATATATATATATAATATATATATATTACTATATACTTAAAATAGACATACTACTACTACTACTACTACTATACCGACACACAACGAAAATTATTACAAGTCCTACGGTCAACGAAAATAATTACGAGTCCTACGTTGTGGGCTAGGCTAGCCGACGTTCACTCGCTACAAATCGACCGTTTCTACACACGTATTTATTGTCGGCTAGGCTAGCCGACCGACGTTCGCTTACTCCGCCGCTGTACAATCGGCCGTGTTTCTATGTAATCATATTGTCGGCTAGGCTAGCCGACAAACACCAGCAGAAAATATTACAAGTCCTCGGGCTGCACGGTTTCGCTGTGTAAAACCGATAAGCTTATACCGTGAAGATCAGTACGAGACGGGCGCTCGACTGACGAACGTTCTTTACCCGGTGAGTAGAAGATATATGCTTAGTGTTGTTGTTGTTGTGAGTGTGTGCGTGCAGTTGCGAACATAAGATCGTTCAACGAAAAAATATTACAAGTCTTTCAGTGTCGGCTAGGCTAGCCGACACGCGTTCAGCGCACGACGTACGCGAAACGGCGTTAAATCGTTTCTCCATAAGGATAACACGGGCTCGACGACGGAGTAGACGGAACGAAAATTGTTCGCTCTTTCCGCGGACCAACCTCCGCCTCGGCTCTGGTGGTGGTGAACAGCACCCCCGTTTTATAAAACATTCACCCCTATTTCTGCTTCGACCTCGCTCGTTTTTCGCTGGCCGTCTGCTCCGTCGTCGCGTCCCGTGTTAAACTTACGGCGAACGGATTCACAGCGGTTTCGCGTACGTCGGGCGCTGGCGACAGCAGATTAGCGGTCGGCCTTTGTTAAGGATATACCCACACGAATGTACGTATATATATATCAAGTAAAAATATATATATATAATATATATATATTACTATATACTTAACATAGACATACTACTACTACTATACCGACACACAACGAAAATTATTACAAGTCCTACGGTCAACGAAAATAATTACGAGTCCTACGTTGTGGGCTAGGCTAGCCGACGTTCACTCGCTACAAATCGACCGTTTCTACACACGTATTTATTGTCGGCTAGGCTAGCCGACCGACGTTCGCTTACTCCGCCGCTGTACAATCGGACGTGTTTCTATGTAATCATATTGTCGGCTAGGCTAGCCGACAAACACCAGCAGAAAATATTACAAGTCCTCGGGCTGCACGGTTTCGCTGTGTAAAACCGATAAGCTTATACCGTGAAGATCAGTACGAGACGGGCGCTCGACTGACGAACGTTCTTTACCCGGTGAGTAGAAGATATATGCTTAGTGTTGTTGTTGTTGTGAGTGTGTGCGTGCAGTTGCGAACATAAGATCGTTCAACGAAAAAATATTACAAGTCTTTCAGTGTCGGCTAGGCTAGCCGACACGCGTTCAGCGCACGACGTACGCGAAACGGCGTTAAATCGTTTCTCCATAAGGATAACACGGGCTCGACGACGGAGTAGACGGAACGAAAATTGTTCGCTCTTTCCGCGGACCAACCTCCGCCTCGGCTCTGGGGGTGGTGAACAGCACCCCCGTTTTATAAAACATTCACCCCCTATTTCTGCTTCGACCTCGCTCGTTTTTCGCTGGCCGTCTGCTCCGTCGTCGCGTCCCGTGTTAAACTTACGGCGAACGGATTCACAGCGGTTTCGCGTACGTCGGGCGCTGGCGACAGCAGATTAGCGGTCGGCCTTTGTTAAGGATATACCCACACGAATGTACGTATATATATATCAAGTAAAAATATATATATATAATATATATATATTACTATATACTTAACATAGACATACTACTACTACTACTACTACTATACCGACACACAACGAAAATTATTACAAGTCCTACGGTCAACGAAAATAATTACGAGTCCTACGTTGTGGGCTAGGCTAGCCGACGTTCACTCGCTACAAATCGACCGTTTCTACACACGTATTTATTGTCGGCTAGGCTAGCCGACCGACGTTCGCTTACTCCGCCGCTGTACAATCGGCCGTGTTTCTATGTAATCATATTGTCGGCTAGGCTAGCCGACAAACACCAGCAGAAAATATTACAAGTCCTCGGGCTGCACGGTTTCGCTGTGTAAAACCGATAAGCTTATACCGTGAAGATCAGTACGAGACGGGCGCTCGACTGACGAACGTTCTTTACCCGGTGAGTAGAAGATATATGCTTAGTGTTGTTGTTGTTGTGAGTGTGTGCGTGCAGTTGCGAACATAAGATCGTTCAACGAAAAAATATTACAAGTCTTTCAGTGTCGGCTAGGCTAGCCGACACGCGTTCAGCGCACGACGTACGCGAAACGGCGTTAAATCGTTTCTCCATAAGGATAACACGGGCTCGACGACGGAGTAGACGGAACGAAAATTGTTCGCTCTTTCCGCGGACCAACCTCCGCCTCGGCTCTGGTGGTGGTGAACAGCACCCCCGTTTTATAAAACATTCACCCCTATTTCTGCTTCGACCTCGCTTGTTTTTCGCTGGCCGTCTGCTCCGTCGTCGCGTCCCGTGTTAAACTTACGGCGAACGGATTCACAGCGGTTTCGCGTACGTCGGGCGCTGGCGACAGCAGATTAGCGGTCGGCCTTTGTTAAGGATATACCCACACGAATGTACGTATATATATATCAAGTAAAAATATATATATATAATATATATATATTACTATATACTTAACATAGACATACTACTACTACTATACCGACACACAACGAAAATTATTACAAGTCCTACGGTCAACGAAAATAATTACGAGTCCTACGTTGTGGGCTAGGCTAGCCGACGTTCACTCGCTACAAATCGACCGTTTCTACACACGTATTTATTGTCGGCTAGGCTAGCCGACCGACGTTCGCTTACTCCGCCGCTGTACAATCGGCCGTGTTTCTATGTAATCATATTGTCGGCTAGGCTAGCCGACAAACACCAGCAGAAAATATTACAAGTCCTCGGGCTGCACGGTTTCGCTGTGTAAAACCGATAAGCTTATACCGTGAAGATCAGTACGAGACGGGCGCTCGACTGACGAACGTTCTTTACCCGGTGAGTAGAAGATATATGCTTAGTGTTGTTGTTGTTGTGAGTGTGTGCGTGCAGTTGCGAACATAAGATCGTTCAACGAAAAAATATTACAAGTCTTTCAGTGTCGGCTAGGCTAGCCGACACGCGTTCAGCGCACGACGTACGCGAAACGGCGTTAAATCGTTTCTCCATAAGGATAACACGGGCTCGACGACGGAGTAGACGGAACGAAAATTGTTCGCTCTTTCCGCGGACCAACCTCCGCCTCGGCTCTGGGGGTGGTGAACAGCACCCCCGTTTTATAAAACATTCACCCCCTATTTCTGCTTCGACCTCGCTCGTTTTTCGCTGGCCGTCTGCTCCGTCGTCGCGTCCCGTGTTAAACTTACGGCGAACCGATTCACAGCGGTTTCGCGTACGTCGGGCGCTGGCGACAGCAGATTAGCGGTCGGCCTTTGTTAAGGATATACCCACACGAATGTACGTATATATATATCAAGTAAAAATATATATATATATAATATATATATATTACTATATACTTAAAATAGACATACTACTACTACTACTACTACTATACCGACACACAACGAAAATTATTACAAGTCCTACGGTCAACGAAAATAATTACGAGTCCTACGTTGTGGGCTAGGCTAGCCGACGTTCACTCGCTACAAATCGACCGTTTCTACACACGTATTTATTGTCGGCTAGGCTAGCCGACCGACGTTCGCTTACTCCGCCGCTGTACAATCGGCCGTGTTTCTATGTAATCATATTGTCGGCTAGGCTAGCCGACAAACACCAGCAGAAAATATTACAAGTCCTCGGGCTGCACGGTTTCGCTGTGTAAAACCGATAAGCTTATACCGTGAAGATCAGTACGAGACGGGCGCTCGACTGACGAACGTTCTTTACCCGGTGAGTAGAAGATATATGCTTAGTGTTGTTGTTGTTGTGAGTGTGTGCGTGCAGTTGCGAACATAAGATCGTTCAACGAAAAAATATTACAAGTCTTTCAGTGTCGGCTAGGCTAGCCGACACGCGTTCAGCGCACGACGTACGCGAAACGGCGTTAAATCGTTTCTCCATAAGGATAACACGGGCTCGACGACGGAGTAGACGGAACGAAAATTGTTCGCTCTTTCCGCGGACCAACCTCCGCCTCGGCTCTGGTGGTGGTGAACAGCACCCCCGTTTTATAAAACATTCACCCCTATTTCTGCTTCGACCTCGCTCGTTTTTCGCTGGCCGTCTGCTCCGTCGTCGCGTCCCGTGTTAAACTTACGGCGAACGGATTCACAGCGGTTTCGCGTACGTCGGGCGCTGGCGACAGCAGATTAGCGGTCGGCCTTTGTTAAGGATATACCCACACGAATGTACGTATATATATATCAAGTAAAAATATATATATATAATATATATATATTACTATATACTTAACATAGACATACTACTACTACTATACCGACACACAACGAAAATTATTACAAGTCCTACGGTCAACGAAAATAATTACGAGTCCTACGTTGTGGGCTAGGCTAGCCGACGTTCACTCGCTACAAATCGACCGTTTCTACACACGTATTTATTGTCGGCTAGGCTAGCCGACCGACGTTCGCTTACTCCGCCGCTGTACAATCGGCCGTGTTTCTATGTAATCATATTGTCGGCTAGGCTAGCCGACAAACACCAGCAGAAAATATTACAAGTCCTCGGGCTGCACGGTTTCGCTGTGTAAAACCGATAAGCTTATACCGTGAAGATCAGTACGAGACGGGCGCTCGACTGACGAACGTTCTTTACCCGGTGAGTAGAAGATATATGCTTAGTGTTGTTGTTGTTGTGAGTGTGTGCGTGCAGTTGCGAACATAAGATCGTTCAACGAAAAAATATTACAAGTCTTTCAGTGTCGGCTAGGCTAGCCGACACGCGTTCAGCGCACGACGTACGCGAAACGGCGTTAAATCGTTTCTCCATAAGGATAACACGGGCTCGACGACGGAGTAGACGGAACGAAAATTGTTCGCTCTTTCCGCGGACCAACCTCCGCCTCGGCTCTGGGGGTGGTGAACAGCACCCCCGTTTTATAAAACATTCACCCCCTATTTCTGCTTCGACCTCGCTCGTTTTTCGCTGGCCGTCTGCTCCGTCGTCGCGTCCCGTGTTAAACTTACGGCGAACGGATTCACAGCGGTTTCGCGTACGTCGGGCGCTGGCGACAGCAGATTAGCGGTCGGCCTTTGTTAAGGATATACCCACACGAATGTACGTATATATATATCAAGTAAAAATATATATATATAATATATATATATTACTATATACTTAACATAGACATACTACTACTACTACTACTACTATACCGACACACAACGAAAATTATTACAAGTCCTACGGTCAACGAAAATAATTACGATTCCTACGTTGTGGGCTAGGCTAGCCGACGTTCACTCGCTACAAATCGACCGTTTCTACACACGTATTTATTGTCGGCTAGGCTAGCCGACCGACGTTCGCTTACTCCGCCGCTGTACAATCGGCCGTGTTTCTATGTAATCATATTGTCGGCTAGGCTAGCCGACAAACACCAGCAGAAAATATTACAAGTCCTCGGGCTGCACGGTTTCGCTGTGTAAAACCGATAAGCTTATACCGTGAAGATCAGTACGAGACGGGCGCTCGACTGACGAACGTTCTTTACCCGGTGAGTAGAAGATATATGCTTAGTGTTGTTGTTGTTGTGAGTGTGTGCGTGCAGTTGCGAACATAAGATCGTTCAACGAAAAAATATTACAAGTCTTTCAGTGTCGGCTAGGCTAGCCGACACGCGTTCAGCGCACGACGTACGCGAAACGGCGTTAAATCGTTTCTCCATAAGGATAACACGGGCTCGACGACGGAGTAGACGGAACGAAAATTTTTCGCTCTTTCCGCGGCGGACCAACCTCCGCCTCGGCTCTGGGGGTGGTGAACAGCACCCCCGTTTTATAAAACATTCACCCCCTATTTCTGCTTCGACCTCGCTTGTTTTTCGCTGGCCGTCTGCTCCGTCGTCGCGTCCCGTGTTAAACTTACGGCGAACGGATTCACAGCGGTTTCGCGTACGTCGGGCGCTGGCGACAGCAGATTAGCGGTCGGCCTTTGTTAAGGATATACCCACACGAATATACGTATATATATATCAAGTAAAAATATATATATATAATATATATATATTACTATATACTTAAAATAGACATACTACTACTACTACTACTACTATACCGACACACAACGAAAATTATTACAAGTCCTACGGTCAACGAAAATAATTACGAGTCCTACGTTGTGGGCTAGGCTAGCCGACGTTCACTCGCTACAAATCGACCGTTTCTACACACGTATTTATTGTCGGCTAGGCTAGCCGACCGACGTTCGCTTACTCCGCCGCTGTACAATCGGCCGTGTTTCTATGTAATCATATTGTCGGCTAGGCTAGCCGACAAACACCAGCAGAAAATATTACAAGTCCTCGGGCTGCACGGTTTCGCTGTGTAAAACCGATAAGCTTATACCGTGAAGATCAGTACGAGACGGGCGCTCGACTGACGAACGTTCTTTACCCGGTGAGTAGAAGATATATGCTTAGTGTTGTTGTTGTTGTGAGTGTGTGCGTGCAGTTGCGAACATAAGATCGTTCAACGAAAAAATATTACAAGTCTTTCAGTGTCGGCTAGGCTAGCCGACACGCGTTCAGCGCACGACGTACGCGAAACGGCGTTAAATCGTTTCTCCATAAGGATAACACGGGCTCGACGACGGAGTAGACGGAACGAAAATTGTTCGCTCTTTCCGCGGACCAACCTCCGCCTCGGCTCTGGGGGTGGTGAACAGCACCCCCGTTTTATAAAACATTCACCCCCTATTTCTGCTTCGACCTCGCTCGTTTTTCGCTGGCCGTCTGCTCCGTCGTCGCGTCCCGTGTTAAACTTACGGCGAACGAATTCACAGCGGTTTCGCGTACGTCGGGCGCTGGCGACAGCAGATTAGCGGTCGGCCTTTGTTAAGGATATACCCACACGAATGTACGTATATATATATCAAGTAAAAATATATATATATAATATATATTACTATATACTTAACATAGACATACTACTACTACTACTACTACTACTATACCGACACACAACGAAAATTATTACAAGTCCTACGGTCAACGAAAATAATTACGAGTCCTACGTTGTGGGCTAGGCTAGCCGACGTTCACTCGCTACAAATCGACCGTTTCTACACACGTATTTATTGTCGGCTAGGCTAGCCGGCCGACGTTCGCTTACTCCGCCGCTGCACAATCAGCCGTGTTTCTATGCAATCATATTGTCGGCTAGGCTAGCCGACAAACACCAGCAGAAAATATTACAAGTCCTCGGGCTGCACGGTTTCGCTGTGTAAAACCGATAAGCTTATACCGTGAAGATCAGTACGAGACGGGCGCTCGACTGACGAACGTTCTTTACCCGGTGAGTAGAAGATATATGCTTAGTTTTGTTGTTGTTGTGAGTGTGTGCGTGCAGTTGCGAACATAAGATCGTTCAACGAAAAAATATTACAAGTCTTTCAGTGTCGGCTAGGCTAGCCGACACGCGTTCAGCGCACGACGTACGCGAAACGGCGTTAAATCGTTTCTCCATAAGGATAACACGGGCTCGACGACGGAGTAGACGGAACGAAAATTGTTCGCTCTTTCCGCGGACCAACCTCCGCCTCGGCTCTGGGGGTGGTGAACAGCACCCCCGTTTGTAAAACATTCACCCCCTATTTCTGCTTCGACCTCGCTCGTTTTTCGCTGGCCGTCTGCTCCGTCGTCGCGTCCCGTGTTAAACTTACGGCGAACGGATTCACAGCGGTTTCGCGTACGTCGGGCGCTGGCGACAGCAGATTAGCGGTCGGCCTTTGTTAAGGATATACCCACACGAATGTACGTATATATATATCAAGTAAAAATATATATATATAATATATATATATTACTATATACTTAACATAGACATACTAATACTACTATACCGACACACAACGAAAATTATTACAAGTCCTACGGTCAACGAAAATAATTACGAGTCCTACGTTGTGGGCTAGGCTAGCCGACGTTCACTCGCTACAAATCGACCGTTTCTACACACGTATTTATTGTCGGCTAGGCTAGCCGACCGACTTTCGCTTACTCCGCCGCTGTACAATCGGCCGTGTTTCTATGTAATCATATTGTCGGCTAGGCTAGCCGACAAACACCAGCAGAAAATATTACAAGTCCTCGGGCTGCACGGTTTCGCTGTGTAAAACCGATAAGCTTATACCGTGAAGATCAGTACGAGACGGGCGCTCGACTGACGAACGTTCTTTACCCGGTGAGTAGAAGATATATGCTTAGTGTTGTTGTTGTTGTGAGTGTGTGCGTGCAGTTGCGAACATAAGATCGTTCAACGAAAAAATATTACAAGTCTTTCAGTGTCGGCTAGGCTAGACGACACGCGTTCAGCGCACGACGTACGCGAAACGGCGTTAAATCGTTTCTCCATAAGGATAACACGGGCTCGACGACGGAGTAGACGGAACGAAAATTGTTCGCTCTTTCCGCGGACCAACCTCCGCCTCGGCTCTGGGGGTGGTGAACAGCACCCCCGTTTTATAAAACATTCACACCTATTTCTGCTTCGACCTCGCTCGTTTTTCGCTGGCCGTCTGCTCCGTCGTCGCGTCCCGTGTTAAACTTACGGCGAACGGATTCACAGCGGTTTCGCGTACGTCGGGCGCTGGCGACAGCAGATTAGCGGTCGGCCTTTGTTAAGGATATACCCACACGAATGTACGTATATATATATCAAGTAAAAATATATATATATAATATATATATATTACTATATACTTAACATAGACATACTAATACAACTATACCGACACACAACGAAAATTATTACAAGTCCTACGGTCAACGAAAATAATTACGAGTCCTACGTTGTGGGCTAGGCTAGCCGACGTTCACTCGCTACAAATCGACCGTTTCTACACACGTATTTATTGTCGGCTAGGCTAGCCGACCGACGTTCGCTTACTCCGCCGCTGTACAATCGGCCGTGTTTCTATGTAATCATATTGTCGGCTAGGCTAGCCGACAAACACCAGCAGAAAATATTACAAGTCCTCGGGCTGCACGGTTTCGCTGTGTAAAACCGATAAGCTTATACCGTGAAGATCAGTACGAGACGGGCGCTCGACTGACGAACGTTCTTTACCCGGTGAGTAGAAGATATATGCTTAGTGTTGTTGTTGTTGTGAGTGTGTGCGTGCAGTTGCGAACATAAGATCGTTCAACGAAAAAATATTACAAGTCTAGGAGGGAGAGAGACAGAGCACTTCTGCTCCAGCTTCTGATCTGAAAGGACGCTCTCCTTGGACTGCTCTTCTCAGCTCTCTTCGCTGGACCTTCTACGGCTTTGCTGCCTTCGGCCACCTCGCCTTTCGACGAGGAATAACTCTTCTCTTCGTGGGAACCAAGCCAGCTGCTGCCGGTGAACTTAGTAGCTGGTAGAAAAAGCAGCTGGCCGAAGTTTGCCCTTGTAAGGACCACCTGCGCCGGAACAACATCTGCCGGACAGGAAAGAAGATTGCTCTGGGCTCACCTGGTGAGTGCCGCATTTCCAGTGTGTAATTCCTAACTTGTTCACGACCGTTAGGTAGCGCTGCCCCGGACGATCCTTGCAAGCCCCCACCAGTGGTAAGCGAGCTAGGATATCGCCGGGGTAAAGGGGCCAGTGGACACCAGTCTTGGTAAGGACTGGTATTCAACGAAGCTGGTCGTTAGCCCAGCTCCTCCCGCATCGTCGTGAACAAGGAAGACGCGCGGGTAATCCGGCTTCGGCCGGACCCGAGATCCCTGGCGTCTGGCAGTGACTGCCTAGCAGTCTCTGCCCGGCAGCCGTCGCACCTGGCCAGCATGCCTTCTACAGGCAACGGCCCAAGTGCCGAGTCGCTCGGCCCCGCCTTGCTACCCCATCTGGGCGACTCGCCCGATTCGCCTCGGGCGATGGAGACGGACGATCCTCTCCCCAACCCGCTTCCCCCTCTGCCGGCAGACGAGTCGGGCGAGTTCGCGACCGTTGGTCGGCGAAATCGCCCGGCTAAGAAGCCCAAGAGGACCCACGCACCTGGATCCACTTCCTCACAGACCTCGGCCATGGACATTGGACCTTCTCAGGGCCCACAGGTCGCGGTTCCGACTACTTCGACAGCAGCTCCGGCTGCTGCCGCTGTTGGTCGTGCGCCGCCCCTGTACGTCCATAGCGTATCCAATGTCGCCGCCTTATACAGACGGCTGATCGCGGCCCACGGCCTGTCGGCCGACAAGCTTGACCTGAAGCTGCTTGGCGGTGATACGGTCAGGATTGTCGTCCGCCAGCTCGAGGACCATCGCTTGGTCGAGGCCTTCCTCCAAGCGCATAACCTGCAGTATCACACCTTTACTCCTAAGCGCGTCAAGCCCTTGTCGGTAATTTTGCGAGGGCTCGACGCGCACACTGATCCTCAGGAGATCCTTATGGAACTCCGCGACCTCGGGTACCCGGTGCAGGCAATTTTCCGCCTGTACACTCACTCAGAAACCCGAGTACCTCTCCCGCTCGTCCGTCTCCAGCTCGAGAAGGGCGAGGCTGCAGACAAAATTTTCCACCTGACGCGGCTGTTTGGCTTCCGCGTCCGGGTGGAAACCAGTCGACCCCAGGGCAAGCTTGCGCAGTGCCACCGGTGCCAGAGGTTCGGCCACCACACCGACGTCTGCCGCAATGCCCCGGCCTGTCTCCGATGTTCTCTGGGACATTCAACACAGGCCTGCACTGTGGCAGACAAAACCAAATTTCGCTGCATAAATTGTGGTCAAGGCCACGCAGCGTCTAACGTAAACTGCCCGGTCTATAAGGCGGAGCTCCTGCGGAAGCAAAAGCCGCAGGGGCCCCTCCCGAAGCCACGGCAGCCAGTTATGCAACCCCAACCTAGACAGCCTAAAATGCAGGCTAGGCCTAAACCTTTGGCACAACCGGCACGGCGCGCGCCCTCTCCGGCTCCACCTCCAGCCCCTACAAAGGCAACTAAACGTACCGCGTCTCCTTCCACAGCAGAGACACGACCAGTAGCTGTTATCTCGGTTTTGGAGCCGGAGAATGAACCCTCCACCTCCGCGGAACCACCTACTCCCGCCTCTGAACCAGAGGTAGCCTCGCCGCCCCTGCCACCTCCGCGATTTCCGCGAGCAGGCATCAAACCCAGGAACAAAGGGATAACCACAACGGATGCTCGGCCCCGAGCTCCTGCCTGCCCACAGCCCAAGAAAAGTCCTGCTTCCCGGTATAAGTCCGACGAAGCGCAACAGCGTACTTTTCCTGCCGCTGATCCAAAACCGTCTGGCCCTGGTCCTATGGCTTCCACCATGACCCGATCTGCCGTAACACCTGGTCGCTCTTATGCGGCCTCAGTTTCCAGGCAAACCACCCAGTCCGTCAGTTCCAATGACGCACAGTTCGTCCGCGGCTTTCTGTCTAGCTACGACCTCCCGAAAGTCGCATCTCTCTTCAGGTCCATCCGAGCCCGCCTGGAAACTGCTGACCCAACTGAGAGATTCATGCTCTTGGTGGAAGCCTGCGAAGTCATAGGTCTTCTATGAACCGAGCCCTTAGACGAGATCTCTCGCTCGTAGCCTGGAATGCTAATAACATCGGTACCAAGCATTCCGACCTTCTTGAATTCCTGGCTCGGTTCAAACCCGACGTACTTCTCCTCGGGGAAACCCACCTGACCCCGGCGAACCGGTTTCGATTACCTAATTACGTGGTTTATCGGGATGACCGAGTTGGCCGACGAGGAGGCGGCACGGCGATCGCGGTGAGGACCTCCATAGGTCATCATCGTGTCGCTTTGCCGCAGCTTACCAACCTAGAGGCCACCGCCATTGAGGTCCACGGAGCTCTTGGCGGCGTCCTCGTGGTCTCAGCTTACAAGCCCCCACAAGCTGAACTCCTTGTCAGCGACCTGGACGTCATCTTCGATTCCCATCGAAGGGTAATTTTGGCCGGCGATCTGAATTGCAAGCATCGCGTTTGGAATAGTCGCCTGACTACTCCGAACGGGAGGCGCTTGCTCAGTTTTGTTGAATCGCGCCGGGCGATGGTGTTTGGTCCAGCGCAACCCACGTTCTTTCCGTCACTGCCTAACGCGGCTCCCGATGTTCTGGACATCGCGGTGACCCAAGGAATTGTCTGTCCGGTCGAGGTATTCTCACTTACGGAGCTGACATCCGACCACAACCCTATCTTGGTCCACGTCGCTACCCAGCACGCCTATGCACGTTCTGACAAGCAGAAGGTCATCGATTGGGATCGCTACGGCCCGGCCTTGTGCCGTAGATTGCCGCCAGCGGCCCCACTCGATTCCGTTCGCCTCCTAGACGAAGCAGTTGCGGGAATCGAAGAGGCAATCATCTCGGCTATAGGCGTGTCTTCACGTACGCGAGCTGGCTTCACGCCTGACTACCAACGGATCCCTGAGGAAGTCTCTCTTCTCGCTCGCGAGAGGAATTACTTCCGGAAACGTTGGCAGAGGACCCGTGATCCGGCCGATAAGGCAGCATACAATCGGCTCACCGGACGACTGCGTGGCAGTCTGAAGGCGTTCCGACGTAGCTGTTGGGAACTCGACGTGGCCCGAACGGGGGATGCGGACCCGCAATCTCACCCGTACAGAATACCTACCGCATTGACGGGACGGAGGCGCCGACCTCCACTTCCCGCCATTGTTGGACCGTTCGGTCGACTCCTGGGTCGCCCGGAGGAGAAGGCCGAGTACTTGGGCTTGTGTTTCGAGCGTCAGTTCGCTCCCAACCCGCCCATGGACTGGGACTTCGACGAACAAGTCGAGATGGCTGTGGAAGACTTTCTGTCTCTTCCGATCACGGCGGAGCCCGAACCCATCTCTTTGGAAGAGGTCTCAGATCGGCTCGCTGAACTTCAGCCAAGAAAGGCTCCAGGCCCGGACGGTGTTACCAACACCGCTCTACGACTTCTTCCCGAGCCTGGAGTTCAATTCTTGACTGATTTGTTCAACGCGTGTCTTAGACTGGCCTACTTTCCCAAGAAATGGCGAAAGGCGACGGTTATCGTGATCCCGAAGCAGGGAAAGGATACCACCCGCTCGGAAAACCTCCGGCCTATCAGCCTACTTTCCGCTACGTCCAAGGTTTTTGAGCGCCTCGTACAGCGTCGTGTACGAGAGCATCTAACCAACTTTGACGTGCTGGTCCCCGAACAGTTCGGCTTTCGTGTGGGGCATTCGACCACTCATCAACTGATGAGACTGGTGGAAAGCATCACGGAAGCCGGGTGTCGGAGAGAACGGACCGTTGGCTGTTTCTTAGATGTTGAGAAAGCCTTCGACAGCGTATGGCATGATGGCCTTTTATTCAAACTTAGGGAAGTCCAGCTCCCGGACTGCTACCTCCATCTGGTTGCTAGCTTTCTGACGGAGAGGACCTTCTGCGTGAGAGTTGGCGATTCTGTCTCTTCCGAGAGACGAATCACAGCCGGCGTCCCTCAAGGTAGTGTTCTAGGCCCCCTTCTGTTCTCGATCTACGTCAACGACGTGCCGAGACAGCCTGGAGTCCAGATGGCCCTCTTCGCTGACGACACGGCCGTATTTACGGCCGATCGTCATGAGGAAAGGGCCGTCCTACGACTGCAGCGCCAGCTCGACAAGCTCGTGGACTGGACTGAGAATTGGAGAGTGCAACTCAACGCCACCAAGAGCGTAGCCGTCGAATTCTCCAAGCGACGGAAGAACCCCGTTAGGCAACTACGTATCGGCAGAACGTACTTGCGCTGGTCCAACGAGGTCAAGTACCTCGGCTTACACCTCGACCGTCGGCTCACCTGGCGTACCCACGCACAGACAGTTCTAAAGCGAGCATCCACTCGCCTGTGCGCACTGTTTCCACTCCTGATCAGCTCAGCCATGACCAGGAAATTGGGTAGGATGATCGTCGGCGCGTATCTGCTGCCGGTCATTACCTACGCCTGCCCGGTCTGGGGTTACCTCGCCGCAATGCATAAAAAGAAGTTGCAGAGCGTCCTCGACAGAAGGCTTCGGCTAGCGGCCAAAGTCCCTCGTCGCTTCTCATCTCGCCTTCTAAGGAGAGGACTTGGCGTCCGCTCCTTAGACGACACTTTCAGGCGGCTTGCACGCAAATTTTATGCACGTGCGGCGAGGTTCCCAGGCAATCCTCTAGTGACTGGGCTGGGAAGGTACCGTATACGCCCAGGTGATTCGTGGAAACGCCCTCGGTGCATACTGCGCTAGCGTAGGCTAGCACAACAGCCGAGAATCGGCCTGCTATAGAGCACGCGCCCTACTTGGGCAGGGCCACGAGGCAGGAGCTCCAGAAGGTAGCTCGGAACTCAGTTTCCCGTGCGGTTCGTCTCTGCGACGCACAACCGCAAAGCCCAGAGCGAAAAAAAAAAAAAAAAAAAAAATATTACAAGTCTTTCAGTGTCGGCTAGGCTAGCCGACACGCGTTCAGCGCACGACGTACGCGAAACGGCGTTAAATCGTTTCTCCATAAGGATAACACGGGCTCGACGACGGAGTAGACGGAACGAAAATTGTTCGCTCTTTCCGCGGACCAACCTCCGCCTCGGCTCTGGGGGTGGTGAACAGCACCCCCGTTTTATAAAACATTCACCCCCTATTTCTGCTTCGACCTCGCTCGTTTTTCGCTGGCCGTCTGCTCCGTCGTCGCGTCCCGTGTTAAACTTACGGCGAACGGATTCACAGCGGTTTCGCGTACGTCGGGCGCTGGCGACAGCAGATTAGCGGTCGGCCTTTGTTAAGGATATACCCACACGAATGTACGTATATATATATCAAGTAAAAATTTATATATATAATATATATATATTACTATATACTTAAAATAGACATACTACTACTACTACTACTACTATACCGACACACAACGAAAATTATTACAAGTCCTACGGTCAACGAAAATAATTACGAGTCCTACGTTGTGGGCTAGGCTAGCCGACGTTCACTCGCTACAAATCGACCGTTTCTACACACGTATTTATTGTCGGCTAGGCTAGCCGACCGACGTTCGCTTACTCCGCCGCTGTACAATCGGCCGTGTTTCTATGTAATCATATTGTCGGCTAGGCTAGCCGACAAACACCAGCAGAAAATATTACAAGTCCTCGGGCTGCACGGTTTCGCTGTGTAAAACCGATAAGCTTATACCGTGAAGATCAGTACGAGACGGGCGCTCGACTGACGAACGTTCTTTACCCGGTGAGTAGAAGATATATGCTTAGTGTTGTTGTTGTTGTGAGTGTGTGCGTGCAGTTGCGAACATAAGATCGTTCAACGAAAAAATATTACAAGTCTTTCAGTGTCGGCTAGGCTAGCCGACACGCGTTCAGCGCACGACGTACGCGAAACGGCGTTAAATCGTTTCTCCATAAGGATAACACGGGCTCGACGACGGAGTAGACGGAACGAAAATTGTTCGCTCTTTCCGCGGCGGACCAACCTCCGCCTCGGCTCTGGGGGTGGTGAACAGCACCCCCGTTTTATAAAACATTCACCCCCTATTTCTGCTTCGACCTCGCTTGTTTTTCGCTGGCCGTCTGCTCCGTCGTCGCGTCCCGTGTTAAACTTACGGCGAACGGATTCACAGCGGTTTCGCGTACGTCGGGCGCTGGCGACAGCAGATTAGCGGTCGGCCTTTGTTAAGGATATACCCACACGAATGTACGTATATATATATCAAGTAAAAATATATATATATAATATATATATATTACTATATACTTAACATAGACATACTACTACTACTACTACTACTACTATACCGACACACAACGAAAATTATTACAAGTCCTACGGTCAACGAAAATAATTACGAGTCCTACGTTGTGGGCTAGGCTAGCCGACGTTCACTCGCTACAAATCGACCGTTTCTACACACGTATTTATTGTCGGCTAGGCTAGCCGACCGACTTTCGCTTACTCCGCCGCTGTACAATCGGCCGTGTTTCTATGTAATCATATTGTCGGCTGGGCTAGCCGACAAACACCAGCAGAAAATATTACAAGTCCTCGGGCTGCATGGTTTCGCTGTGTAAAACCGATAAGCTTATACCGTGAAGATCAGTACGAGACGGGCGCTCGACTGACGAACGTTCTTTACCCGGTTAGTAGAAGATATATGCTTAGTTTTGTTGTTGTTGTGAGTGTGTGCGTGCAGTTGCGAACATAAGATCGTTCAACGAAAAAATATTACAAGTCTTTCAGTGTCGGCTAGGCTAGCCGACACGCGTTCAGCGCACGACGTACGCGAAACGGCGTTAAATCGTTTCTCCATAAGGATAAGACGGGCTCGACGACGGAGTAGACGGAACGAAAATTGTTCGCTCTTTCCGCGGACCAACCTCCGCCTCGGCTCTGGTGGTGGTGAACAGCACCCCCGTTTTATAAAACATTCACCCCTATTTCTGCTTCGACCTCGCTCGTTTTTCGCTGGCCGTCTGCTCCGTCGTCGCGTCCCGTGTTAAACTTACGGCGAACGGATTCACAGCGGTTTCGCGTACGTCGGGCGCTGGCGACAGCAGATTAGCGGTCGGCCTTTGTTAAGGATATACCCACACGAATGTACGTATATATATATCAAGTAAAAATATATATATATAATATATATATATTACTATATACTTAACATAGACATACTAATACAACTATACCGACACACAACGAAAATTATTACAAGTCCTACGGTCAACGAAAATAATTACGAGTCCTACGTTGTGGGCTAGGCTAGCCGACGTTCACTCGCTACAAATCGACCGTTTCTACACACGTATTTATTGTCGGCTAGGCTAGCCGACCGACGTTCGCTTACTCCGCCGCTGTACAATCGGCCGTGTTTCTATGTAATCATATTGTCGGCTAGGCTAGCCGACAAACGCCAGCAGAAAATATTACAAGTCCTCGGGCTGCACGGTTTCGCTGTGTAAAACCGATAAGCTTATACCGTGAAGATCAGTACGAGACGGGCGCTCGACTGACGAACGTTCTTTACCCGGTGAGTAGAAGATATATGCTTAGTGTTGTTGTTGTTGTGAGTGTGTGCGTGCAGTTGCGAACATAAGATCGTTCAACGAAAAAATATTACAAGTCTTTCAGTGTCGGCTAGGCTAGACGACACGCGTTCAGCGCACGACGTACGCGAAACGGCGTTAAATCGTTTCTCCATAAGGATAACACGGGCTCGACGACGGAGTAGACGGAACGAAAATTGTTCGCTCTTTCCGCGGACCAACCTCCGCCTCGGCTCTGGGGGTGGTGAACAGCACCCCCGTTTTATAAAACATTCACACCTATTTCTGCTTCGACCTCGCTCGTTTTTCGCTGGCCGTCTGCTCCGTCGTCGCGTCCCGTGTTAAACTTACGGCGAACGGATTCACAGCGGTTTCGCGTACGTCGGGCGCTGGCGACAGCAGATTAGCGGTCGGCCTTTGTTAAGGATATACCCACACGAATGTACGTATATATATATCAAGTAAAAATATATATATATAATATATATATATTACTATATACTTAACATAGACATACTAATACAACTATACCGACACACAACGAAAATTATTACAAGTCCTACGGTCAACGAAAATAATTACGAGTCCTACGTTGTGGGCTAGGCTAGCCGACGTTCACTCGCTACAAATCGACCGTTTCTACACACGTATTTATTGTCGGCTAGGCTAGCCGACCGACGTTCGCTTACTCCGCCGCTGTACAATCGGCCGTGTTTCTATGTAATCATATTGTCGGCTAGGCTAGCCGACAAACACCAGCAGAAAATATTACAAGTCCTCGGGCTGCACGGTTTCGCTGTGTAAAACCGATAAGCTTATTCCGTGAAGATCAGTACGAGACGGGCACTCGACTGACGAACGTTCTTTACCCGGTGAGTAGAAGATATATGCTTAGAGTTGTTGTTGTTGTGAGTGTGTGCGTGCAGTTGCGAACATAAGATCGTTCAACGAAAAAATATTACAAGTCTTTCAGTGTCGGCTAGGCTAGCCGACACGCGTTCAGCGCACGACGTACGCGAAACGGCGTTAAATCGTTTCTCCATAAGGATAACACGGGCTCGACGACGGAGTAGACGGAACGAAAATTGTTCGCTCTTTCCGCGGACCAACCTCCGCCTCGGCTCTGGGGGTGGTGAACAGCACCCCCGTTTTATAAAACATTCACCCCCTATTTCTTCTTCGACCTCGCTTGTTTTTCGCTGGCCGTCTGCTCCGTCGTCGCGTCCCGTGTTAAACTTACGGCGAACGGATTCACAGCGGTTTCGCGTACGTCGGGCGCTGGCGACAGCAGATTAGCGGTCGGCCTTTGTTAAGGATATACCCACACGAATGTACGTATATATATATCAAGTAAAAATATATATATATAATATATATATATTACTATATACTTAAAATAGACATACTACTACTACTACTACTACTATACCGACACACAACGAAAATTATTACAAGTCCTACGGTCAACGAAAATAATTACGAGTCCTACGTTGTGGGCTAGGCTAGCCGAAGTTCACTCGCTACAAATCGACCGTTTCTACACACGTATTTATTGTCGGCTAGGCTAGCCGACCGACGTTCGCTTACTCCGCCGCTGTACAATCGGCCGTGTTTCTATGTAATCATATTGTCGGCTAGGCTAGCCGACAAACACCAGCAGAAAATATTACAAGTCCTCGGGCTGCACGGTTTCGCTGTGTAAAACCGATAAGCTTATACCGTGAAGATCAGTACGAGACGGGCGCTCGACTGACGAACGTTCTTTACCCGGTGAGTAGAAGATATATGCTTAGTGTTGTTGTTGTTGTGAGTGTGTGCGTGCAGTTGCGAACATAAGATCGTTCAACGAAAAAATATTACAAGTCTTTCAGTGTCGGCTAGGCTAGCCGACACGCGTTCAGCGCACGACGTACGCGAAACGGCGTTAAATCGTTTCTCCATAAGGATAACACGGGCTCGACGACGGAGTAGACGGAACGAAAATTGTTCGCTCTTTCCGCGGACCAACCTCCGCCTCGGCTCTGGGGTTGGTGAACAGCACCCCCGTTTTATAAAACATTCACCCCCTATTTCTGCTTCGACCTCGCTCGTTTTTCGCTGGCCGTCTGCTCCGTCGTCGCGTCCCGTGTTAAACTTACGGCGAAAGAATTCACAGCGGTTTCGCGTACGTCGGGCGCTGGCGACAGCAGATTAGCGGTCGGCCTTTGTTAAGGATATACCCACACGAATGTACGTATATATATATCAAGTAAAAATATATATATATAATATATATATTACTATATACTTAACATAGACATACTAATACTACGACTACTACTATACCGACACACAACGAAAATTATTACAAGTCCTACGGTCAACGAAAATAATTACGAGTCCTACGTTGTGGGCTAGGCTAGCCGACGTTCACTCGCTACAAATCGACCGTTTCTACACACGTATTTATTGTCGGCTAGGCTAGCCGGCCGACGTTCGCTTACTCCGCCGCTGTACAATCGGCCGTGTTTCTATGCAATCATATTGTCGGCTAGGCTAGCCGACAAACACCAGCAGAAAATATTACAAGTCCTCGGGCTGCACGGTTTCGCTGTGTAAAACCGATAAGCTTATACCGTGAAGATCAGTACGAGACGGGCGCTCGACTGACGAACGTTCTTTACCCGGTGAGTAGAAGATATATGCTTAGTGTTGTTGTTGTTGTGAGTGTGTGCGTGCAGTTGCGAACATAAGATCGTTCAACGAAAAAATATTACAAGTCTTTCAGTGTCGGCTAGGCTAGCCGACACGCGTTCAGCGCACGACGTACGCGAAACGGCGTTAAATCGTTTCTCCATAAGGATAACACGGGCTCGACGACGGAGTAGACGGAACGAAAATTGTTCGCTCTTTCCGCGGACCAACCTCCGCCTCGGCTCTGGGGGTGGTGAACAGCACCCCCGTTTTATAAAACATTCACCCCCTATTTCTGCTTCGACCTCGCTCGTTTTTCGCTGGCCGCCTGCTCCGTTGTCGCGTCCCGTGTTAAACTTACGGCGAACGGATTCACAGCGGTTTCGCGTACGTCGGGCGCTGGCGACAGCAGATTAGCGGTCGGCCTTTGTTAAGGATATACCCACACGAATGTACGTATATATATATCAAGTAAAAATATATATATATAATATATATATATTACTATATATATAACATAGACATACTAATACTACTATACCGACACACAACGAAAATTATTACAAGTCCTACGGTCAACGAAAATAATTACGAGTCCTACGTTGTGGGCTAGGCTAGCCGACGTTCACTCGCTACAAATCGACCGTTTCTACACACGTATTTATTGTCGGCTAGGCTAGCCGACCGACTTTCGCTTACTCCGCCGCTGTACAATCGGCCGTGTTTCTATGTAATCATATTGTCGGCTAGGCTAGCCGACAAACACCAGCAGAAAATATTACAAGTCCTCGGGCTGCACGGTTTCGCTGTGTAAAACCGATAAGCTTATACCGTGAAGATCAGTACGAGACGGGCGCTCGACTGACGAACGTTCTTTACCCGGTGAGTAGAAGATATATGCTTAGTTTTGTTGTTGTTGTGAGTGTGTGCGTGCAGTTGCGAACATAAGATCGTTCAACGAAAAAATATTACAAGTCTTTCAGTGTCGGCTAGGCTAGCCGACACGCGTTCAGCGCACGACGTACGCGAAACGGCGTTAAATCGTTTCTCCATAAGGATAAGACGGGCTCGACGACGGAGTAGACGGAACGAAAATTGTTCGCTCTTTCCGCGGACCAACCTCCGCCTCGGCTCTGGTGGTGGTGAACAGCACCCCCGTTTTATAAAACATTCACCGCTATTTCTGCTTCGACCTCGCTCGTTTTTCGCTGGCCGTCTGCTCCGTCGTCGCGTCCCGTGTTAACTTACGGCGAACGGATTCACAGCGGTTTCGCGTACGTCGGGCGCTGGCGACAGCAGATTAGCGGTCGGCCTTTGTTAAGGATATACCCACACGAATGTACGTATATATATATCAAGTAAAAATATATATATATATAATATATATATTACTATATACTTAACATAGACATACTAATACAAATATACCGACACACAACGAAAATTATTACAAGTCCTACGGTCAACGAAAATAATTACGAGTCCTACGTTGTGGGCTAGGCTAGCCGACGTTCACTCGCTACAAATCGACCGTTTCTACACACGTATTTATTGTCGGCTAGGCTAGCCGACCGACGTTCGCTTACTCCGCCGCTGTACAATCGGCCGTGTTTCTATGTAATCATATTGTCGGCTAGGCTAGCCGACAAACACCAGCAGAAAATATTACAAGTCCTCGGGCTGCACGGTTTCGCTGTGTAAAACCGATAAGCTTATACCGTGAAGATCAGTACGAGACGGGCGCTCGACTGACGAACGTTCTTTACCCGGTGAGTAGAAGATATATGCTTAGTGTTGTTGTTGTTGTGAGTGTGTGCGTGCAGTTGCGAACATAAGATCGTTCAACGAAAAAATATTACAAGTCTTTCAGTGTCGGCTAGGCTAGCCGACACGCGTTCAGCGCACGACGTACGCGAAACGGCGTTAAATCGTTTCTCCATAAGGATAACACGGGCTCGACGACGGAGTAGACGGAACGAAAATTGTTCGCTCTTTCCGCGGACCAACCTCCGCCTCGGCTCTGGGGGTGGTGAACAGCACCCCCGTTTTATAAAACATTCACCCCCTATTTCTGCTTCGACCTCGCTCGTTTTTCGCTGGCCGTCTGCTCCGTCGTCGCGTCCCGTGTTAAACTTACGGCGAACGGATTCACAGCGGTTTCGCGTACGTCGGGCGCTGGCGACAGCAGATTAGCGGTCGGCCTTTGTTAAGGATATACCCACACGAATGTACGTATATATATATCAAGTAAAAATATATATATATAATATATATATTACTATATACTTAACATAGACATACTAATACAACTATACCGACACACAACGAAAATTATTACAAGTCCTACGGTCAACGAAAATAATTACGAGTCCTACGTTGTGGGCTAGGCTAGCCGACGTTCACTCGCTACAAATCGACCGTTTCTACACACGTATTTATTGTCGGCTAGGCTAGCCGACCGACGTTCGCTTACTCCGCCGCTGTACAATCGGCCGTGTTTCTATGTAATCATATTGTCGGCTAGGCTAGCCGACAAACACCAGCAGAAAATATTACAAGTCCTCGGGATGCACGGTTTCGCTGTGTAAAACCAATAAGCTTATACCGTGAAGATCAGTACGAGACGGGCGCTCGACTGACGAACGTTCTTTACCCGGTGAGTAGAAGATATATGCTTAGTGTTGTTGTTGTTGTGAGTGTGTGCGTGCAGTTGCGAACATAAGATCGTTCAACGAAAAAATATTACAAGTCTTTCAGTGTCGGCTAGGCTAGACGACACGCGTTCAGCGCACGACGTACGCGAAACGGCGTTAAATCGTTTCTCCATAAGGATAACACGGGCTCGACGACGGAGTAGACGGAACGAAAATTGTTCGCTCTTTCCGCGGACCAACCTCCGCCTCGGCTCTGGGGGTGGTGAACAGCACCCCCGTTTTATAAAACATTCACCCCCTATTTCTGCTTCGACCTTGCTCGTTTTTCGCTGGCCGTCTGCTCCGTCGTCGCGTCCCGTGTTAAACTTACGGCGAACGGATTCACAGCGGTTTCGCGTACGTCGGGCGCTGGCGACAGCAGATTAGCGGTCGGCCTTTGTTAAGGATATACCCACACGAATGTACGTATATATATATCAAGTAAAAATATATATATATAATATATATATATTACTATATACTTAACATAGACATACTAATACTACTATACCGACACACAACGAAAATTATTACAAGTCCTACGGTCAACGAAAATAATTACGAGTCCTACGTTGTGGGCTAAGCTAGCCGACGTTCACTCGCTACAAATCGACCGTTTCTACACACGTATTTATTGTCGGCTAGGCTAGCCGACCGACGTTCGCTTACTCCGCCGCTGTACAATCGGCCGTGTTTCTATGTAATCATATTGTCGGCTAGGCTAGCCGACAAACACCAGCAGAAAATATTACAAGTCCTCGGGCTGCACGGTTTCGCTGTGTAAAACCGATAAGCTTATACCGTGAAGATCAGTACGAGACGGGCGCTCGACTGACGAACGTTCTTTACCCGGTGAGTAGAAGATATATGCTTAGTGTTGTTGTTGTTGTGAGTGTGTGCGTGCAGTTGCGAACATAAGATCGTTCAACGAAAAAATATTACAAGTCTTTCAGTGTCGGCTAGGCTAGACGACACGCGTTCAGCGCACGACGTACGCGAAACGGCGTTAAATCGTTTCTCCATAAGGATAACACGGGCTCGACGACGGAGTAGACGGAACGAAAATTGTTCGCTCTTTCCGCGGACCAACCTCCGCCTCGGCTCTGGGGGTGGTGAACAGCACCCCCGTTTTATAAAACATTCACCCCCTATTTCTGCTTCGACCTCGCTCGTTTTTCGCTGGCCGTCTGCTCCGTCGTCGCGTCCCGTGTTAAACTTACGGCGAACGGATTCACAGCGGTTTCGCGTACGTCGGGCGCTGGCGACAGCAGATTAGCGGTCGGCCTTTGTTAAGGATATACCCACACGAATGTACGTATATATATATCAAGTAAAAATATATATATATAATATATATATATTACTATATACTTAACATAGACATACTAATACTACTATACCGACACACAACGAAAATTATTACAAGTCCTACGGTCAACGAAAATAATTACGAGTCCTACGTTGTGGGCTAGGCTAGCCGACGTTCACTCGCTACAAATCGACCGTTTCTACACACGTATTTATTGTCGGCTAGGCTAGCCGACCGACTTTCGCTTACTCCGCCGCTGTACAATCGGCCGTGTTTCTATGTAATCATATTGTCGGCTGGGCTAGCCGACAAACACCAGCAGAAAATATTACAAGTCCTCGGGCTGCACGGTTTCGCTGTGTAAAACCGATAAGCTTATACCGTGAAGATCAGTACGAGACGGGCGCTCGACTGACGAACGTTCTTTACCCGGTTAGTAGAAGATATATGCTTAGTTTTGTTGTTGTTGTGAGTGTGTGCGTGCAGTTGCGAACATAAGATCGTTCAACGAAAAAATATTACAAGTCTTTCAGTGTCGGCTAGGCTAGCCGACACGCGTTCAGCGCACGACGTACGCGAAACGGCGTTAAATCGTTTCTCCATAAGGATAAGACGGGCTCGACGACGGAGTAGACGGAACGAAAATTGTTCGCTCTTTCCGCGGACCAACCTCCGCCTCGGCTCTGGTGGTGGTGAACAGCACCCCCGTTTTATAAAACATTCACCCCTATTTCTGCTTCGACCTCGCTCGTTTTTCGCTGGCCGTCTGCTCCGTCGTCGCGTCCCGTGTTAAACTTACGGCGAACGGATTCACAGCGGTTTCGCGTACGTCGGGCGCTGGCGACAGCAGATTAGCGGTCGGCCTTTGTTAAGGATATACCCACACGAATGTACGTATATATATATCAAGTAAAAATATATATATATAATATATATATATTACTATATACTTAACATAGACATACTACTACTACTACTACTACTACTATACCGACACACAACGAAAATTATTACAAGTCCTACGGTCAACGAAAATAATTACGAGTCCTACGTTGTGGGCTAGGCTAGCCGACGTTCACTCGCTACAAATCGACCGTTTCTACACACGTATTTATTGTCGGCTAGGCTAGCCGACCGACGTTCGCTTACTCCGCCGCTGTACAATCGGCCGTGTTTCTATGTAATCATATTGTCGGCTAGGCTAGCCGACAAACACCAGCAGAAAATATTACAAGTCCTCGGGCTGCACGGTTTCGCTGTGTAAAACCGATAAGCTTATACCGTGAAGATCAGTACGAGACGGGCGCTCGACTGACGAACGTTCTTTACCCGGTGAGTAGAAGATATATGCTTAGTGTTGTTGTTGTTGTGTGTGTGTGCGTGCAGTTGCGAACATAAGATCGTTCAACGAAAAAATATTACAAGTCTTTCAGTGTCGGCTAGGCTAGCCGACACGCGTTCAGCGCACGACGTACGCGAAACGGCGTTAAATCGTTTCTCCATAAGGATAACACGGGCTCGACGACGGAGTAGACGGAACGAAAATTGTTCGCTCTTTCCGCGGACCAACCTCCGCCTCGGCTCTGGGGGTGGTGAACAGCACCCCCGTTTTATAAAACATTCACCCCCTATTTCTGCTTCGACCTCGCTCGTTTTTCGCTGGCCGTCTGCTCCGTCGTCGCGTCCCGTGTTAAACTTACGGCGAACGGATTCACAGCGGTTTCGCGTACGTCGGGCGCTGGCGACAGCAGATTAGCGGTCGGCCTTTGTTAAGGATATACCCACACGAATGTACGTATATATATATCAAGAAAAAATATATATATATAATATATATATATATTACTATATACTTAACACAGACATACTACTACTACTACTACTACTATACCGACACACAACGAAAATTATTACAAGTCCTACGGTCAACGAAAATAATTACGAGTCCTACGTTGTGGGCTAGGCTAGCCGACGTTCACTCGCTACAAATCGAACGTTTCTACACACGTAATTATTGTCGGCTAGGCTAGCCGACCGACGTTCGCTTACTCCGCCGCTGTACAGTCGGCCGTGTTTCTATGTAATCATATTGTCGGCTAGGCTAGCCGACAAACACCAGCAGAAAATATTACAAGTCCTCGGGCTGCACGGTTTCGCTGTGTAAAACCGATAAGCTTATACCGTGAAGATCAGTACGAGACGGGCGCTCGACTGACGAACGTTCTTTACCCGATGAGTAGAAGATATATGCTTAGTGTTGTTGTTGTTGTGAGTGTGTGCGTGCAGTTGCGAACATAAGATCGTTCAACGAAAAAAAATTACAAGTCTTTCAGTGTCGGCTAGGCTAGCCGACACGCGT
Source organism: Magicicada septendecula (assembly GCA_034769895.1). Classification (NCBI taxonomy): domain Eukaryota; kingdom Metazoa; phylum Arthropoda; class Insecta; order Hemiptera; family Cicadidae; genus Magicicada; species Magicicada septendecula. The sequence goes on along the minus strand of JAWRYS010002015.1, from coordinate 91,460 downwards.
TCAGCGCACGACGTACGCGAAACGGCGTTAAATCGTTTCTCCATAAGGATAACACGGGCTCGACGACGGAGTAGACGGAACGAAAATTGTTCGCTCTTTCCGCGGACCAACCACCGCCTCGGCGCTGGGGGTGGTGAACGGCACCCCCGTTTTATTAAACTTTCACCCCTATTTCTGCTTCGACCTCGCTCGTTTTTCGCTGGCCGTCTGCTCCGTCGTCGCGTCCCGTGTTAAACTTACGGCGAACGGATTCACAGCGGTTTCGCGTACGTCGGGCGCTGGCGACAGCAGTTTAGCGGTCGGCCTTTGTTAAGGATATACCCACACGAATGTACGTATATATATATCAAGTAAAAATATATATATATAATATATATATATTACTATATACTTAAAATAGACATACTAATACTACTATACCGACACACAACGAAAATTATTACAAGTCCTACGGTCAACGAAAATAATTACGAGTCCTACGTTGTGGGCTAGGCTAGCCGACGTTCACTCGCTACAAATCGACCGTTTCTACACACGTATTTATTGTCGGCTAGGCTAGCCGACCGACGTTCGCTTACTCCGCCGCTGTACAATCGGCCGTGTTTCTATGTAATCATATTGTCGGCTAGGCTAGCCGATAAACACCAGCAGAAAATATTACAAGTCCTCGGGCTGCACGGTTTCGCTGTGTAAAACCGATAAGCTTATACCGTCAAGATCAGTACGAGACGGGCGCTCGACTGACGAACGTTCTTTACCCGGTGAGTAGAAGATATATGCTTAGTGTTGTTGTTGTTGTGAGTGTGTGCGTGCAGTTGCGAACATAAGATCGTTCAACGAAAAAATATTACAAGTCTTTCAGTGTCGGCTAGGCTAGACGACACGCGTTCAGCGCACGACGTACGCGAAACGGCGTTAAATCGTTTCTCCATAAGGATAACACGGGCTCGACGACGGAGTAGACGGAACGAAAATTGTTCGCTCTTTCCGCGGACCAACCTCCGCCTCGGCTCTGGGGGTGGTGAACAGCACCCCCGTTTTATAAAACATTCACCCCCTATTTCTGCTTCGACCTCGCTCGTTTTTCGCTGGCCGTCTGCTCCGTCGTCGCGTCCCGTGTTAAACTTACGGCGAACGGATTCACAGCGGTTTCGCGTACGTCGGGCGCTGGCGACAGCAGATTAGCGGTCGGCCTTTGTTAAGGATATACCCACACGAATGTACGTATATATATATCAAGTAAAAATATATATATATAATATATATATATTACTATATACTTAACATAGACATACTAATACTACTATACCGACACACAACGAAAATTATTACAAGTCCTACGGTCAACGAAAATAATTACGAGTCCTACGTTGTGGGCTAGGCTAGCCGACGTTCACTCGCTACAAATCGACCGTTTCTACACACGTATTTATTGTCGGCTAGGCTAGCCGACCGACGTTCGCTTACTCCGCCGCTGTACAATCGGCCGTGTTTCTATGTAATCATATTGTCGGCTAGGCTAGCCGACAAACACCAGCAGAAAATATTACAAGTCCTCGGGCTGCACGGTTTCGCTGTGTAAAACCGATAAGCTTATACCGTGAAGATCAGTACGAGACGGGCGCTCGACTGACGAACGTTCTTTACCCGGTGAGTAGAAGATATATGCTTAGTGTTGTTGTTGTTGTGAGTGTGTGCGTGCAGTTGCGAACATAAGATCGTTCAACGAAAAAATATTACAAGTCTTTCAGTGTCGGCTAGGCTAGACGACACGCGTTCAGCGCACGACGTACGCGAAACGGCGTTAAATCGTTTCTCCATAAGGATAACACGGGCTCGACGACGGAGTAGACGGAACGAAAATTGTTCGCTCTTTCCGCGGACCAACCTCCGCCTCGGCTCTGGGGGTGGTGAACAGCACCCCCGTTTTATAAAACATTCACCCCCTATTTCTGCTTCGACCTCGCTCGTTTTTCGCTGGCCGTCTGCTCCGTCGTCGCGTCCCGTGTTAAACTTACGGCGAACGGATTCACAGCGGTTTCGCGTACGTCGGGCGCTGGCGACAGCAGATTAGCGGTCGGCCTTTGTTAAGGATATACCCACACGAATGTACGTATATATATATCAAGTAAAAATATATATATATAATATATATATTACTATATACTTAAAATAGACATACTACTACTACTACTACTACTATACCGACACACAACGAAAATTATTACAAGTCCTACGGTCAACGAAAATAATTACAAGTCCTACGTTGTGGGCTAGGCTAGCCGACGTTCACTCGCTACAAATCGACCGTTTCTACACACGTATTTATTGTCGGCTAGGCTAGCCGACCGACGTTCGCTTACTCCGCCGCTGTAAAATCGGCCGTGTTTCTATGTAATCATATTGTCGGCTAGGCTAGCCGACAAACACCAGCAGAAAATATTACAAGTCCTCGGGCTGCACGGTTTCGCTGTGTAAAACCGATAAGCTTATACCGTGAAGATCAGTACGAGACGGGCGCTCGACTGACGAACGTTCTTTACCCGGTGAGTAGAAGATATATGCTTAGTGTTGTTGTTGTTGTGAGTGTGTGCGTGCAGTTGCGAACATAAGATCGTTCAACGAAAAAATATTACAAGTCTTTCAGTGTCGGCTAGGCTAGCCGACACGCGTTCAGCGCACGACGTACGCGAAACGGCGTTAAATCGATTCTCCATAAGGATAACACGGGCTCGACGACGGAGTAGACGGAACGAAAATTGTTCGCTCTTTCCGCGGACCAACCTCCGCCTCGGCTCTGGGGGTGGTGAACAGCACCCCCGTTTTATAAAACATTCACCCCCTATTTCTGCTTCGACCTCGCTTGTTTTTCGCTGGCCGTCTGCTCCGTCGTCGCGTCCCGTGTTAAACTTACGGCGAACGGATTCACAGCGGTTTCGCGTACGTCGGGCGCTGGCGACAGCAGATTAGCGGTCGGCCTTTGTTAAGGATATACCCACACGAATGTACGTATATATATATCAAGTAAAAATATATATATATAATATATATATATTACTATATACTTAACATAGACATACTACTACTACTACTACTACTACTATACCGACACACAACGAAAATTATTACAAGTCCTACGGTCAACGAAAATAATTACGAGTCCTACGTTGTGGGCTAGGCTAGCCGACGTTCACTCGCTACAAATCGACCGTTTCTACACACGTATTTATTGTCGGCTAGGCTAGCCGACCGACGTTCGCTTACTCCGCCGCTGTACAATCGGCCGTGTTTCTATGTAATCATATTGTCGGCTAGGCTAGCCGACAAACACCAGCAGAAAATATTACAAGTCCTCGGGCTGCACGGTTTCGCTGTGTAAAACCGATAAGCTTATACCGTGAAGATCAGTACGAGACGGGCGCTCGACTGACGAACGTTCTTTACCCGGTGAGTAGAAGATATATGCTTAGTGTTGTTGTTGTTGTGAGTGTGTGCGTGCAGTTGCGAACATAAGATCGTTCAACGAAAAAATATTACAAGTCTTTCAGTGTCGGCTAGGCTAGCCGACACGCGTTCAGCGCACGACGTACGCGAAACGGCGTTAAATCGTTTCTCCATAAGGATAACACGGGCTCGACGACGGAGTAGACGGAACGAAAATTGTTCGCTCTTTCCGCGGACCAACATCCGCCTCGGCTCTGGGGGTGGTGAACAGCACCCCCGTTTTATAAAACATTCACCCCCTATTTCTGCTTCGACCTCGCTCGTTTTTCGCTGGCCGTCTGCTCCGTCGTCGCGTCCCGTGTTAAACTTACGGCGAACGGATTCACAGCGGTTTCGCGTACGTCGGGCGCTGGCGACAGCAGATTAGCGGTCGGCCTTTGTTAAGGATATACCCACACGAATGTACGTATATATATATCAAGAAAAAATATATATATATAATATATATATATATATATATTACTATATACTTAACACAGACATACTACAACTACTACTACTACTATACCGACACACAACGAAAATTATTACAAGTCCTACGGTCAACGAAAATAATTACGAGTCCTACGTTGTGGGCTAGGCTAGCCGACGTTCACTCGCTACAAATCGAACGTTTCTACACACGTAATTATTGTCGGCTAGGCTAGCCGACCGACGTTCGCTTACTCCGCCGCTGTACGGTCGGCCGTGTTTCTATGTAATCATATTGTCGGCTAGGCTAGCCGACAAACACCAGCAGAAAATATTACAAGTCCTCGGGCTGCACGGTTTCGCTGTGTAAAACCGATAAGCTTATACCGTGAAGATCAGTACGAGACGGGCGCTCGACTGACGAACGTTCTTTACCCGGTGAGTAGAAGATATATGCTTAGTGTTGTTGTTGTTGTGAGTGTGTGCGTGCAGTTGCGAACATAAGATCGTTCAACGAAAAAAAATTACAAGTCTTTCAGTGTCGGCTAGGCTAGCCGACACGCGTTCAGCGCACGACGTACGCGAAACGGCGTTAAATCGTTTCTCCATAAGGATAACACGGGCTCGACGACGGAGTAGACGGAACGAAAATTGTTCGCTCTTTCCGCGGACCAACCACCGCCTCGGCGCTGGGGGTGGTGAACGGCACCCCCGTTTTATAAAACTTTCACCCCTATTTCTGCTTCGACCTCGCTCGTTTTTCGCTGGCCGTCTGCTCCGTCGTCGCGTCCCGTGTTAAACTTACGGCGAACGGATTCACAGCGGTTTCGCGTACGTCGGGCGCTGGCGACAGCAGATTAGCGGTCGGCCTTTGTTAAGGATATACCCACACGAATGTACGTATATATATATCAAGTAAAAATATATATATATAATATATATATATTACTATATACTTAAAATAGACATACTAATACTACTATACCGACACACAACGAAAATTATTACAAGTCCTACGGTCAACGAAAATAATTACGAGTCCTACGTTGTGGGCTAGGCTAGCCGACGTTCACTCGCTACAAATCGACCGTTTCTACACACGTATTTATTGTCGGCTAGGCTAGCCGACCGACGTTCGCTTACTCCGCCGCTGTACAATCGGCCGTGTTTCTATGTAATCATATTGTCGGCTAGGCTAGCCGATAAACACCAGCAGAAAATATTACAAGTCCTCGGGCTGCACGGTTTCGCTGTGTAAAACCGATAAGCTTATACCGTGAAGATCAGTACGAGACGGGCGCTCGACTGACGAACGTTCTTTACCCGGTGAGTAGAAGATATATGCTTAGTGTTGTTGTTGTTGTGAGTGTGTGCGTGCAGTTGCGAACATAAGATCGTTCAACGAAAAAATATTACAAGTCTTTCAGTGTCGGCTAGGCTAGACGACACGCGTTCAGCGCACGACGTACGCGAAACGGCGTTAAATCGTTTCTCCATAAGGATAACACGGGCTCGACGACGGAGTAGACGGAACGAAAATTGTTCGCTCTTTCCGCGGACCAACCTCCGCCTCGGCTCTGGGGGTGGTGAACAGCACCCCCGTTTTATAAAACATTCACCCCTATTTCTGCTTCGACCTCGCTCGTTTTTCGCTGGCCGTCTGCTCCGTCGTCGCGTCCCGTGTTAAACTTACGGCGAACGGATTCACAGCGGTTTCGCGTACGTCGGGCACTGGCGACAGCAGATTAGCGGTCGGCCTTTGTTAAGGATATACCCACACGAATGTACGTATATATATATCAAGTAAAAATATATATATATAATATATATATATTACTATATACTTAACATAGACATACTAATACAACTATACCGACACACAACGAAAATTATTACAAGTCCTACGGTCAACGAAAATAATTACGAGTCCTACGTTGTGGGCTAGGCTAGCCGACGTTCACTCGCTACAAATCGACCGTTTCTACACACGTATTTATTGTCGGCTAGGCTAGCCGACCGACGTTCGCTTACTCCGCCGCTGTACAATCGGCCGTGTTTCTATGTAATCATATTGTCGGCTAGGCTAGCCGACAAACACCAGCAGAAAATATTACAAGTCCTCGGGCTGCACGGTTTCGCTGTGTAAAACCGATAAGCTTATACCGTGAAGATCAGTACGAGACGGGCGCTCGACTGACGAACGTTCTTTACCCGGTGAGTAGAAGATATATGCTTAGTGTTGTTGTTGTTGTGAGTGTGTGCGTGCAGTTGCGAACATAAGATCGTTCAACGAAAAAATATTAAAAGTCTTTCAGTGTCGGCTAGGCTAGCCGACACGCGTTCAGCGCACGACGTACGCGAAACGGCGTTAAATCGTTTCTCCATAAGGATAACACGGGCTCGACGACGGAGTAGACGGAACGAAAATTGTTCGCTCTTTCCGCGGACCAACCTCCGCCTCGGCTCTGGGGGTGGTGAACAGCACCCCCGTTTTATAAAACATTCACCCCCTATTTCTGCTTCGACCTCGCTTGTTTTTCGCTGGCCGTCTGCACCGTCGTCGCGTCCCGTGTTAAACTTACGGCGAACGGATTCACAGCGGTTTCGCGTACGTCGGGCGCTGGCGACAGCAGATTAGCGGTCGGCCTTTGTTAAGGATATACCCACACGAATGTACGTATATATATATCAAGTAAAAATATATATATATAATATATATATATTACTATATACTTAAAATAGACATACTACTACTACTACTACTACTATACCGACACACAACGAAAATTATTACAAGTCCTACGGTCAACGAAAATAATTACGAGTCCTACGTTGTGGGCTAGGCTAGCCGACGTTCACTCGCTACAAATCGACCGTTTCTACACACGTATTTATTGTCGGCTAGGCTAGCCGACCGACGTTCGCTTACTCCGCCGCTGTACAATCGGCCGTGTTTCTATGTAATCATATTGTCGGCTAGGCTAGCCGACAAACACCAGCAGAAAATATTACAAGTCCTCGGGCTGCACGGTTTCGCTGTGTAAAACCGATAAGCTTATACCGTGAAGATCAGTACGAGACGGGCGCTCGACTGACGAACGTTCTTTACCCGGTGAGTAGAAGATATATGCTTAGTGTTGTTGTTGTTGTGAGTGTGTGCGTGCAGTTGCGAACATAAGATCGTTCAACGAAAAAATATTACAAGTCTTTCAGTGTCGGCTAGGCTAGACGACACGCGTTCAGCGCACGACGTACGCGAAACGGCGTTAAATCGTTTCTCCATAAGGATAACACGGGCTCGACGACGGAGTAGACGGAACGAAAATTGTTCGCTCTTTCCGCGGACCAACCTCCGCCTCGGCTCTGGGGGTGGTGAACAGCACCCCCGTTTTATAAAACATTCACCCCCTATTTCTGCTTCGACCTCGCTCGTTTTTCGCTGGCCGTCTGCTCCGTCGTCGCGTCCCGTGTTAAACTTACGGCGAACGGATTCACAGCGGTTTCGCGTACGTCGGGCGCTGGCGACAGCAGATTAGCGGTCGGCCTTTGTTAAGGATATACCCACACGAATGTACGTATATATATATCAAGTAAAAATATATATATATAATATATATATATTACTATATACTTAACATAGACATACTACTACTACTACTACTACTATACCGACACACAACGAAAATTATTACAAGTCCTACGGTCAACGAAAATAATTACGAGTCCTACGTTGTGGGCTAGGCTAGCCGACGTTCACTCGCTACAAATCGACCGTTTCTACACACGTATTTATTGTCGGCTAGGCTAGCCGACCGACGTTCGCTTACTCCGCCGCTGTACAATCGGCCGTGTTTCTATGTAATCATATTGTCGGCTAGGCTAGCCGACAAACACCAGCAGAAAATATTACAAGTCCTCGGGCTGCACGGTTTCGCTGTGTAAAACCGATAAGCTTATACCGTGAAGATCAGTACGAGACGGGCGCTCGACTGACGAACGTTCTTTACCCGGTGAGTAGAAGATATATGCTTAGTGTTGTTGTTGTTGTGAGTGTGTGCGTGCAGTTGCGAACATAAGATCGTTCAACGAAAAAATATTACAAGTCTTTCAGTGTCGGCTAGGCTAGACGACACGCGTTCAGCGCACGACGTACGCGAAACGGCGTTAAATCGTTTCTCCATAAGGATAACACGGGCTCGACGACGGAGTAGACGGAACGAAAATTGTTCGCTCTTTCCGCGGACCAACCTCCGCCTCGGCTCTGGGGGTGGTGAACAGCACCCCCGTTTTATAAAACATTCACCCCCTATTTCTGCTTCGACCTCGCTCGTTTTTCGCTGGCCGTCTGCTCCGTCGTCGCGTCCCGTGTTAAACTTACGGCGAACGGATTCACAGCGGTTTCGCGTACGTCGGGCGCTGGCGACAGCAGATTAGCGGTCGGCCTTTGTTAAGGATATACCCACACGAATGTACGTATATATATATCAAGTAAAAATATATATATATAATATATATATTACTATATACTTAAAATAGACATACTACTACTACTACTACTACTATACCGACACACAACGAAAATTATTACAAGTCCTACGGTCAACGAAAATAATTACAAGTCCTACGTTGTGGGCTAGGCTAGCCGACGTTCACTCGCTACAAATCGACCGTTTCTACACACGTATTTATTGTCGGCTAGGCTAGCCGACCGACGTTCGCTTACTCCGCCGCTGTAAAATCGGCCGTGTTTCTATGTAATCATATTGTCGGCTAGGCTAGCCGACAAACACCAGCAGAAAATATTACAAGTCCTCGGGCTGCACGGTTTCGCTGTGTAAAACCGATAAGCTTATACCGTGAAGATCAGTACGAGACGGGCGCTCGACTGACGAACGTTCTTTACCCGGTGAGTAGAAGATATATGCTTAGTGTTGTTGTTGTTGTGAGTGTGTGCGTGCAGTTGCGAACATAAGATCGTTCAACGAAAAAATATTACAAGTCTTTCAGTGTCGGCTAGGCTAGCCGACACGCGTTCAGCGCACGACGTACGCGAAACGGCGTTAAATCGATTCTCCATAAGGATAACACGGGCTCGACGACGGAGTAGACGGAACGAAAATTGTTCGCTCTTTCCGCGGACCAACCTCCGCCTCGGCTCTGGGGGTGGTGAACAGCACCCCCGTTTTATAAAACATTCACCCCCTATTTCTGCTTCGACCTCGCTTGTTTTTCGCTGGCCGTCTGCTCCGTCGTCGCGTCCCGTGTTAAACTTACGGCGAACGGATTCACAGCGGTTTCGCGTACGTCGGGCGCTGGCGACAGCAGATTAGCGGTCGGCCTTTGTTAAGGATATACCCACACGAATGTACGTATATATATATCAAGTAAAAATATATATATATAATATATATATATTACTATATACTTAACATAGACATACTACTACTACTACTACTACTACTATACCGACACACAACGAAAATTATTACAAGTCCTACGGTCAACGAAAATAATTACGAGTCCTACGTTGTGGGCTAGGCTAGCCGACGTTCACTCGCTACAAATCGACCGTTTCTACACACGTATTTATTGTCGGCTAGGCTAGCCGACCGACGTTCGCTTACTCCGCCGCTGTACAATCGGCCGTGTTTCTATGTAATCATATTGTCGGCTAGGCTAGCCGACAAACACCAGCAGAAAATATTACAAGTCCTCGGGCTGCACGGTTTCGCTGTGTAAAACCGATAAGCTTATACCGTGAAGATCAGTACGAGACGGGCGCTCGACTGACGAACGTTCTTTACCCGGTGAGTAGAAGATATATGCTTAGTGTTGTTGTTGTTGTGAGTGTGTGCGTGCAGTTGCGAACATAAGATCGTTCAACGAAAAAATATTACAAGTCTTTCAGTGTCGGCTAGGCTAGCCGACACGCGTTCAGCGCACGACGTACGCGAAACGGCGTTAAATCGTTTCTCCATAAGGATAACACGGGCTCGACGACGGAGTAGACGGAACGAAAATTGTTCGCTCTTTCCGCGGACCAACCTCCGCCTCGGCTCTGGGGGTGGTGAACAGCACCCCCGTTTTATAAAACATTCACCCCCTATTTCTGCTTCGACCTCGCTCGTTTTTCGCTGGCCGTCTGCTCCGTCGTCGCGTCCCGTGTTAAACTTACGGCGAACGGATTCACAGCGGTTTCGCGTACGTCGGGCGCTGGCGACAGCAGATTAGCGGTCGGCCTTTGTTAAGGATATACCCACACGAATGTACGTATATATATATCAAGTAAAAATATATATATATAATATATATATATTACTATATACTTAACATAGACATACTAATACTACTATACCGACACACAACGAAAATTATTACAAGTCCTACGGTCAACGAAAATAATTACGAGTCCTACGTTGTGGGCTAGGCTAGCCGACGTTCACTCGCTACAAATCGACCGTTTCTACACACGTATTTATTGTCGGCTAGGCTAGCCGACCGACGTTCGCTTACTCCGCCGCTGTACAATCGGCCGTGTTTCTATGTAATCATATTGTCGTCTAGGCTAGCCGACAAACACCAGCAGAAAATATTACAAGTCCTCGGGCTGCACGGTTTCGCTGTGTAAAACCGATAAGCTTATACCGTGAAGATCAGTACGAGACGGGCGCTCGACTGACGAACGTTCTTTACCGGTGAGTAGAAGATATATGCTTAGTGTTGTTGTTGTTGTGAGTGTGTGCGTGCAGTTGCGAACATAAGATCGTTCAACGAAAAAATATTACAAGTCTTTCAGTGTCGGCTAGGCTAGCCGACACGCGTTCAGCGCACGACGTACGCGAAACGGCGTTAAATCGTTTCTCCATAAGGATAACACGGGCTCGACGACGGAGTAGACGGAACGAAAATTGTTCGCTCTTTCCGCGGACCAACCTCCGCCTCGGCTCTGGGGGTGGTGAACAGCACCCCCGTTTTATAAAACATTCACCCCCTATTTCTGCTTCGACCTCGCTCGTTTTTCGCTGGCCGTCTGCTCCGTCGTCGCGTCCCGTGTTAAACTTACGGCGAACGGATTCACAGCGGTTTCGCGTACGTCGGGCGCTGGCGACAGCAGATTAGCGGTCGGCCTTTGTTAAGGATATACCCACACGAATGTACGTATATATATATCAAGTAAAAATATATATATATAATATATATATATTACTATATACTTAACATAGACATACTAATACTACTATACCGACACACAACGAAAATTATTACAAGTCCTACGGTCAACGAAAATAATTACGAGTCCTACGTTGTGGGCTAGGCTAGCCGACGTTCACTCGCTACAAATCGAACGTTTCTACACACGTAATTATTGTCGGCTAGGCTAGCCGACCGACGTTCGCTTACTCCGCCGCTGTACAGTCGGCCGTGTTTCTATGTAATCATATTGTCGGCTAGGCTAGCCGACAAACACCAGCAGAAAATATTACAAGTCCTCGGGCTGCACGGTTTCGCTGTGTAAAACCGATAAGCTTATACCGTGAAGATCAGTACGAGACGGGCGCTCGACTGACGAACGTTCTTTACCCGGTGAGTAGAAGATATATGCTTAGTGTTGTTGTTGTTGTGAGTGTGTGCGTGCAGTTGCGAACATAAGATCGTTCAACGAAAAAAAATTACAAGTCTTTCAGTGTCGGCTAGGCTAGCCGACACGCGTTCAGCGCACGACGTACGCGAAACGGCGTTAAATCGTTTCTCCATAAGGATAACACGGGCTCGACGACGGAGTAGACGGAACGAAAATTGTTCGCTCTTTCCGCGGACCAACCTCCGCCTCGGCTCTGGGGGTGGTGAACAGCACCCCCGTTTTATAAAACATTCACCCCCTATTTCTGCTTCGACCTCGCTTGTTTTTCGCTGGCCGTCTGCACCGTCGTCGCGTCCCGTGTTAAACTTACGGCGAACGGATTCACAGCGGTTTCGCGTACGTCGGGCGCTGGCGACAGCAGATTAGCGGTCGGCCTTTGTTAAGGATATACCCACACGAATGTACGTATATATATATCAAGTAAAAATATATATATATAATATATATATATTACTATATACTTAAAATAGACATACTACTACTACTACTACTACTATACCGACACACAACGAAAATTATTACAAGTCCTACGGTCAACGAAAATAATTACGAGTCCTACGTTGTGGGCTAGGCTAGCCGACGTTCACTCGCTACAAATCGACCGTTTCTACACACGTATTTATTGTCGGCTAGGCTAGCCGACCGACGTTCGCTTACTCCGCCGCTGTACAATCGGCCGTGTTTCTATGTAATCATATTGTCGGCTAGGCTAGCCGACAAACACCAGCAGAAAATATTACAAGTCCTCGGGCTGCACGGTTTCGCTGTGTAAAACCGATAAGCTTATACCGTGAAGATCAGTACGAGACGGGCGCTCGACTGACGAACGTTCTTTACCCGGTGAGTAGAAGATATATGCTTAGTGTTGTTGTTGTTGTGAGTGTGTGCGTGCAGTTGCGAACATAAGATCGTTCAACGAAAAAATATTACAAGTCTTTCAGTGTCGGCTAGGCTAGACGACACGCGTTCAGCGCACGACGTACGCGAAACGGCGTTAAATCGTTTCTCCATAAGGATAACACGGGCTCGACGACGGAGTAGACGGAACGAAAATTGTTCGCTCTTTCCGCGGACCAACCTCCGCCTCGGCTCTGGGGGTGGTGAACAGCACCCCCGTTTTATAAAACATTCACCCCCTATTTCTGCTTCGACCTCGCTCGTTTTTCGCTGGCCGTCTGCTCCGTCGTCGCGTCCCGTGTTAAACTTACGGCGAACGGATTCACAGCGGTTTCGCGTACGTCGGGCGCTGGCGACAGCAGATTAGCGGTCGGCCTTTGTTAAGGATATACCCACACGAATGTACGTATATATATATCAAGTAAAAATATATATATATAATATATATATATTACTATATACTTAACATAGACATACTAATACTACTATACCGACACACAACGAAAATTATTACAAGTCCTACGGTCAACGAAAATAATTACGAGTCCTACGTTGTGGGCTAGGCTAGCCGACGTTCACTCGCTACAAATCGACCGTTTCTACACACGTATTTATTGTCGGCTAGGCTAGCCGACCGACGTTCGCTTACTCCGCCGCTGTACAATCGGCCGTGTTTCTATGTAATCATATTGTCGGCTAGGCTAGCCGACAAACACCAGCAGAAAATATTACAAGTCCTCGGGCTGCACGGTTTCGCTGTGTAAAACCGATAAGCTTATACCGTGAAGATCAGTACGAGACGGGCGCTCGACTGACGAACGTTCTTTACCCGGTGAGTAGAAGATATATGCTTAGTGTTGTTGTTGTTGTGAGTGTGTGCGTGCAGTTGCGAACATAAGATCGTTCAACGAAAAAATATTACAAGTCTTTCAGTGTCGGCTAGGCTAGACGACACGCGTTCAGCGCACGACGTACGCGAAACGGCGTTAAATCGTTTCTCCATAAGGATAACACGGGCTCGACGACGGAGTAGACGGAACGAAAATTGTTCGCTCTTTCCGCGGACCAACCTCCGCCTCGGCTCTGGGGGTGGTGAACAGCACCCCCGTTTTATAAAACATTCACCCCTATTTCTGCTTCGACCTCGCTCGTTTTTCGCTGGCCGTCTGCTCCGTCGTCGCGTCCCGTGTTAAACTTACGGCGAACGGATTCACAGCGGTTTCGCGTACGTCGGGCGCTGGCGACAGCAGATTAGCGGTCGGCCTTTGTTAAGGATATACCCACACGAATGTACGTATATATATATCAAGTAAAAATATATATATATAATATATATATTACTATATACTTAAAATAGACATACTACTACTACTACTACTACTATACCGACACACAACGAAAATTATTACAAGTCCTACGGTCAACGAAAATAATTACAAGTCCTACGTTGTGGGCTAGGCTAGCCGACGTTCACTCGCTACAAATCGACCGTTTCTACACACGTATTTATTGTCGGCTAGGCTAGCCGACCGACGTTCGCTTACTCCGCCGCTGTAAAATCGGCCGTGTTTCTATGTAATCATATTGTCGGCTAGGCTAGCCGACAAACACCAGCAGAAAATATTACAAGTCCTCGGGCTGCACGGTTTCGCTGTGTAAAACCGATAAGCTTATACCGTGAAGATCAGTACGAGACGGGCGCTCGACTGACGAACGTTCTTTACCCGGTGAGTAGAAGATATATGCTTAGTGTTGTTGTTGTTGTGAGTGTGTGCGTGCAGTTGCGAACATAAGATCGTTCAACGAAAAAATATTACAAGTCTTTCAGTGTCGGCTAGGCTAGCCGACACGCGTTCAGCGCACGACGTACGCGAAACGGCGTTAAATCGATTCTCCATAAGGATAACACGGGCTCGACGACGGAGTAGACGGAACGAAAATTGTTCGCTCTTTCCGCGGACCAACCTCCGCCTCGGCTCTGGGGGTGGTGAACAGCACCCCCGTTTTATAAAACATTCACCCCCTATTTCTGCTTCGACCTCGCTTGTTTTTCGCTGGCCGTCTGCTCCGTCGTCGCGTCCCGTGTTAAACTTACGGCGAACGGATTCACAGCGGTTTCGCGTACGTCGGGCGCTGGCGACAGCAGATTAGCGGTCGGCCTTTGTTAAGGATATACCCACACGAATGTACGTATATATATATCAAGTAAAAATATATATATATAATATATATATATTACTATATACTTAACATAGACATACTACTACTACTACTACTACTACTATACCGACACACAACGAAAATTATTACAAGTCCTACGGTCAACGAAAATAATTACGAGTCCTACGTTGTGGGCTAGGCTAGCCGACGTTCACTCGCTACAAATCGACCGTTTCTACACACGTATTTATTGTCGGCTAGGCTAGCCGACCGACGTTCGCTTACTCCGCCGCTGTACAATCGGCCGTGTTTCTATGTAATCATATTGTCGGCTAGGCTAGCCGACAAACACCAGCAGAAAATATTACAAGTCCTCGGGCTGCACGGTTTCGCTGTGTAAAACCGATAAGCTTATACCGTGAAGATCAGTACGAGACGGGCGCTCGACTGACGAACGTTCTTTACCCGGTGAGTAGAAGATATATGCTTAGTGTTGTTGTTGTTGTGAGTGTGTGCGTGCAGTTGCGAACATAAGATCGTTCAACGAAAAAATATTACAAGTCTTTCAGTGTCGGCTAGGCTAGCCGACACGCGTTCAGCGCACGACGTACGCGAAACGGCGTTAAATCGTTTCTCCATAAGGATAACACGGGCTCGACGACGGAGTAGACGGAACGAAAATTGTTCGCTCTTTCCGCGGACCAACCTCCGCCTCGGCTCTGGGGGTGGTGAACAGCACCCCCGTTTTATAAAACATTCACCCCCTATTTCTGCTTCGACCTCGCTCGTTTTTCGCTGGCCGTCTGCTCCGTCGTCGCGTCCCGTGTTAAACTTACGGCGAACGGATTCACAGCGGTTTCGCGTACGTCGGGCGCTGGCGACAGCAGATTAGCGGTCGGCCTTTGTTAAGGATATACCCACACGAATGTACGTATATATATATCAAGTAAAAATATATATATATAATATATATATATTACTATATACTTAACATAGACATACTAATACTACTATACCGACACACAACGAAAATTATTACAAGTCCTACGGTCAACGAAAATAATTACGAGTCCTACGTTGTGGGCTAGGCTAGCCGACGTTCACTCGCTACAAATCGACCGTTTCTACACACGTATTTATTGTCGGCTAGGCTAGCCGACCGACGTTCGCTTACTCCGCCGCTGTACAATCGGCCGTGTTTCTATGTAATCATATTGTCGTCTAGGCTAGCCGACAAACACCAGCAGAAAATATTACAAGTCCTCGGGCTGCACGGTTTCGCTGTGTAAAACCGATAAGCTTATACCGTGAAGATCAGTACGAGACGGGCGCTCGACTGACGAACGTTCTTTACCGGTGAGTAGAAGATATATGCTTAGTGTTGTTGTTGTTGTGAGTGTGTGCGTGCAGTTGCGAACATAAGATCGTTCAACGAAAAAATATTACAAGTCTTTCAGTGTCGGCTAGGCTAGCCGACACGCGTTCAGCGCACGACGTACGCGAAACGGCGTTAAATCGTTTCTCCATAAGGATAACACGGGCTCGACGACGGAGTAGACGGAACGAAAATTGTTCGCTCTTTCCGCGGACCAACCTCCGCCTCGGCTCTGGGGGTGGTGAACAGCACCCCCGTTTTATAAAACATTCACCCCCTATTTCTGCTTCGACCTCGCTCGTTTTTCGCTGGCCGTCTGCTCCGTCGTCGCGTCCCGTGTTAAACTTACGGCGAACGGATTCACAGCGGTTTCGCGTACGTCGGGCGCTGGCGACAGCAGATTAGCGGTCGGCCTTTGTTAAGGATATACCCACACGAATGTACGTATATATATATCAAGAAAAAATATATATATATAATATATATATATATATATTACTATATACTTAACACAGACATACTACTACTACTACTACTACTATACCGACACACAACGAAAATTATTACAAGTCCTACGGTCAACGAAAATAATTACGAGTCCTACGTTGTGGGCTAGGCTAGCCGACGTTCACTCGCTACAAATCGAACGTTTCTACACACGTAATTATTGTCGGCTAGGCTAGCCGACCGACGTTCGCTTACTCCGCCGCTGTACAGTCGGCCGTGTTTCTATGTAATCATATTGTCGGCTAGGCTAGCCGACAAACACCAGCAGAAAATATTACAAGTCCTCGGGCTGCACGGTTTCGCTGTGTAAAACCGATAAGCTTATACCGTGAAGATCAGTACGAGACGGGCGCTCGACTGACGAACGTTCTTTACCCGGTGAGTAGAAGATATATGCTTAGTGTTGTTGTTGTTGTGAGTGTGTGCGTGCAGTTGCGAACATAAGATCGTTCAACGAAAAAAAATTACAAGTCTTTCAGTGTCGGCTAGGCTAGCCGACACGCGTTCAGCGCACGACGTACGCGAAACGGCGTTAAATCGTTTCTCCATAAGGATAACACGGGCTCGACGACGGAGTAGACGGAACGAAAATTGTTCGCTCTTTCCGCGGACCAACCACCGCCTCGGCGCTGGGGGTGGTGAACGGCACCCCCGTTTTATAAAACTTTCACCCCTATTTCTGCTTCGACCTCGCTCGTTTTTCGCTGGCCGTCTGCTCCGTCGTCGCGTCCCGTGTTAAACTTACGGCGAACGGATTCACAGCGGTTTCGCGTACGTCGGGCGCTGGCTACAGCAGATTAGCGGTCGGCCTTTGTTAAGGATATACCCACACGAATGTACGTATATATATATCAAGTAAAAATATATATATATAATATATATATATTACTATATACTTAAAATAGACATACTAATACTACTATACCGACACACAACGAAAATTATTACAAGTCCTACGGTCAACGAAAATAATTACGAGTCCTACGTTGTGGGCTAGGCTAGCCGACGTTCACTCGCTACAAATCGACCGTTTCTACACACGTATTTATTGTCGGCTAGGCTAGCCGACCGACGTTCGCTTACTCCGCCGCTGTACAATCGGCCGTGTTTCTATGTAATCATATTGTCGGCTAGGCTAGCCGATAAACACCAGCAGAAAATATTACAAGTCCTCGGGCTGCACGGTTTCGCTGTGTAAAACCGATAAGCTTATACCGTGAAGATCAGTACGAGACGGGCGCTCGACTGACGAACGTTCTTTACCCGGTGAGTAGAAGATATATGCTTAGTGTTGTTGTTGTTGTGAGTGTGTGCGTGCAGTTGCGAACATAAGATCGTTCAACGAAAAAATATTACAAGTCTTTCAGTGTCGGCTAGGCTAGACGACACGCGTTCAGCGCACGACGTACGCGAAACGGCGTTAAATCGTTTCTCCATAAGGATAACACGGGCTCGACGACGGAGTAGACGGAACGAAAATTGTTCGCTCTTTCCGCGGACCAACCTCTGCCTCGGCTCTGGGGGTGGTGAACAGCACCCCCGTTTTATAAAACATTCACCCCTATTTCTGCTTCGACCTCGCTCGTTTTTCGCTGGCCGTCTGCTCCGTCGTCGCGTCCCGTGTTAAACTTACGGCGAACGGATTCACAGCGGTTTCGCGTACGTCGGGCGCTGGCGACAGCAGATTAGCGGTCGGCCTTTGTTAAGGATATACCCACACGAATGTACGTATATATATATCAAGTAAAAATATATATATATAATATATATATATTACTATATACTTAACATAGACATACTAATACAACTATACCGACACACAACGAAAATTATTACAAGTCCTACGGTCAACGAAAATAATTACGAGTCCTACGTTGTGGGCTAGGCTAGCCGACGTTCACTCGCTACAAATCGACCGTTTCTACACACGTATTTATTGTCGGCTAGGCTAGCCGACCGACGTTCGCTTACTCCGCCGCTGTACAATCGGCCGTGTTTCTATGTAATCATATTGTCGGCTAGGCTAGCCGACAAACACCAGCAGAAAATATTACAAGTCCTCGGGCTGCACGGTTTCGCTGTGTAAAACCGATAAGCTTATACCGTGAAGATCAGTACGAGACGGGCGCTCGACTGACGAACGTTCTTTACCCGGTGAGTAGAAGATATATGCTTAGTGTTGTTGTTGTTGTGAGTGTGTGCGTGCAGTTGCGAACATAAGATCGTTCAACGAAAAAATATTACAAGTCTTTCAGTGTCGGCTAGGCTAGCCGACACGCGTTCAGCGCACAACGTACGCGAAACGGCGTTAAATCGTTTCTCCATAAGGATAACACGGGCTCGACGACGGAGTAGACGGAACGAAAATTGTTCGCTCTTTCCGCGGACCAACCTCCGCCTCGGCTCTGGGGGTGGTGAACAGCACCCCCGTTTTATAAAACATTCACCCCCTATTTCTGCTTCGACCTCGCTTGTTTTTCGCTGGCCGTCTGCTCCGTCGTCGCGTCCCGTGTTAAACTTACGGCGAACGGATTCACAGCGGTTTCGCGTACGTCGGGCGCTGGCGACAGCAGATTAGCGGTCGGCCTTTGTTAAGGATATACCCACACGAATGTACGTATATATATATCAAGTAAAAATATATATATATAATATATATATATTACTATATACTTAAAATAGACATACTACTACTACTACTACTACTATACCGACACACAACGAAAATTATTACAAGTCCTACGGTCAACGAAAATAATTACGAGTCCTACGTTGTGGGCTAGGCTAGCCGACGTTCACTCGCTACAAATCGACCGTTTCTACACACGTATTTATTGTCGGCTAGGCTAGCCGACCGAAGTTCGCTTACTCCGCCGCTGTACAATCGGCCGTGTTTCTATGTAATCATATTGTCGGCTAGGCTAGCCGACAAACACCAGCAGAAAATATTACAAGTCCTCGGGCTGCACGGTTTCGCTGTGTAAAACCGATAAGCTTATACCGTGAAGATCAGTACGAGACGGGCGCTCGACTGACGAACGTTCTTTACCCGGTGAGTAGAAGATATATGCTTAGTGTTGTTGTTGTTGTGAGTGTGTGCGTGCAGTTGCGAACATAAGATCGTTCAACGAAAAAATATTACAAGTCTTTCAGTGTCGGCTAGGCTAGACGACACGCGTTCAGCGCACGACGTACGCGAAACGGCGTTAAATCGTTTCTCCATAAGGATAACACGGGCTCGACGACGGAGTAGACGGAACGAAAATTGTTCGCTCTTTCCGCGGACCAACCTCCGCCTCGGCTCTGGGGGTGGTGAACAGCACCCCCGTTTTATAAAACATTCACCCCCTATTTCTGCTTCGACCTCGCTCGTTTTTCGCTGGCCGTCTGCTCCGTCGTCGCGTCCCGTGTTAAACTTACGGCGAACGGATTCACAGCGGTTTCGCGTACGTCGGGCGCTGGCGACAGCAGATTAGCGGTCGGCCTTTGTTAAGGATATACCCACACGAATGTACGTATATATATATCAAGTAAAAATATATATATAATATATATATTACTATATACTTAAAATAGACATACTACTACTACTACTACTACTATACCGACACACAACGAAAATTATTACAAGTCCTACGGTCAACGAAAATAATTACGAGTCCTACGTTGTGGGCTAGGCTAGCCGACGTTCACTCGCTACAAATCGACCGTTTCTACACACGTATTTATTGTCGGCTAGGCTAGCCGACCGACGTTCGCTTACTCCGCCGCTGTACAATCGGCCGTGTTTCTATGTAATCATATTGTCGGCTAGGCTACCCGACAAACACCAGCAGAAAATATTACAAGTCCTCGGGCTGCACGGTTTTCGCTGTGTAAAACCGATAAGCTTATACCGTGAAGATCAGTACGAGACGGGCGCTCGACTGACGAACGTTCTTTACCCGGTGAGTAGAAGATATATGCTTAGTGTTGTTGTTGTTGTGAGTGTGTGCGTGCAGTTGCGAACATAAGATCGTTCAACGAAAAAATATTACAAGTCTTTCAGTGTCGGCTAGGCTAGCCGACACGCGTTCAGCGCACGACGTACGCGAAACGGCGTTAAATCGTTTCTCCATAAGGATAACACGGGCTCGACGACGGAGTAGACGGAACGAAAATTGTTCGCTCTTTCCGCGGACCAACCTCCGCCTCGGCTCTGGGGGTGGTGAACAGCACCCCCGTTTTATAAAACATTCACCCCCTATTTCTGCTTCGACCTCGCTCGTTTTTCGCTGGCCGTCTGCTCCGTCGTCGCGTCCCGTGTTAAACTTACGGCGAACGGATTCACAGCGGTTTCGCGTACGTCGGGCGCTGGCGACAGCAGATTAGCGGTCGGCCTTTGTTAAGGATATACCCACACGAATGTACGTATATATATATGAAGTAAAAATATATATATATAATATATATATTACTATATACTTAACATAGACATACTACTACTACTATACCGACACACAACGAAAATTATTACAAGTCCTACTGTCAACGAAAATAATTACGAGTCCTACGTTGTGGGCTAGGCTAGCCGACGTTCACTCGCTACAAATCGACCGTTTCTACACACGTATTTATTGTCGGCTAGGCTAGCCGACCGACGTTCGCTTACTCCGCCGCTGTACAATCGGCCGTGTTTCTATGTAATCATATTGTCGGCTAGGCTAGCCGACAAACACCAGCAGAAAATATTACAAGTCCTCGGGCTGCACGGTTTCGCTGTGTAAAACCGATAAGCTTATACCGTGAAGATCAGTACGAGACGGGCGCTCGACTGACGAACGTTCTTTACCCGGTGAGTAGAAGATATATGCTTAGTGTTGTTGTTGTTGTGAGTGTGTGCGTGCAGTTGCGAACATAAGATCGTTCAACGAAAAAATATTACAAGTCTTTCAGTGTCGGCTAGGCTAGCCGACACGCGTTCAGCGCACGACGTACGCGAAACGGCGTTAAATCGTTTCTCCATAAGGATAACACGGGCTCGACGACGGAGTAGACGGAACGAAAATTGTTCGCTCTTTCCGCGGACCAACCTCCGCCTCGGCTCTGGGGGTGGTGAACAGCACCCCCGTTTTATAAAACATTCACCCCCTATTTCTGCTTCGACCTCGCTCGTTTTTCGCTGGCCGTCTGCTCCGTCGTCGCGTCCCGTGTTAAACTTACGGCGAACGGATTCACAGCGGTTTCGCGTACGTCGGGCGCTGGCGACAGCAGATTAGCGGTCGGCCTTTGTTAAGGATATACCCACACGAATGTACGTATATATATATGAAGTAAAAATATATATATATAATATATATATTACTATATACTTAACATAGACATACTACTACTACTATACCGACACACAACGAAAATTATTACAAGTCCTACTGTCAACGAAAATAATTACGAGTCCTACGTTGTGGGCTAGGCTAGCCGACGTTCACTCGCTACAAATCGACCGTTTCTACACACGTATTTATTGTCGGCTAGGCTAGCCGACCGACGTTCGCTTACTCCGCCGCTGTACAATCGGCCGTGTTTCTATGTAATCATATTGTCGGCTAGGCTAGCCGACAAACACCAGCAGAAAATATTACAAGTCCTCGGGCTGCACGGTTTCGCTGTGTAAAACCGATAAGCTTATACCGTGAAGATCAGTACGAGACGGGCGCTCGACTGACGAACGTTCTTTACCCGGTGAGTAGAAGATATATGCTTAGTGTTGTTGTTGTTGTGAGTGTGTGCGTGCAGTTGCGAACATAAGATCGTTCAACGAAAAAATATTACAAGTCTTTCAGTGTCGGCTAGGCTAGCCGACACGCGTTCAGCGCACGACGTACGCGAAACGGCGTTAAATCGTTTCTCCATAAGGATAACACGGGCTCGACGACGGAGTAGACGGAACGAAAATTGTTCGCTCTTTCCGCGGACCAACCTCCGCCTCGGCTCTGGGGGTGGTGAACAGCACCCCCGTTTTATAAAACATTCACCCCCTATTTCTGCTTCGACCTCGCTCGTTTTTCGCTGGCCGTCTGCTCCGTCGTCGCGTCCCGTGTTAAACTTACGGCGAACGGATTCACAGCGGTTTCGCGTACGTCGGGCGCTGGCGACAGCAGATTAGCGGTCCGCCTTTGTTAAGGATATACCCACACGAATGTACGTATATATATATCAAGTAAAAATATATATATATAATATATATATATATTACTATATATTTAACATAGACATACTACTACTACTACTACTACTATACCGACACACAACGAAAATTATTACAAGTCCTACGGTCAACGAAAATAATTACGAGTCCTACGTTGTGGGCTAGGCTAGCCGACGTTCACTCGCTACAAATCGAACGTTTCTACACACGTAATTATTGTCGGCTAGGCTAGCCGACCGACGTTCGCTTACTCCGCCGCTGTACAATCGGCCGTGATTCTATGTAATCATATTGTCGGCTAGGCTAGCCGACAAACACCAGCAGAAAATATTACAAGTCCTCGGGCTGCACGGTTTCGCTGTGTAAAACCGATAAGCTTATACCGTGAAGATCAGTACGAGACGGGCGCTCGACTGACGAACGTTCTTTACCCGGTGAGTAGAAGATATATGCTTAGTGTTGTTGTTGTTGTGAGTGTGTGCGTGCAGTTGCGAACATACGATCGTTCAACGAAAAAATATTACAAGTCTTTCAGTGTCGGCTAGGCTAGCCGACACGCGTCCAGCGCACGACGTACGCGAAACGGCGTTAAATCGTTTCTCCATAAGGATAACACGGGCTCGACGACGGAGTAGACGGAACGAAAATTTTTCGCTCTTTCCGCGGACCAACCTCCGCCTCGGCTCTGGGGGTGGTGAAAAGCACCCCCGTTTTATAAAACATTCACCCCCTATTTCTGCTTCGACCTCGCTCGTTTTTCGCTGGCCGTCTGCTCCGTCGTCGCGTCCCGTGTTAAACTTACGGTGAACGGATTCACAGCGGTTTCGCGTAAGTCGGGCGCTGGCGACAGCAGATTAGCGGTCGGCCTTTGTTAAGGATATACCCACACGGATGTACGTATATATATATCAAGTAAAAATATATATATAATATATATATATAATATATATATATTACTATATACTTAACATTGACATACTACTACTACTACTACTATACCGACACACAACGAAAATTATTACAAGTCCTACGGTCAACGAAAATAATTACGAGTCCTACGTTGTGGGCTAGGCTAGCCGACGTTCACTCGCTACAAATCGACCGTTTCTACACACGTATTTATTGTCGGCTAGGCTAGCCGACCGACTTTCGCTTACTCCGCCGCTGTACAATCGGCCGTGTTTCTATGTAATCATATTGTCGGCTAGACTAGCCGACAAACACCAGCAGAAAATATTACAAGTCCTCGGGCTGCACGGTTTCGCTGTGTAAAAACGATAAGCTTATACCGTGAAGATCAGTACGAGACGGGCGCTCGACTGACGAACGTTCTTTACCCGGTGAGTAGAAGATATATGCTTAGTGTTGTTGTTGTTGTGAGTGTGTGCGTGCAGTTGCGAACATACGATCGTTAAACGAAAAAATATTACAAGTCTTTCAGTGTCGGCTAGGCTAGCCGACACGCGTTCAGCGCACGACGTACGCGAAACGGCGTTAAATCGTTTCTCCATAAGGATAACACGGGCTCGACGACGGAGTAGACGGAACGAAAATTGTTCGCTCTTTCCGCGGACCAACCTCCGCCTCGGCTCTGGGGGTGGTGAACAGCACCACCGTTTTATAAAACATTCACCCCCTATTTCTGCTTCGACCTCGCTCGTTTTTCGCTGGCCGTCTGCTCCGTCGTCGCGTCCCGTGTTAAACTTACGGCGAACGGATTCACAGCGGTTTCGCGTACGTCGGGCGCTGGCGACAGCAGATTAGCGGTCGGCCTTTGTTAAGGATATACCCACACGAATGTACGTATATATATATCAAGTAAAAATATATATATATATAATATATATATATTACTATATACTTAACATAGACATACTACTGCTACTACTACTACTATACCGACACACAACGAAAATTATTACAAGTCCTACGGTCAACGAAAATAATTACGAGTCCTACGTTGTGGGCTAGGCTAGCCGACGTTCACTCGCTACAAATCGACCGTTTCTACACACGTATTTATTGTCGGCTAGGCTAGCCGACCGACTTTCGCTTACTCCGCCGCTGTACAATCGGCCGTGTTTCTATGTAATCATATTGTCGGCTAGGCTAGCCGACAAACACCAGCAGAAAATATTACAAGTCCTCGGGCTGCACGGTTTCGCTGTGTAAAAACGATAAGCTTATACCGTGAAGATCAGTACGAGACGGGCGCTCGACTGACGAACGTTCTTTACCCGGTGAGTAGAAGATATATGCTTAGTGTTGTTGTTGTTGTGAGTGTGTGCGTGCAGTTGCGAACATACGATCGTTCAACGAAAAAATATTACAAGTCTTTCAGTGTCGGCTAGGTTAGCCGACACGCGTTCAGCGCACGACGTACGCGAAACGGCGTTAAATCGTTTCTCCATAAGGATAACACGGGCTCGACGACGGAGTAGACGGAACGAAAATTGTTCGCTCTTTCCGCGGACCAACCTCCGCCTCGGCTCTGGGGGTGGTGAACAGCACCCCCGTTTTATAAAACATTCACCCCCTATTTCTGCTTCGACCTCGCTCGTTTTTCGCTGGCCGTCTGCTCCGTCGTCGCGTCCCGTGTTAAACTTACGGCGAACGGATTCACAGCGGTTTCGCGTACGTCGGGCGCTGGCGACAGCAGATTAGCGGTCCGCCTTTGTTAAGGATATACCCACACGAATGTACGTATATATATATCAAGTAAAAATATATATATATAATATATATATATATTACTATATATTTAACATAGACATACTACTACTACTACTACTACTATACCGACACACAACGAAAATTATTACAAGTCCTACGGTCAACGAAAATAATTACGAGTCCTACGTTGTGGGCTAGGCTAGCCGACGTTCACTCGCTACAAATCGAACGTTTCTACACACGTAATTATTGTCGGCTAGGCTAGCCGACCGACGTTCGCTTACTCCGCCGCTGTACAATCGGCCGTGATTCTATGTAATCATATTGTCGGCTAGGCTAGCCGACAAACACCAGCAGAAAATATTACAAGTCCTCGGGCTGCACGGTTTCGCTGTGTAAAACCGATAAGCTTATACCGTGAAGATCAGTACGAGACGGGCGCTCGACTGACGAACGTTCTTTACCCGGTGAGTAGAAGATATATGCTTAGTGTTGTTGTTGTTGTGAGTGTGTGCGTGCAGTTGCGAACATACGATCATTCAACGAAAAAATATTACAAGTCTTTCAGTGTCGGCTAGGCTAGCCGACACGCGTCCAGCGCACGACGTACGCGAAACGGCGTTAAATCGTTTCTCCATAAGGATAACACGGGCTCGACGACGGAGTAGACGGAACGAAAATTTTTCGCTCTTTCCGCGGACCAACCTCCGCCTCGGCTCTGGGGGTGGTGAAAAGCACCCCCGTTTTATAAAACATTCACCCCCTATTTCTGCTTCGACCTCGCTCGTTTTTCGCTGGCCGTCTGCTCCGTCGTCGCGTCCCGTGTTAAACTTACGGTGAACGGATTCACAGCGGTTTCGCGTAAGTCGGGCGCTGGCGACAGCAGATTAGCGGTCGGCCTTTGTTAAGGATATACCCACACGGATGTACGTATATATATATCAAGTAAAAATATATATATATAATATATATATATAATATATATATATAATATATATATATTACTATATACTTAACATTGACATACTACTACTACTACTACTATACCGACACACAACGAAAATTATTACAAGTCCTACGGTCAACGAAAATAATTACGAGTCCTACGTTGTGGGCTAGGCTAGCCGACGTTCACTCGCTACAAATCGACCGTTTCTACACACGTATTTATTGTCGGCTAGGCTAGCCGACCGACTTTCGCTTACTCCGCCGCTGTACAATCGGCCGTGTTTCTATGTAATCATATTGTCGGCTAGACTAGCCGACAAACACCAGCAGAAAATATTACAAGTCCTCGGGCTGCACGGTTTCGCTGTGTAAAAACGATAAGCTTATACCGTGAAGATCAGTACGAGACGGGCGCTCGACTGACGAACGTTCTTTACCCGGTGAGTAGAAGATATATGCTTAGTGTTGTTGTTGTTGTGAGTGTGTGCGTGCAGTTGCGAACATACGATCGTTCAACGAAAAAATATTACAAGTCTTTCAGTGTCGGCTAGGCTAGCCGACACGCGTTCAGCGCACGACGTACGCGAAACGGCGTTAAATCGTTTCTCCATAAGGATAACACGGGCTCGACGACGGAGTAGACGGAACGAAAATTGTTCGCTCTTTCCGCGGACCAACCTCCGCCTCGGCTCTGGGGGTGGTGAACAGCACCACCGTTTTATAAAACATTCACCCCCTATTTCTGCTTCGACCTCGCTCGTTTTTCGCTGGCCGTCTGCTCCGTCGTCGCGTCCCGTGTTAAACTTACGGCGAACGGATTCACAGCGGTTTCGCGTACGTCGGGCGCTGGCGACAGCAGATTAGCGGTCGGCCTTTGTTAAGGATATACCCACACGAATGTACGTATATATATATCAAGTAAAAATATATATATATATAATATATATATATTACTATATACTTAACATAGACATACTACTGCTACTACTACTACTATACCGACACACAACGAAAATTATTACAAGTCCTACGGTCAACGAAAATAATTACGAGTCCTACGTTGTGGGCTAGGCTAGCCGACGTTCACTCGCTACAAATCGACCGTTTCTACACACGTATTTATTGTCGGCTAGGCTAGCCGACCGACTTTCGCTTACTCCGCCGCTGTACAATCGGCCGTGTTTCTATGTAATCATATTGTCGGCTAGGCTAGCCGACAAACACCAGCAGAAAATATTACAAGTCCTCGGGCTGCACGGTTTCGCTGTGTAAAAACGATAAGCTTATACCGTGAAGATCAGTACGAGACGGGCGCTCGACTGACGAACGTTCTTTACCCGGTGAGTAGAAGATATATGCTTAGTGTTGTTGTTGTTGTGAGTGTGTGCGTGCAGTTGCGAACATACGATCGTTCAACGAAAAAATATTACAAGTCTTTCAGTGTCGGCTAGGTTAGCCGACACGCGTTCAGCGCACGACGTACGCGAAACGGCGTTAAATCGTTTCTCCATAAGGATAACACGGGCTCGACGACGGAGTAGACGGAACGAAAATTGTTCGCTCTTTCCGCGGACCAACCTCCGCCTCGGCTCTGGGGGTGGTGAACAGCACCCCCGTTTTATAAAACATTCACCCCCTATTTCTGCTTCGACCTCGCTCGTTTTTCGCTGGCCGTCTGCTCCGTCGTCGCGTCCCGTGTTAAACTTACGGCGAACGGATTCACAGCGGTTTCGCGTACGTCGGGCGCTGGCGACAGCAGATTAGCGGTCGGCCTTTGTTAAGGATATACCCACACGAATGTACGTATATATATATCAAGTAAAAATATATATATATAATATATATATATTACTATATACTTAACATAGACATACTACTACTACTACTACTACTATACCGACACACAACGAAAATTATTACAAGTCCTACGGTCAACGAAAATAATTACGAGTCCTACGTTGTGGGCTAGGCTAGCCGACGTTCACTCGCTACAAATCGACCGCTTCTACACACGTATTTATTGTCGGCTAGGCTATCCGACCGACTTTCGCTTACTCCGCCGCTGTACAATCGGCCGTGTTTCTATGTAATCATATTGTCGGCTAGGCTAGCCGACAAACACCAGCAGAAAATATTACAAGTCCTCGGGCTGCACGGTTTCGCTGTGTAAAACCGATAAGCGTATACCGTGAAGATCAGTACGAGACGGGCGCTCGACTGACGAACGTTCTTTACCCGGTGAGTAGAAGATATATGCTTAGTGTTGTTGTTGTTGTGAGTGTGTGCGTGCAGTTGCGAACAGACGATCGTTCAACGAAAAAATATTACAAGTCTTTCAGTGTCGGCTAGGCTAGCCGACACGCGTTCAGCGCACGACGTACGCGAAACGGCGTTAAATCGTTTCTCCATAAGGATAACACGGGCTCGACGACGGAGTAGACGGAACGAAAATTGTTCGCTCTTTCCGCGGACCAACCTCCACCTCGGCTCTGGGGGTGGTGAACAGCACCCCCGTTTTATAAAACATTCACCCCCTATTTCTGCTTCGACCTCGCTCGTTTTTCGCTGGCCGTCTGCTCCGTCGTCGCGTCCCGTGTTAAACTTACGGCGAACGGATTCACAGCGGTTTCGCGTAAGTCGGGCGCTGGCGACAGCAGATTAGCGGTCGGCCTTTGTTAAGGATATACCCACACGGATGTACGTATATATATATCAAGTAAAAATATATATATATAATATATATATAATATATATATATTACTATATACTTAACATAGACATACTACTACTACTACTACTACTACTATACCGACACACAACGAAAATTATTACAAGTCCTACGGTCAACGAAAATAATTACGAGTCCTACGTTGTGGGCTAGGCTAGCCGACGTTCACTCGCTACAAATCGACCGTTTCTACACACGTATTTATTGTCGGCTAGGCTAGCCGACCGACTTTCGCTTACTCCGCCGCTGTACAATCGGCCGTGTTTCTATGTAATCATATTGTCGGCTAGGCTAGCCGACAAACACCAGCAGAAAATATTACAAGTCCTCGGGCTGCACGGTTTCGCTGTGAAAACCGATAAGCGTATACCGTGAAGATCAGTACGAGACGGGCGCTCGACTGACGAACGTTCTTTACCCGGTGAGTAGAAGATATATGCTTAGTGTTGTTGTTGTTGTGAGTGTGTGCGTGCAGTTGCGAACATACGATCGTTCAACGAAAAAATATTACAAGTCTTTCAGTGTCGGCTAGGCTAGCCGACACGCGTTCAGCGCACGACGTACGCGAAACGGCGTTAAATCGTTTCTCCATAAGGATAACACGGGCTCGACGACGGAGTAGACGGAACGAAAATTTTTCGCTCTTTCCGCGGACCAACCTCCGCCTCGGCTCTGGGGGTGGTGAACAGCACCCCCGTTTTATAAAACATTCACCCCCTATTTCTGCTTCGACCTCGCTCGTTTTTCGCTGGCCGTCTGCTCCGTCGTCGCGTCCCGTGTTAAACTTACGGCGAACGGATTCACAGCGGTTTCGCGTACGTCGGGCGCTGGCGACAGCAGATTAGCGGTCGGCCTTTGTTAAGGATATACCCACACGGATGTACGTATATATATATCGAGTAAAAATATGTATATATATAATATATATATATTACTATATACTTAACATAGACATACTACTACTACTACTACTACTATACCGACACACAAGGAAAATTATTACAAGTCCTACGGTCTTAACATAGACATACTACTACTTTGGTCAACCAAACGTGGTACGGGTGATTCGATCGATCTTTTCACAGAGTCAACTCGTTTACTTCGCCAAATCAGTCGTCCGTCTTTGTTAACGATATACTCGACGTATATGTACGTATGCATATCTAACATAGACATACTACTACTATTACTACTTTGGACAGCCAAACTCGGTTCCGATCGACCGACATTCACTCACGTCTGGTCTGTGGCAAAACATTTGTCGGCACAAGGCGTCCGCCTATGTTAAGAGTGTACCCCAACATATATGTACAATATATATCTTGACGTATTCTTAAAAAGGACATACTACTACTTCGGACAACTACAGTCGGTAACGGATTCGTCACCCGGGACAGTCGTTGTGCTCGGTACAAGCGTTCCGTGATCAGAACTCTTAACATAGACAGTACAGATTGCATACAACCGAGAGACCTTACCTTGATAAACAGTGACAACCGTGGTGTATTTCGGTTACAGAATACTGGATCGACGACTATGACATTATATATACGGCGGTGACGGTGGTACTGAGAACGTTTATAGTTAAACCGTTGTGAGAGGAACGACGTTTTTTTAAACGAGTATGAATAACGCGAGTGCGACCACGAATACTGCCGGCGCGGTTAGTGAAACCGGTCTGTTGTTGAATTTGATTGTGAATAACGTTGTAAACGCTAGCAACGTAGAAGCGTTTATGCAAATCGCTACTATGGACAAAGACTGGTGTTCGTTCGACACGAGAAGGAAGCTTTACAGCGATTATAGAACATTAATGGAACAACGTCAGAAGAACTATAGATCGGAACGTTATGGCCGTTATGGTTTGTCCAGATATCTATCGCAATTACGCGTAGCTTTCGACCTGGTCGTGCCTCTGATGCTTGAAAAAGGTTACGCCACAGCTGAAGACCTCGAAGGACTGATGCATTTGCCGGAGCTGTTCAATCGGACGAGGAAAACGATCGCTTCCAAGACGCTAGAAAACGCGCCTATACCACCCGTATCGAGTGCGGACGAAAGCGAAACATTTAGGTGTATCATGGAAGACGAGAGCGAGGAGTGGTTTTATTATCGTGGCCACAACGAACTCGAAATTTCACCACTGCGTTTACTGAATAAACACAAAATCGAAACGTTACGAGACTTTCCCGTACCGTGTTCGTTGGCTAAAGAAGCTCGTGTACTTTTCAGCGAATACATCACGACGACGGTGAACGAACCCGAATCGACACTGCCCGGCGGACATCCGAGGAAAAACCATTTCACCAATTACGGGGGTCTAGCGCGGTTCTACGAACGTGCGTGTCACTATCTAGGCATTTTATTTAAAATTAAACGTGTCCGCTGCCGTAACGTGATGCACCTGTTTCAACGTATCATGTGGCTGTTCGGCACGTACGATCTTCTCAGTATCCCTGAGATGTGGTCCTTTGCAGATAGCACATCAGAAATTTTCGGTACGTGCGTCTTCAAATGCGACGACGAAAACTATCGTCTAGAATTGTGTGCAGACAGTGACGTTGTTTGGAATCCATACGAATACTACGAAGTAGTCTACGCGCCGCCGTTACAAGAGCGTATAAATCAACTTAAATTACCGCAAGTACCGCCGCCGCAATTATCGTTTAAAAATGGTATGTACGTGAGAATCAAAAACAATGACGGCGAGAACGGTGACGAAAGGAAACTTTATATCATACCTAAAGGAATAACGCAGGTACGACGGGTAAATAAAACCGTTTGGTCGACAGACGAAGGAAGCTGCCCAGTGATTATGAAAAATCCATAAAACGACATAAGAACTATTACGAGTCGGGTGAAAAATACGATGTGTGCGGATACCTATCGCAGCTACTGGTCACCGCTGTACAGTCGCGTCTAACGTGTGCGCCGGAGATTAAAAGCATATGTATAGATAGAATACTGTATCCGGTGACGGCGACGACGACGGGAAGGGTATATAAACAGTGGTGACGGCGGTATTGAGATCATTCAGTGTTAAACTGTTGTGAGAGAAACACGCATAGTAAAGAAGATCGACAAGTGTAAATAACGAGAGTGCGAATATGTATACTACCGGCGCGGCTAGTGGAGATACATCAATCAACAAGTACTTGAAGTTTTTAGACGGATTCGAGAAGGTTACCGCTTTGCCAAAAATCGCGAGTAACAAGACATCGACTGTGAATACTACCGACGTGGTCAGCGAACATAATACCAGTTTGGTGTTGAATTTAGTGGTAAACAACGTTGTAAACGCTAGCAATGTTGAAGCGTTTATGCAGCTCGCCACTATGGACGAAAAGTGTTGTTCGTTCGATACGAGAAGAAAGCTGCACAGTGAGTATGAAAAACTAATGAAGCTACGGAAGAACTACGGTGGAAAATACGATGTGTGCAGGTACCTGTCGCAGTTACGGGTAGCTTTCGACCTGGTCGTGCCTCTGATGCTTGAAAAAGGTTACGCTACAGCTGAAGATCTGGAAGGTCTGATGCATTTGCCGGAGCTGTTCAATCGGACGAGGAAAACGATCGCTTCCAAGACGCTAGAAAACGCACCTATACCACCCGTATCGAGTGCGGACGAAAGTGAAACGTTTAGCTGTATCATGAAAGACGAGAGCGAGGAGTGGTTTTATTGTCGTGGCCACAACGAGCTCGAACTTTCAGTACTCTGTGTGGGTGAAGAAAAAGGTGGCATATTACGAAAATGTCCCGTGCCGTATTCGTTGACTAAAAAAGCTCGTGAAATTTTCAACGACTACATTGCGGACATGATGGACAGACCTGAATGGACGTTCTCCGGCATGCATCCGAGGAAAAACCATTTCAGTAATTCGGCACCCTTAAAGTGGTACTACAAATTATCGAATCGTTATCAAACGTTTTTATTTAAAATCAAACGTATCCGCTGTAACGATCCGATTAACGTGTTTCAACGAATCTGGTGGCTGTTCCACACGTACGATCTACACGGTCCACAGGATATTTACGGCATTAGAGCTCTTGTAAGAACACTTGTCGGTGCAGACGCTATGACAATCGACTACGACCGTTGTTGTGTAGAACTGTGTGCGGAGAGTGACGAGTGGGATCCAAAGGAGTACTACAAAATAGTCTACGCGCCGTCGTTTCAAGAACGTATGGACGAACTCACGTTTCCGCTCATACCGCCGTCGGACCTATCGTTCGGAGGCGGCTTGTCTTTGAAAGTCAGAAACAATGACGGTTACAATAGGAAAATCTATGTCAATCCTAAAAGAGTATCGCGGCTTACACTGACTGGGGGAAGACGATAGCGAACTGGTACAAGAACAAACGGCTTATATATATATGAGAGCGCTTAAATATGATGAACCTAGTCTTGGGCCGCTGATGTCGCTTGATACAATCACTATATAGTGATAGACGTCGGATCGAAAACAGTGGGCTCCTACAATGTTTGACCGACCGGTCGTTAAGGATTTGGAGTTTGACAGTCTGCCGCCGCCGCCAAATTCGTCGCCGCCGCGCGTCTTTGGAAGTCTACACTGCTACGATGAGGACCACGAGTACGCGTTGGAAAAGCAAATCTACACGGAAGAGAAACTGAATGCGGAACAGAAACAAATCTATCGCTACATGTTCGACAACCCTACGGCCATGGTGTTAATACAGGCCGGCCCCGGTACGGGCAAGACGTTCACGATGCTGACGCTGGCGCACGCTTGGGAGGGGCCGGTACACGTTATCATATACAAGCACGACCTGCTGCATACGTTTCGAAACTGTGCCGTACAATTCACGGTGGCACGATTCTGCATGCTCGTGTGGAATCTCTCTTTTCTCAGCTACATCGGTTTGGAACGCCAGTTGAGCGGCCGCATGAGTACGAGCCAGTTCATCAACGTCACCGTGGGTCTGTTGAGATACGCCAAACTGCCGAAGCCTTTCAACGGCTCCATAGTGATACTGGACGAGTACACGGTGATACCCAAGCCGCTCCTCTTTGCAGTGTTGATGTTGTTGAAATACCACAAGATAGGCACCGTGTTGTCTGGCGACAAGAACCAGCTGCAGAACATACACAACTCTATGCACGCAGGCCAGTGTTCGTCGTACGACATTGCCTCCGCCTTCATCGACCGTGCGTTCACGTTGAACAAGAACGAACGGTGCGGTGACGCCGATTACAACCGTCTGGTAGACTACGTGTCGCGGTTCTCGTCCGACAAACACTTGGACAAGTTCGGGTACGCGCTGGCCGCTGCGCTGTTTCACCGTAAGTTTATGAGCGAATCGGCCATCACAGACACGCATCTGGCCAGCCACCACAGAGACCTCACCAACACCATTCACATGATGACCATCAACACGGCCGCCCCGGCGTCGTTTTACTTAATCAACGCGTCCGGTGTGCGAAACCTGTCGCGCGTACAAGGCGTACGCCAACCGGAAGGACTCTACCTGCCCACCGTCACGCTGCAGTACATGAAGAACGGTGCTCCGGACAAGTATCTCCCGTACGTGCCGTTGATAATTGGCTGCCGCTATTTTGTGTACTGCTACTCCGAGTACTCGCACGCCACACTGGTGAGTGTGGATGAGGCGAACCAGACGGTGACGATGCGAGACGACAACGGCAAGCTCGTGATCGTACGCAAAGGGAACTGCAACAAGGTCATGTTTGAGAAACACTGCCGGTTCCTGTTGAACGGCGGAAACGAGGACGGCAGCGATAAGTCGGGTCAGTTGTACAACTATCCGATTTACATGGCTAACGTCATGTCGATCCACATGTGCCAGGGTCGCACCGTACGCAACAACGTGGACATGATTCTGAACAACAGCACGTACCAAGGTTTCTACGTGAGCATGTCTCGCGTCACGAGTCCGCAGCAGATCACTCGAGTCATCGTGCCGGACATACCTTCTCACCTGGTCTCTACGGTGATCAACTTTCCGCAACTCTGCTCGCGGCCGGACGGTATGCTGACGGCCGACGAATTGGACTCGTGTCTGGGTCGCAACTATATGCACTACCCGATGCGAGACGCCCAACTCACGGCGCAAACGATGCATTTGCTCGGCAGATTCTTCGCGTCGCGAGACGTGGACGAACGTCGTGCGATCAGAGATCAGCTATGTCAGGCTTTGTGTAGAGTCAACCCGGAGGTGTTGAAATGCGAGTCCATCATACAGCAGCAGCAGCAACAGCAACGCGACGATCTAACTTGTGCGGAAAACAACACCACCATGACTTTGATACTGCGCTACAAGTACGTGATGTTGGCGTTGTCGCTGGTGGACGAGCGAGATTCGTACGTGTGGTTACACGAGTTCATGAAGTTGGATCCTCTGGTGACGCTGGTGTTGATGGCAGACCCACAGAGACGAGTCAGCGCTGCCGACAACGGTTCTTCAGACGCACGATTCAACCTGATGCGGCGCATTTGCGGCGTCGCCGACAACGGGTACGAGCCGAACTAGGACACTTTGCACTACATCACACGCCACGCCAGATGGAAGTCGAAGAAGCCTAACGACGACGACGATCAACAGTGGTGCATCGACGAGAACGAAACGATGGGCACCGTGCTGGAGACGACCAAGTTCCGGTGCGCTGTGTACAAGGAGCTGACCGCAGAGCGTCCGCTCACGATCGACTGGCTGATGGATCAACTGCGGCTGTTGGTCGGCGACTTGCCACGCCGTGTCTGCAGTGTGTCGACAACGACGGCGGCCAAAGCGGCTAAACACAAACTGACGATGTTCACCACCACGTTGGACCAGCTGATGGCTCAGAGTACGGGAGACGACAACGCCACCGACTCCGAGTGTACACCGTTCACGTTGAAGCGATTCACACGTAACAGAAGAGGAACGTGACAATCGAGCGCCCACAAACCGATGTATGCAGAATGTATAAATGTCAAAAAACTCGTACTGTATAATAAACGATCTATGTTTTGTTTAAAATTACTGTATTTTATTCACACATAACTCTATTCCTTTATACTACTACTACTACTACTACTACTACTAGTTGGGAAAACCAACACTTGCAGTTACCTCAAGTGACAGTTGGTGTCCAGACGACTAGTATCCGTACACATTATGTTGAAAAAAATATGAACGTCCTTGTCCAGAAGACTCTACTATGCGTAGACGAAAGAATAGACGTTTATGGTGGGAAATATTGCGTGGTACACAATACCAGAGGTCGATGTTAAAACAACTATAGTGACAATCATCTTGTAGGAAGTAGTAGGTGGTGGGGATACAAGCGATATAAAAGCAGGAAGTCGACCGTTCGATATAAACGCATTTCTACTGTTCGCCGAGACGATTACTCTTTGTAGTGTGGACGATTACTCTGTGTAGTGTTGTGTAGTAACAAAATGCTACTTTGCAACATCCTTTCAAAAAGTGGCTCCCTAGAAGATCTAGATCCGTGCGTATTAATTTTAGACGAGGATGAAGACGATAACGACGTGGAATTATATTGGGAAGGGGCCGACGAAGACGAATGGATCATGTGGATGGAAGAGGCCGACGTTGACGAATGGATTATGTGGATGGAAACGGTCGACGAATACGAATATAACGAGTGGATAGAACAACAAAGAGTGGAAAGTTTACCACGACTACGACAAGAAAAAGAAGAAGAAAACTTGTATTGGACAGTTTTTACTAACTGCACAGCAATAGTTTTGCCGTTTATAGTTTTCGAAACGGTTAACTTTGCATTTGGACCGTAAATTCAGTGCAGTATAGACGATTACTGTTTTTTTATATTATAGTAATACACTGATGTTATTCTGTGTATTATATTCAGTTTCCATAATACGTTTTCCCGGATCCGACGAGTCGGCTCGATCACAGTTCACGATTCGCAAACATGAAGACTGCCGTGCTGTGGTTGTGCGCGGTCCACTGTTGTATACTCAACGTAGAAGCAGCAGCTTCGTGTCCGGACGGTTGCAATTGTAAGGCGTACGAGAACTCTTTATTCTGTCATACGTTTATCGATACAATACCTCTGGTGACCGCTACCAACATGTCGAGCACATACTTGTACGTGACGTACAACAAACGTCTGACAAGAGTGGACAAGAATCGTCTACTCAGTTCGAACTTGACGTACGTACACTTGGACAACAACCAAATTAGCCATATAGTTAACGGTGCGTTCATACATATTCGTAACACGAGCGTACTGTCCATCAGCAACAACAGACTGACCACCATCACGAGTAAGGTGTTTGCGCCGCTGGTGAAGTTGACGATTCTAGACTTGTCTCACAATCCGATCCACAGCATAGCTGACGACGCGTTCGAGGACCTCAAGACACTGTCGCTGTTGGACGTGTCCGACACTCTGTTGACGTCTCTGCGTTTTGTTGTCTCTATCGTTGCTGCTAATCAAGACACCGCATACCTATTGAGAGTGAACGCCAGCAACAACCAGCATCTGAAACGACTAGACGAAGACACCGTCGTGATGAGCATGCGAATGGCCGAACTGATATTGCTGAACAATACGAATCTGGTCTGTCGCTGCAAAGCGACCAACGTCCACCACTTGTGTCGTATGACAAAGTTCAATTACCGCTACAAGTGGCCCGTGTTTGTGCGCACCTGCTACAAGCCCGAACTGTTGCGTACGATGAACTGGACCGGATACCACGAATCCCTGACACGACAGTGGTACGAGTACGATGACGACGACGAGTTAGACCACGCCACCATTGTCCCGATGCGCAGCGACGAAGTGAAAGCGCAGCAGGCGTTAATAGTCTCGTGCCTTGTCAGTCTGTACGAATCGAACGCTCTCTTGATCAACCTCTTGGTCGTTATACTGGCAGACGTCGTAGTATGCGTGCTGGCACATAGATGTGGCTGTTGTTGCTGGAACAAACGACGTACATCCGACCCAGAAACTGACGACAATGGACGGGACGTTGACGACAGGCGTACTGTCGGCAACGTTGTGGCCAGATCCACCTACATTAGAATTCCGTCCGTTTCCATTTACCAGTTTATGGAAGCTGGAGAAGGTGGCGCGGCGTGTTATCCGGAGCCCAGGTCGCCTGAAGAGCATCATCAACAGCAGCATCTGCATTACGCCACACCGGCGTTCCCGAGACCCGTGGTGGCGCTCACGGACAAGCACGAGTACGAGAATTGCAAACGGTTGAGTCAGCCACTACTGCCTCCGGCGCCTAGCCAACACGATCTGCCGATTATCAACAAAAAGTTGGAACCGATACCTAACAAACACGATCTGCCGATTATCAACGAAGAGTTGGAACCGATATACGAAAAGATGGACGACGTCAGTTGATGTACAATAAGCAGGCCGGGGATAGTGTATTTTGTCAGCATACACAGAACAAGCCGTTGCTCGGGTATAGCGTCTTTAGAAGCACACCTTTATTCAGCAACAAATATTGTATTGTTATTATTATTATATGTAATAAAATGATCTCTTTATATGTGATATCGAATAAACGCTATATTTTTATACAGAATCGAATCTTGTAGTAGACAGATTTTGTTTTGTACCAAACCTATACCTCTGTCAAAAAGTATCTCAACGAAGACGATTATAAAGTCTGTAGGAACGGATCTTGGTACGGTACATCGTACATGGACGTGGTGAGCTTTTGTTCGAAGCCGACAATGGACAAGTCGTTTTTGGAATAGTAAACGCGCAGAAACATGACCCCCATCGGTACACACTTTGCGCCGATCACGTAGATGGGCTCCGACCTGTACTTGGGCTTACGACGAGCGATGTCCGAGAGACGGTCCAGCACGGCGCAGTGTACAAACTGGTAACGTCGACGATCGAACGTGCATACATAGTAATGCAGTTCGTCGTGTGCGTAGACCAAGCAGACGGTACGTCGATCGGCCATGTCCAAATTAAAGTGGACGCGTTGAAACTCTTTCAACGACACGCTACCGGCCAGACGGGTGATTGTGTTGGTAAGAAAATCGTAGCACGTGGTCATGCTGAAGCGGTACGCCTGCGGTGGGTCTGCACACGAGGCCCGTTTATGGCGCACCACCACGCCGACCACGGGATCAAACAGGTCGCTACGACTGTGATACGACCGCTCCAACGAGTCCCACGTACATTCGGTTGGCAGTTGCCGTACGGTGTCGCCACCGATCCGCGGTATGTATGCGGCTCGTTTATCGAACGGTAGATGTACCAGTATATTGTGGTCGACACGAAATACGTCCACTACGAATATCGCCATCGCCTTGTTGTGTACACCGTACCGCCACGAGCGTAAACGTTGGTCTCGATCCAGCGGCAACACTATCGCTTCAAACGTGGCGTTGACTGTAAATCGTACGTCGGACAGAAAACCTTGCAGCAGGCCCCGTAACAATTGTAGCATCGGGTCTCTTGTTCGTTGCTGTTGATTACCACGCGATATCCTTGGTACAGCGGTTGCACTATGAAGTTCGACTCCAGCTCGACGGGTCGTCGATCCATCTGACGACACGGCGGTCTCGTGATGTATCTGAACGACTTTGGGTTCAAGTTTCCGCCATAATAGAGGCTGGCGTCACTACGAGTGTCGTTGTCTGTGACGCCCAACGTATGATAGTACTGGAGAAACTTTTGCGTGATGTTTCTCATGTCCGCGGATTCAAACTCGTTGCGATTGCAGTGCATATCGTCGGGCAACAAGAAGTGCTGTACGTTGTGCACAAACTGGGTGTAGTAGGCGGTGCGCAAGTTGTGCATCGCCACTCGTTCTCCCAATGTGAGCCGTTCAAACACGTTGTTGTCTCGTACGATATGCATTAGACCTATTATAGTCAAATTACCACAAGCGTCACGTAGGTCGTACATATAGGAGTCGCCGTGCTGCACAGGTCTCAGTTGTCTGGTGACAGTCACACGTGTTAGATTCAATGTCGGTGTGACGGCCGTTTTGTAAACTCTGTCTGGAGTCGGTGCACTGTTGCTGTCGCTGTCGGACCCTAGAAGACCGACTGCGTTCGCATCATCTTCCGAGGTCGGTAGTTTTAACGTTGTAATCTTGCGTGATTTGCTCACATTCTCCAGCAGGTAGAGTAGCGCGGCGCAGTGCACCGGGTGTATGGTGCGCACTATTTCCCATACACGGGTGCGCGACGGTTCGTAGTTGTCAAACACTTTTAACAGATCCGATACCAATAGCGTAGACATGGTGTTCTTTGAATCCTATTTACTGTGTTCGTATAACATGCAGATCGGCAAACGTTTAATGATCGACTGCAAGTGCTACGAAGACTACAGGGACGAACAGCAGTTTATCGAACGCATTATAAACGAACGCAAGTCTTATTTGGCGTGCATCACGTACGAGTCGCAGACTCGGAAACGTATCGGCCATAAGTCGGTACCCATAATGTTGGGCAGCTACATCGACTATCGCATTCGCGGCAAGGAGGCGGTGAAAAAGAGTCGAGCCCAGTGGGGCGCGGTCATACTGAAGGGTATGCTGAAGATTTATACCTCGTTTTCCACCTTTGACGCCCTGTCGATGCACGTTCGCGAGACGAACGAATGCAAGAGCATCGAATGGTTTACCTACGTGGACGGCGAAGGCATAGCGTTGCGCTACAGCAACAAGATGGTGGAGTGGACGTACAAGCACGAGTCGCACAACCACGTGCAGTCCAAAGAGTGGATAACGCTCATCAACCGGGCCAACCCGTTTGTAAAGAACCGTCAGATCCAGTCGTCCGAGTACATCGAGATGTTTAACAGAATCCTAGAGTATCCGTACGACATGAACGACCTGAAAAATCGGCAGTTCCTGAACGGCGTGACAATCGTCAACAAGTACATTGACTATGATCTGACCAAGCGGAAGCGCAAAAGGGGCGCAGGCTGTATGAAAATGTCGACTGCGTTCGAGTCGGGCAACTTGTATACGGTGTTGAGTAAGAAAAACACGTACGAGACTGAAGAGTGGTGTAAAAGCTATCCACAAAACTATGACAATACGCTGCACGACGGGCGCAGCAACAAGACGGCTCATTTTCTGCAAAACGTGACCAGAGCGTCTAACGAAGCGTTCCGCAATAGCAAGGCGTTAGTTTTTCCCACGGATGCATTCCACTTTTTCTGCATTCTGAACACCAAGGACTTGAAGTCTGCCGGTGAACAAAACGTGCTGGCCGACTTTGTCATCATGTCAGAGGAGAGCGATCCGATGGACGCGTACAAGTATCTGTGCAGCGTGTCTACGGGCAGGGGTAACCATATGATTCTTAACGGTTTCATAACCGACTGCCGGAGCGAGTGGACTTTTGAAGACCTTCTGGCCATGAAGCGGCAACTTCCACACGTCACCACCAAATACTATCGCCCGTACATTGTGTTCAGCACCAAGGCGTCGATACCGATAAAGTACTCGGATCGGTACGACACGTATTTTTCACCGGCCGAGACGATAGAATACAATGTGCCTTATCCCGAGACGTCCATGCTGTCGCTGACTGCGAAAGCGTTAAACGCCGACGGACTGCGAAAAACTCCGCCGGCCAAGTCCACTGTGGCCATCAACAACATCAAAGGAAGCATAGCCATGGTGGCGTCCGATTTCCACAAAGCACTGATGAAAGCGTCGTTGGGTACCACCTGTTACATGGAGATTGACGACGCGAAGCGCAAAGCTATAACAGACAGCGCCATAACGTCGTATAACAACGACACGACCCACTTTGAGGCGTGCCGCAAGGAGATGGCCGCCACTTTCAAGTTTGGCGACATGAAACCGATGGCCGACACCAATGTGTCCAAGGCGATGCAGTCGCTGTTGCGACTGTACAATATGAATGATCTCCTGCACGAGTATCGTGTGAGTACCAGCAAGCCGTACGAAAGAGAACGAAACATTGACAGCGCACCTTTGGTGCATGACTACTTGCTCACAGTGTTTGGCGCCGATAATTACGAGAGTCCCGAAGTATGGAACTTGCGATTGTGGGCAGTGTTTGGCAACAAGCACGGCGCGTGTGTAGAGGACGGGGTGGTGATGGATCGCAAAACTGTCGAGGGGATACCGCCCATATGCTACAACGCGTGCATAACGGTAGACTTTACGTTCAAGACGACCAAACAGCCAGAAAGCGCCGTATTTGTGCCGGTACGCGAAAGTATCGGTCGCATCAGTGAGGAAACGTTGATAGGATGCCTGATCACGGAGGCAGAAGTGTACGTCAAGAACAGTCGGCACTGCAACATTGTTTTGGCTAAGATTGGCAACCACTATTATTACCTGCTTCACTTTCTGCCCAAGAAGAACAACACGTACACTGATCTGCGAGTGCGCTACATTCGTAACTCCAAAGTGATTACGGTGGTGATCACTGGTGTGCACTGCACCCGGGTGGGTGTCGGCACCAAAGTGGCGAATTCGTTTGGCCAGAAGAACATTTGCAGCATGCTGGACGACCTGTCCGACTGTTGGGGCGTCACCAGGGACGGCCGCAAGGTGCACGCTCAGATCATGTACAGCGACGTGTCCATCATCGGGCGCATAGCGTCGGGCCAGCTGTACTGTATGCTCACCTCGCCGGACGTGGCGTTCGGCCCGAACAAGGAGATCATCGCGCCCATAGACTTGGTCATCCACTCGCTGCACCCGTACACCAACATCAAAGTGTTTGACGTGAAGGTGGACACGCTCACCAACATCAACGGGTTCGACGCGCAAGCGTTGGGCGCGGTCAGTCTGGCGTTGCGGCAGGAAAAAGTGCTGGACAAGGCGCTGCAAGTCATCAGTTTGCACGGCTACGAAGTGAAAATACTGACGTCCGAACAAGAGACTGAGCTTCGAAAACGAGACGACTACGAGAGCCGAGCGGCTGAGGAGGAGACGGCGGCGGCGGTGCCAGAGCTAGTCGACTTTATGATGCGCGCTATAGACGCGTCAAAATCTTTCAAAACCATAGAGTGAGTATAGACAAATGTATGAGTGTGTGTGTGTGAGTCGTTTCGTCGGGCAGGCTAGCCGACAGACGCGTTTTAAATCTTGCAGTCGGCTAGGCTAGCCGACAACGTATAGTGTCGATACAATCGTTTATCGGTTGGAGTAGACGATATGACGGCTAACCTAACCGACAGGTTCGATGTAATTATAGCTAGCAACCTTGTCGAAAAAAAATACTTAGGCTAGGCGTTGCCTCAGAGAGTATAATAGTTGTAGACTCTGCATCAGTGACAGCTGCTTGTTGTTGGTGTCGGCGTTCAGACCGATTAGCGGCCTGTACATTATCATGTAGTTACTGTAGTATATCCACACTAACACCAGCATTGTGATTGCAGCCATGATGGAGACGAAACAGGAGAGTGTGACGGACCATATCCAAGCCGCGCTAAGCGAGCTCGCAGTTCTGGGCATAGTGAAGAAAGTAGACAGGACACGGCGCACAGTGACTCTGGACGTACCGCGACTATATAGAATCGGCTACAGCATCGTGTTCGAGTCTACACGTCCCGTGTTTGTGCGAAACGAACACATTGTCTACTTGTGGGATAGCATCGTGTACTTCGACGATACTATTCCTATGGAATCAATGTATTCTTATTGTATGATGAAAATAAAATGCAAAGGACTGAGTCCGTGACAAAAGATTAAATGTATGTATATTATTCTCTCCTCACGGTATTCTGTCTGTCTATATTTACTATACTTTATTTTTAAAGGCAACCACAGTTACCACCAGTATGGCTATGTATAATATAATCAGTACGCATTTCACTATGTTGGACACGGACTTTTGAAATACAATTACCAGCAGGGAGATTGCCGATATACTCAGAACGGTGGTCGGGTACAGTATCTCAGAGTTGTTTATCGACTTTATGAGATGTGAAAACTTGGAATCTTTGACGGCACTCGTATCAGAGACTACAGCACCGCTACCGCCTCTCTCTTCGTCCGACAATACAGCGTCGAAGTTTAACGCTTCGTCGAACGTCTGTTGCGGCGATTTGTAGTTTAATCTAGGCGCTTCGGTATG
This sequence comes from Magicicada septendecula, assembly GCA_034769895.1. Lineage (NCBI taxonomy): Eukaryota > Metazoa > Arthropoda > Insecta > Hemiptera > Cicadidae > Magicicada > Magicicada septendecula. The sequence goes on along the minus strand of JAWRYS010002015.1, from coordinate 47,365 downwards.
TACGGTACCCGGTTGACGTTTTGTTGGCGTATTCTGCTGCTGCTGTGGTGGCTGCGACTGTCTATTAGTCCTACTCATTACGGACCGTTGCGGTGCTTGTTGTTGTTCCGCGTCTTCGTCTTCGAACATCATGTTGTCTTTGAGTTTTTTCGGATCGCTAAACGCCGAATTGGGAGAAGCTACTATGATATTATTTAGACCAGGTATCTCTGTCATAGTGTTTAAGATAGCTATGCTACTCACGCTACTATTATGTTGTATACTACTTTAATACGTTCGCTAAACCGGCCGCTATGATGAACGAATCGTTGACACTGACAATCGTACTGATTCTAGCCACCCTGGTGTTGATCGTGGCGTCCGTTTTTATGGCGGAGAAACGGATGAAACCGCTACAATATCGAGAACAGTCTATACCAAAGTTTAACGTGCGAGTGCAATACAATCCGTACCCTTCCACGGTGGACCTGGGCAACAGGTACGACTGCAACGCCAAGAGTCTGCACAAATGTCTGACGGACGATGTTACCACGTTGATGGGCTGCAAAGAGTTGACCGTACGCTGCCACCGATTTAACGAGGATACGAATTTCCACGACAACGGTGTCGTGTCTGTCATTCCAAAGAACGTGGCGCCCAACGAAGGGTACGCGCTGTCGATTGGAACAATAGCGGACAATTGTAACCCGTTCCACGGCGACTTGGTATTGATATCCAACACGGTCGAGTCCGAAGACTACATACTGGGTTGTCGGTGTAAGAATCCCGGCTACATCGGCAACGAGAACGTGTTAGACTCGTGTAACACCGTGCACATATGCGGCGGTAAAATAGACAACATCGACCAGCCGCTGGAGAAGATCAACTGCGTGTGTGACGTGACAGAGACGTCCGTACGCTACAGCGACGGCCTGCCCGTGTGTAAACCGATCACCGTACTCGAGGCGAACGAGAAATTCGACGACTGGTCGCACATCGTACCCTGGAGTTCGGACCGGTTGATCGATAAGCGAGTGTACAACGCCACGGTGCGCGACAACCTAAAGACCAATCGCCTGTTGGATCCGTGCGCCAACTCGTTGACAGACGCCACCCAGCCGATACCGGGCGCGTACTACAACGAAATGCTAAAGACATGCTCTTACACGGACTACGGTTTGCCGGTACGTACCGGCGCGCTTGAACAGAACAAGGACACCGCCACGTCGAAGACTATAGACGGAGCGTTGCCGAGTGGTCGCCACAAGTATCTGCGTATGATCGACAACGTCGGCGGCAAACGTAAGGTTGTCAACGTACGGACTACGGTGAATCTGAACCTCGACACAGGTGGGCCGAGCGATCAAGAGACGGAAGCTAACATAACGTTGCCGGCACCGTTGGGCATCGGCCAACGAGCCCAGTTCTCGCTGAGCACGGCCGATCAGATGCTGGGCGGTCGGTGTACGGGCGTGTGGCCCTACTACGACTGCGTGATGACCGAATACTTTTCTCGCAACGTGTTCGGTGTGCCGACATCCGGGTACCGCGCGCCGCCCGGGGCGTTTCTGTGGGCCACCGAGTACTGGGACAACGCCGAGCGCATGATGTCTTCAGGGTTGGTCGGACAATACACCGGCCTGGTGTTGGACAACAAATATTTGGACGCCACCGGCGACACAACGCTCTACTACGGTATAAAGTTATGCCACAAAGACGAGGTAGAGTGCTACAACGGTATGCTTTCGTTCAACAACAAGGAGGATTACACGCGTCATCGCAACATCTTGACGTGAACCGCAAAGAGTAAACATGGGTTTAAGTTATTATACAGCGGTAGTATATAATACACACACCACAACTCGTACTACAGTCGATACAGTTGGCTTTACTAAGGTTCATATTTTGTTCTTTCAGTATAAATAGTAAGTTGAACGCGGTCCATTCGACTATCGTTTGTGTTTTCCCGAGTACAAATAGTGTTGTGAATCAACAAACAAATTATCCATCATGTCTTTAAGTCGATTTGTTAGTGTTGATCAATCAGACGATGACGACGAACCTCAAGTATCAACTTCGACCGTCGAACCTTGCGAATATACGTTACGTCCTGATGATGGTAAAGATTCTTTCTTTACAGCAGCAAATCTAAAAGATATCTATGATGATTTTACTAACACGTGCAAGGATAAGATCTGTATTAGTACTGTCGACAAACTGAAAGAAACTCATCTTAAGTTGACGAAAAAAGCGATTGTTCGCCAGCATTTCGTTCAATTCCAATATAAGGAGGCTCCTCATCTACTGCTAACTACTAACTCGTACGGGTTTATCAACGATTCTGAAAATTTCGCCTCCGGAAACGTAATACAGGATTTAGATCATCTTCAAGCCAAACATCGTGTGAATTTGTTGTTACCGACTGTCAAATATTGGTGGAATCAGCAGAGCAAAGAGTTGATGGAAGCGTTTATCGAAACGTTTGTTACCAATATGAAATGTATAGCCAATACATCTGCCTTTATTGATGCTGTTGACCGCTATAAATTGCATGATTTTGCAAAGGTAGTTCAGAATATGAAAGCGAAAATATTATCGGCCGATAAAATTGGTAAGGATGATCGAATTACGCCTGCAGTATTTGGAGTAAGATTGTATAATTCGTTCGAAGCACCAAGTAAAATTACAGCGCCTTTGTATAAAATTAAGAACCAACAAACATTAACTTGTGGCAAATGGAAGGAACTCAAGCCTGCTGCTTATATGCATTCGGTTCTCTTATTGAAAGTTGCTGGTTTTAAGTTAACATCATCGGGGATCACTCTAGATATGTTCGTCGAGACGCTAGTCTTCGATAAGTTTGAACGAATGGACAAGATTAATAAAGCAGGACCTCGAAAAGTATTGTCGCGATTTACAATCCAAGAGTCTTCGGAAGAGGAATGTGATGAACAGCCTGAGAAAAAGCGTAAAATCAACACGGATGATTGGTGAATGCGTTTGCGCTTATGAATGCGACTACATTTAACTTATAATCTGTACATTGATAAATGAAGTGAACTAAATATAGTCTATATATTTTTAGATTTATTGAAGCATTTTCAATGCCCTTCTCTGTGCATTGCATTTGTGCAATGCCTGTAAATTTTTTGAGGTAACTAGCTCCTGATACTCCTTCCTCGTTTTTTACGATAACTACCCATCGACTGTAAGTCAAAAATCTTAAGCATCCAAATCCTGCTCCGACCAGTTGAATTTCTTCAACACATCGCACAGATGTTGGAACGTCGCCTCTTCCAGGTTCGGCTCGTACTTTCCGATAGCTTTGAGATCATACTTGGTCAGATCGTAATTCGATCCTTTCTCTATAGTCGTATTCGGAAGTTTAGTCATTCTCACTTTAATGAAGTTGTTGTAGATCGTCTCGTGCATGGACGGTTCGGTCGGCCTGTTCGGATCGATCGGACGGTTTAGAATCTCAGCGATTAACGCGTAGTGTTGCGTGGACGTGGTAAACATCGGCTCGGCCAGATCGAAGCGCACGCCGTACGGCGCCAACGACTTGGAGATGAACATAAAGTCGGGCGTGCGACAGCCCGAATTGTCGTTGCACGTGTAGAAGCCGGTGTCCGCGATGGGCGACATGTATATGTCGGCGCCGAACACGCTTCTACCCACATTAGACCAGATTTTTGACAACACATTGGAGTCGCCTGCGATTACGTAGTGCGTGACTTTGTATTTGGCTATATACTGTTTGATATAATTCATGGCGCCGATAAAGGACTTTATCTGATCCGCGGACGTCTCGTACCAGAACGTGTAGTTGGCGATCAGCGCGTTCTTGTCGTCGAAAACGAACGGCATCAGTGTCAGCTTGGACAGGCTGGTTTTTGTCCCGTTCACCTCTTTCAAGATGCAGTTCTTCGGGTATCTATCTTCGATATATTTTGATTTAGCCCACCACAACATCCTGTGCCCATTTTTCTGACCCATATACTTGTTCAACATTATGGCGTCGCCGTCACCGGACATGGCACAGTAGTAGGAGCCGGCATACACCTCGCTGCCCTCCAGATAGAGAGCGTTGTCTGCAGACATGAACGGCGCTTTGGACAGTGCCTGTTTTCTGTTGCCGAACAGCAGTTCGTTCGGTCCGCTGTCGTATTGCGTGTTACGAGACGCCAACTGGTTGAACGTGTACACGTCCACTTTCTTGCCTTCCAGCGCGTTAGCTATGCCCACCATAGAGTCGAGACCGTGCGTCCGTTCTGTAGAATAGTGCGCCAGTCTGATCGCCACGTCGGACGCTGCCGAACCTGCAGGTCCCACCGGGCCCGGAGGACCTACAGGTCCCACCGGGCCCGGAGGACCTACAGGTCCCACCGGACCCACTGGACCTGCAAGCCCCACTGGACCTACAGCGCCGGTCGCCTTGCGTTCTTTTTTTGAATAAACAGTAGTAGAATCAATAAGAGCACCAGCAGGACGACTAGAATCGTTATAGCCGCAAGACATCCGTCTGTTGAAGTCATCGGTTGACCATTACTTGCGGCCGTGTTTGTTTGATGTCTATATTATAGACTCGTACCGAATAGGTGCAATGGTCGGCAATTTACCGCGAATTCGCTCCTGACCGACACTGGTATCGGTACTATATGTCGTTTAAAAAACCTATTAACTAAGTCGCGCGTTAGCGAAAGACACCCCACATTCAAAAGTCGCGTTGTTATATCACTTTGGCGGTCGCCAGGTTGTACATCGCGGTATATAATTTGTCGCGAGCCGCCGCCGAAGAAGAATAATAGCAGTGAAACACCGCGAGCGCGACAAAGACTACGACGGCCAACATTAGAGTCGTTACACAATTCAGTCGGTTAAAGACGAAGGTTTGTGACGGTAAAGTCTGGTTGTTGGCAAAATACATGGCCGTTTCCAACATGGTGGGCAGTTTCAGGTTCAAATCGTCGGTCAACATCACCGGCTGGGTCGTGTCGAACCCGTTTATAGACGTGACGCCGCGTTGCGCAGCGTATTTCGGCGCGAACACGTAGCGCATAAAGTCTAGCCAAAACAGGCGTGTAGACGTCTGGTCCACAGGGCTGTTGTACGCCACGCCGCCGTATTCGCGCAACACCCACTGTAACGGGCGTATACGCGCAAACTCTTGCTTTGTTAATCGCATCTATCGGCCCGACGACCACTATCTAGCGTGCTAAAGACTGTATAAAACGGCATGCGGTTATATAGAGGCGTTCATTTGCACGGAGTGACTGTACACTGATACAATGTCCAGTCAACAGATAACGGACTCGCAAACTCTTGCTTGGTTAAACGCATCTATCGGCCCGACGACTACGATCTAGCGAGTCAAACGGTATACGGTTATATAGAGGTGTCCATTTGCTGTCTAATTAACACGGAATGACTGTACACTGATCTCCGTCGTGTACATACAATGTCAAGAATCAACCGATTCACAATAGACTTTATGTCTTCGGACGACGACGAAGACGAGGGCTGCTGTTCGAACGCCACAATCGCTCTAGAATCGGAGAAACCTTCGACACCTTTGCCGCCACTAAACCCCGTTTGCCCATCGATCGATCCCGAGGATGAATCTCATACAGCCATCGCTACTATTAGTGACAACAACAGCGATCGTTGCACATCGCCGCATCAGGCGAAAAAGCGAAAACAACTGCCGCATCAGGTGGACCAAACGGACGCTAAAAAAATACATCAACACGATGAACGTGTAGGATCTCCGCCGAGCCATATACTTCGAGACACGGCGTCAGTACCCAAGGTCACAGCAGCTAAACACAAGAGACGCGTGACAAACGACGACGCGGCCGGAGTAGAACGTAAGAGAAAGAAACGGATAAAACGAGACCCAGTCGTGTGTACCACGGCAGACGAGATGGTGCGTGCGGCGTGCCTCAATATACACAACACCGAGAGTATCGACATGATGGAATGGAGCGAGGCGGTACTGTTGTGTCTGGCTTCGCCCACGGCGTACGGCGTGTTGGACCGGCTCAGTTGGTCAGACGTGCAGACGATTTGCGCCGACAACGAGTGGGGCGTGAATATCTCGTCGGCCATCAAACAGCACCTATCCAAGAGCGATACGTTGAACACGCTGTTGTGCCGCAACCGGAGAGAAAAGGTGCGGAGACAGTATTTAACGACCTCGCAGACGCACATGTTTTACGAGACCCCTTATGTGAACATGAAACTCTTAAAAACATATTCACCAATTATTGAAGTGCACGCTCGCACGAAATTTAATAAAGCGCTGTTGCACCCGAGACCATAGCGGCTACACCGCTGTGGTATAATTTGGTATAATAAGTTTATGTGGATGTTACACACATGCATGCGTGTATTTTTGGTACAATAAATTTGTGTCTGTGAAAAATAATCACGTTATTATTTATTTTTATCCGTTCCTATGCCTTTATATACTTATACTTTAGTCTGTAGCACTAGTATTAGTGTCAGCTTTATCAATTACCATATGTTCGACCTCCCCATCATCTTCAGTGTCGTGCGGACGAGTCAAGTTTAGACGCACGTTGGTAAATTGTCGGTCGGTGAGGCGGTTAAACTCGTCTCTGATGTACTTGAAATCGGTCTTGATGTACCGTTTTGTAGTCTCTACCGACTTGTGCTGCAGAAACAGCTGTATAGCAGGTAGATTCTTGGACGTCTCGGCCATTATTGAGGCCAACATGTTGCGGCACGAGTGTATGCCGAACCCGAGCGGTGGACTCGAGCCGTTGGCTTTGTAGTACGCCAGGCGTATACGGTTGGCCAACGTTTTCGGTGTCACATAAAACAGACAGACCGTTATGGACGAGTCTGTGTAGGCCGCGTACTCGGCACTGTACAATTCAACCAGTTTGTCTGTAAACTTTATCAGATGAGTGGTGTAGATAGGCCGCCAGTAGATGGGCTCGTCGTTGATGACCGTCTGCTTCCGTTTCACGTTCACAGTGTGCTGTCGGGTCTGCAGTTGGTACAGCGTGAAGCTGGTAAACTGGAGAATCTCCATTGTGCGGAGACCGGTGTAAAAGGCCACCAATAGAGGTGCCGTGTATTCGGACCAATTATCCAACAGATACTTGAACAGTCGCGTGAAATTCTCGGTGGTCACGATTCGCGTGTGCGTACGACCTGTGAATACCGACGGATCCGGCTGTATGGACACTGCACCGGGCGGCCCGAAGGTACCGTTCCGTCGCGCGATTTTAAAGTACCGTATGGTCGTGTTTAGCGCATAGTTACGCACTCTACAGTAGCCGATAAACATTTTCGCCCGACGCTCGTAGTCGGGCTCGTCCAACAGACACAGTTCAGTCACGATGCTGTTCACCGCCTTGTTTACGGGCGGTTCCCGTGTGCGCCGTATGACAGATCTTTTCTTTGATGGTTCTGGCAGTGCGCGTTGTATAATTTTGGCCGCTTCTTCTGCCGACACAGCGTCTAGTAACGCGTTTAGCCTGTTTTCGTCTATACGTCTCACGCCCGGCTTGTAGTCGGACGCCTGAACGTTTGCCATAGTTGTTAGCAGAGGTAGAACGGCCGTTGTAGACATACGCAGAAACACAAGTGTTCTGCCCAATTTTTACCACACGTTAGACACGACTGTATCGCTGTCGATCGGTGACACATGTTTGTCGATACCATATATACAGGAGGTTTGGACGAACGCGGCGTGCCCTAAACGGCAAGTGGACAGATCATCACAACGTTGCGACACCACGGTGTTTGTACTTTTCTGACAAGCAAATATGTGACAATGACGCTATAGCCGACATTCAACGAAAAATTTAAAGTACACCGCAATCGTACTCCGTGCTAGCCGACACTGTCAAATAAATTTTAGCTGAAAACGCCACATATTGTCGACTAGTCTAGCTGACATTCACTACTGTACAATCACTGTTTTGTACTTTTACTGCTAGCCGACACACGCCGTTACGGACTTACCATCTGATGCGTGCAGGAACTCTAGTCTAAACAAGTGTGCGGCTAGTTTAAGCGAGGATTCAAGAGATAATGACAGTTTTTTGGCATAACAAAAACAACTTTATTTAACATTAAATATATATATCGTATACAAATCACTAGCATTAAAAGTATATTATATACAAATCACTTAGTTTATTTCCCATTCCTTTTGGTGTGACATCATGGCGTGTGTGTGCCTACTGGTGCACGCCATCGTCTTGTTAAGGTGTCGGTGGTACGGACACGACGGTGGATTGTAGATGCGACAAAGATCACTGAGGCGAGGAGCGTCTTCCAATGGCGTGAAAAGATGCCGCGGTATCCATAACTTATTTATCAGTATGTTCATTTTCTGTTTATTGTTGACTATCACGGGCCGGTCCTTATTGAATAAGTTATTTATACAGTCGCGCAGCGACACTTCGTCAATGACACCGTCATTCCACTCTATGCCGTGCACGTGTCTCACTGCAAAGGAGTTGCTCGGAACGCTCGGTATATCGCCAGGCGGAGATTGTACGACAATCCACGCAGGAGGTGCTCCGGCACACTCGGCTGTGAACTCTTTTATAATTGTATCGTTATTCGACGAGATTAGCCACTGTATGTCGATATATATAGGAGTGTTCAACGACTCTATGGACTTAATAGCTTTGTGAAACTCGCTGACAATACATTGTTTCTGCGACGGCTGCTTGGGAGTCGAAGAGTTTCGGTGTCTGTACACACGGCGGTTCGATGCTGGCGGCGGTGGTTGTAGTGTTAGTTTTTCTTCTTTTTCACTACAAGTATTAAGCATTTGCCTATTCCGTAGTTCTAGTTGTAACTCTAGCAAACTACGGATCCGACGCATTAAGTACGGCATCGGCAACGGCTGCTCCGTCTTGTTGAATTCTTCTAACTGGTTCAGGAACTCGGCGGCTGCAGAAATCATATCGATGCGATGCGATGCGCTACTGACTGTGTCTGAACGTATACTGACTCGCATCGCGACGGCCACCGGTATTTATACCCGTAAGCTTAGTGAAAAACAAACAGAAAATCGAATTAAATTGGGTCGATTTATTTCTTAACCACTGTCGGCAACACCAGTACCGGACCTGATGTCGTTGTAGTGCCGCCCGTAAATCTTGGATGCGATGCGATGCGATGCGCTCCTGACTGTGTCTGAACGTATACTGACTCGCATCGCGACGGCCACCGGTATTTATACCCGTAAGCTTAGTGAAAAACAAACAGAAAATCGAATCAAATTGGGTCGATTTATTTCTTAACCACTGTCGGCAACACCAATACCGGACCTGATGTCGTTGTAGTGCCGCCCGTGAATCTTGCCGCGCTCGGCTGTTGGGCAATATTCAATGCGACCATCGTGGTTATAAGCACGATGAGCGACAACATGAACAGAAACGTTAAGTTCACAGTCAACGTGATGCCGTTCTCGCCCAGCTGGGAGCGTAGTATATCCTTAAACCGAGTGTCTCGGTCTTGTTTTACCGTGTTTTCATCGCTCATCGTGTTGTCGTCGTCTCACTCTTTATACTTTAACCGATTCAACCACGCCTCTGTAGCTATCTTTAACAAACGTAAACACTAGAATCGCCGGAGACGGAGTCAGCGTTCGAGCTAGCGATATTAGGCTTGACACCGCTAGCTACTGAATCCATAAAGCACTAGCGACAACTAAGAAGATTACAAGTCCGTCGAATTATGCAGTAACTATAGCATATTCTCTGTCGTGAATGTCGGCTACACTAGCCGACGTGAGCGGTGAGAAATGCAAGCGATATAAAAGCGAGACGCCGAGGCAATACTTGTGACGATCATAAAATTTCTCGACCAAACCGCGCGGAATCTCGCTCGAAGTAATGGCGGAGTGGTAAATGTTGACATTTACCAAGGCGCTTGGTAAGAGTCCGAAGTGGAATCATATAAAATTATTTTTCGGGCTTTTACCAACTCACTATGGTAATTGTCAGGTTCTACCGGTAAATGTCAGGTTACACTGCTCTCCGGACTTTTACCGTAACATATATATCTTAAGCCTTACGGCATAATAACAAATAATAACTAATGTTTTAAAATCGAAGTCAGTGCCATGTGCACATATTTTTTTTATAGTATCAAATAAATTTTAATTACCGTTTCAAGTTACATAGAGTTCTTATTGCAGATACACCTGAACCCCAATTTAAATGTTATATTGTTTAAAGAATTTGTCAATCTTGAACGTGAGATCGTTCACGCCTATTTATGTATATGTAACTTTGCATAAATTTGGTGCTCCAAGATCGTGGGGCTCCACAAATTTAAATTATAATAAATTTGCAAATTGTCACGTTGCATAATTTGGCTCCCAAAGAACGTGGGGCTATTCAAAAACAAATAGGAGTGTATTTGTATTTGAAATTAAATTTTAACAAAAGTTGTTATCGGGATCATAATTTGGCGCCCTGGACGTGGGGCCCGACATGCCTAAATTTATGTACAAAAATTTGTGACATACATGAATGTATGACCCGATCCCCATCATTTAACTATTAAAATTTTTGTTATGTAGCTAAATGGTTGCTCTAAAATATAAAGAGTGTGTTAAATGAAAAATGTATAGTATGTAATTATTATTTATATTAAACAGTAACTGAATGTAATGTTAATTGTTGTGTAATCACACAGCTGGCGCCCACAAATAATATTGTTGTCTATGTAACAGGTGTAACTGTAATGAGTATTAATAATAACTATTAATAAAAATAAAGAAGTAAATAAATAAGTAGGGAACGGTTATCAATAATAATTTTTAAAGAATTACTATTAAATAAATATTTTAATAATACTTCAACATGACGACTCCAGGAAATTTAGACGTCGAAGCATTCCAGATAATGATGCGTGCCTGGGTCGATGAATTAAGCTCAAAACAGACAGAAAATTTAAATAAACAGACAGAAAATTTAAATGCTAGAATAGACGAATTAAAAGAATCTAATAGGAAACAATTAGAAGAACAAACTGAAAATTTTAGACAAGACACCATAAAAATTACCGAGAGTCTAGAAGAGTTAAAAATTGATAATCTCCAGTTGAAACAAGACAACATAGAAATAAAACAAAGTATAATCGACAGTAATGCGCAGTTAACCGAAAAAATTGTTAATACAAACATACGTATTGACACGATCGCAGAAAATGTCTGTGGAATAATTAATAAACAAACGGAGCTAATATGTGAAAAGATAGTATGTGAAGAATTCATACAAATTGAAAATACATGTGTAATTACTAATGATAATTATAAAAAGGTAATTAACATTAAGGAGGAGAAGCAAATAAAGGTTAATAAAACATTCCTTATTAATAGCGATATTCCAAGTGTGAGGCACACACACACTAGTAAGTCACATAAGGTGAAACACATAAGACACCACATTTACGGAGATAAATATCACTGTAGGTATAACAAGAAACGTAGTAAGTTATCTAGACGAAACACTACGCAAAATTGTGGTAAATATGATGTTAGATATACGCACGATAATTATAGTAACGATAATTATATCTGCAAGTATGAGAATTATGGTGAGTATTATCATAAACGACGTATGAAAAAACCGTCGACAGCTGTTCACGTCGGTTCACTCAACCAAACTAGTGACGAGAGAATTGAGAAAGAGCGAAGCATTTGTAACGAGAAAAAGAGGGTAGATTTTAAGTGGCCGACAGGCAAGATGAAAACATTGCTCTATGAACAGGTGACTTATACGATCAAAACAAACGTCGCAGCTATGCAACGGAAAGGTAACGAGGGAATAATACAATGGAACGCGGACGTTGTTTACACGAGGGTGAACACAATGAATTTCCTGTGTACAACAACCAAATTGTTATAATGAGGGGTGTCAGTTCAAACGACACACCGAACAGAACTCAAGGCAAATGAAAATAAATAATTATTTTTAAATGAGAAAAATAATATTACTATTAATTATTAATAATAATATAAGAGGGTTAATTAAGAAATGTATTAGTGATGGTAAGGAATGCTATTGTAGAGAAATATTTAAGAAAGTAATGGTAAAAGATGTTATTGTTGTTATTAATATGAAGAAATGGTAAGGAATGTTATTATTGATATGTTATAAATATGAAGAAATGATTAAGATGAGCAATAATTGCCATAATTGTTAGAACGACTGATCAAGCGAACACTTATTGAAGATACAAGGACACAGAAGAAAGCGAGAGTGAAAAGTCATAAGGGCAGAGACTACTTAGGATTAAGGACTTCGAGAAAAATATCGTTGTTTTCCAAGACAGTTCCTCTGTAACCGATCACGCGACACACTACAAGCTAAAAGAGTATTCTGTTACGGAAGTGTATTTCAAGAAAGTAGTAACGATCAGAAAGGTAAAGTTAAAGAAATGTAATAAAAGGTAATGAATGTTAATGTATTGTATAAGTAATGTATTAGATAAAGTAATGTCATGTTAAGAAAAGAGCTAAGGAAGATTAGAAGCGAAGGTAAGAATGTATGAATTAAGATAATGTAAAATTAAGGACCGAATGTACACACATAAGTAGGACAGAACACTTTCATCGTATATGATGAGATACAGAAGAAAGAAATTGGTAAATTCCACGCAACGTCATTTAGGAAGTTCTACACATGAAAACAGAGGTCAATGAAACCAGTTAAATCAGCTGTTTGTAAAGCCACCCTACTACAAGGTCACGAGCCGTGAGCGTACGAAGAGGGGAGGTAAGACATTTGTTTACACTCCAATTAAGGGTGAAATGACGAATATTATTCTTTATTATTTGTTACATTTTTTTTGCAAATATAAATAATAAATAAAAAAAAATTATAATAAATAAATTTATTAAATTTTTTTTGTTACCAAGCAGAGGAATAATGCGACAGTACAAATGAGTGATGTACTGAGCATGGAATATAAAAATTTTAATTTACTTAATAAACTGTAAATAATTAATAATATATTAGAAATAAGCATGTTAGGGATTGCAGGCTTGGCTCAGACAAAAATATGAACAGGTGTTTCGACCTGAATCAACGTGCACACACACACAAATGTAACTGAAAGTGTGTACACCAGTATTTTGCTAGTGTGTGTGAACGCAGGTCTCTGCAGGCGAGTTTGCCACCCACAAGATGAATAATTGCACAATTACAGTTTTTCCGTAATTATTCATAAACTAGAATTAAGAATTAAAATCCAAAAGCACCATAAAATGTAAATAAATTTACTAAATACTGTGTACGAAAACCACGCGAAAGTGACACACCGTACAAGTGCAATAGTGAAATAACTGTGTAAAAACCGAAAGGGTTAAGTTGAAATGTCCAAAATGACAGTGAACATGTGTTGTAAAATTAGTTATAAGATAAGTATAAGAGTATACTTACAGGACTCTGCAATTCGCAGAAATATAAAAAATAGCGAATTTGACAAAGAGTGGGGGAACTGACGCCAGAGACAGTTTCTAACATGTCGATTTTGTATCACTGCAAGGTGTCGACCAAGACATGGGTATAAATAGGACACGCAAGCTACAGTGGTTCTCTTTCTTGAATCATCCACGGTGCAGCGGGAGCTTATGCCCGTCAGCATGGCGTATTTTTTTTTTTCATAAACAGTTTAAATTTGCCAGTTACGTACAAATACGTAACTAAGCTGTAAAGACAATCATTTTAATTAATAACAGCACTACTTAAGAAGATCCATTAATAATTCGACACTGGACAAGAGGAGAGTTCCAGAGAGAGATACGACGCTGGACAAGAGGAGAGTTCCAGAGAGAGATACGACGCTGGACAAGAGAAGAGTTCCAGAGAGAGATACGACGCTGGACAAGAGAAGAGTTCCAGAGAGAGATACGACGCTGGACAAGAGGAGAGTTCCAGAGAGAGATACGACGCTGGACAAGAGAAGAGTTCCAGAGAGAGATACGACGCTGGACAAGAGAAGAGTTCCAGAGAGAGATACGACGCTGGACAAGAGAAGAGTTCCAGAGAGTGAGACAGCCGACGCTGGACAAGAGGAGAAGAGAGACAGCCGACGCTGTAGGCGAGACGAGGACGAATACCGATGGAACAAAAATGATCGAGGATGATTGACGACAATAAGGTGATAGACAACTTATTCATATCTTAATCATACAAAGAATTCAAAGACAGTTAAAGACATTAATATTTTATTTAAAAATAAGAGCAATGTTTCTTGTATAGTAGAGTTAAAATCGTAGATGTTTTATAAATACGATTAACGTAACAAGAGCTCAAATTAATATGATATAAAATGATTACAAAGCATTTAAATAAAAACAATTAGTATTTGAGAAAACAGTACTGAGAAACAATAACTATTATTATTTTGAGTACGTTACAATATAGAAAAAAAGATTTAAAAATTGATTTTGAAACATATTAATAGACTGAGTAGTCTGAAATGAGATTTATTTTTTATATAATAATTAGTAGCATAGAATATTTAGTCAGTAAGGATGTATATATCTTAAGCCTTACGGCATAATAACAAATAATAACTAATGTTTTAAAATCGAAGTCAGTGCCATGTGCACATATTTTTTTTATAGTATCAAATAAATTTTAATTACCGTTTCAAGTTACATAGAGTTCTTATTGCAGATACACCTGAACCCCAATTTAAATGTTATATTGTTTAAAGAATTTGTCAATCTTGAACGTGAGATCGTTCACGCCTATTTATGTATATGTAACTTTGCATAAATTTGGTGCTCCAAGATCGTGGGGCTCCACAAATTTAAATTATAATAAATTTGCAAATTGTCACGTTGCATAATTTGGCTCCCAAAGAACGTGGGGCTATTCAAAAACAAATAGGAGTGTATTTGTATTTGAAATTAAATTTTAACAAAAGTTGTTATCGGGATCATAATTTGGCGCCCTGGACGTGGGGCCCGACATGCCTAAATTTATGTACAAAAATTTGTGACATACATGAATGTATGACCCGATCCCCATCATTTAACTATTAAAATTTTTGTTATGTAGCTAAATGGTTGCTCTAAAATATAAAGAGTGTGTTAAATGAAAAATGTATAGTATGTAATTATTATTTATATTAAACAGTAACTGAATGTAATGTTAATTGTTGTGTAATCACACAGCTGGCGCCCACAAATAATATTGTTGTCTATGTAACAGGTGTAACTGTAATGAGTATTAATAATAACTATTAATAAAAATAAAGAAGTAAATAAATAAGTAGGGAACGGTTATCAATAATAATTTTTAAAGAATTACTATTAAATAAATATTTTAATAATACTTCAACATGACGACTCCAGGAAATTTAGACGTCGAAGCATTCCAGATGATGATGCGTGCCTGGGTCGATGAATTAAGCTCAAAACAGACAGAAAATTTAAATAAACAGACAGAAAATTTAAATGCTAGAATAGACGAATTAAAAGAATCTAATAGGAAACAATTAGAAGAACAAACTGAAAATTTTAGACAAGACACCATAAAAATTACCGAGAGTCTAGAAGAGTTAAAAATTGATAATCTCCAGTTGAAACAAGACAACATAGAAATAAAACAAAGTATAATCGACAGTAATGCGCAGTTAACCGAAAAAATTGTTAATACAAACATACGTATTGACACGATCGCAGAAAATGTCTGTGGAATAATTAATAAACAAACGGAGCTAATATGTGAAAAGATAGTATGTGAAGAATTCATACAAATTGAAAATACATGTGTAATTACTAATGATAATTATAAAAAGGTAATTAACATTAAGGAGGAGAAGCAAATAAAGGTTAATAAAACATTCCTTATTAATAGCGATATTCCAAGTGTGAGGCACACACACACTAGTAAGTCACATAAGGTGAAACACATAAGACACCACATTTACGGAGATAAATATCACTGTAGGTATAACAAGAAACGTAGTAAGTTATCTAGATGAAACACTACGCAAAATTGTGGTAAATATGATGTTAGATATACGCACGATAATTATAGTAACGATAATTATATCTGCAAGTATGAGAATTATGGTGAGTATTATCATAAACGACGTATGAAAAAACCGTCGACAGCTGTTCACGTCGGTTCACTCAACCAAACTAGTGACGAGAGAATTGAGAAAGAGCGAAGCATTTGTAACGAGAAAAAGAGGGTAGATTTTAAGTGGCCGACAGGCAAGATGAAAACATTGCTCTATGAACAGGTGACTTATACGATCAAAACAAACGTCGCAGCTATGCAACGGAAAGGTAACGAGGGAATAATACAATGGAACGCGGACGTTGTTTACACGAGGGTGAACACAATGAATTTCCTGTGTACAACAACCAAATTGTTATAATGAGGGGTGTCAGTTCAAACGACACACCGAACAGAACTCAAGGCAAATGAAAATAAATAATTATTTTTAAATGAGAAAAATAATATTACTATTAATTATTAATAATAATATAAGAGGGTTAATTAAGAAATGTATTAGTGATGGTAAGGAATGCTATTGTAGAGAAATATTTAAGAAAGTAATGGTAAAAGATGTTATTGTTGTTATTAATATGAAGAAATGGTAAGGAATGTTATTATTGATATGTTATAAATATGAAGAAATGATTAAGATGAGCAATAATTGCCATAATTGTTAGAACGACTGATCAAGCGAACACTTATTGAAGATACAAGGACACAGAAGAAAGCGAGAGTGAAAAGTCATAAGGGCAGAGACTACTTAGGATTAAGGACTTCGAGAAAAATATCGTTGTTTTCCAAGACAGTTCCTCTGTAACCGATCACGCGACACACTACAAGCTAAAAGAGTATTCTGTTACGGAAGTGTATTTCAAGAAAGTAGTAACGATCAGAAAGGTAAAGTTAAAGAAATGTAATAAAAGGTAATGAATGTTAATGTATTGTATAAGTAATGTATTAGATAAAGTAATGTCATGTTAAGAAAAGAGCTAAGGAAGATTAGAAGCGAAGGTAAGAATGTATGAATTAAGATAATGTAAAATTAAGGACCGAATGTACACACATAAGTAGGACAGAACACTTTCATCGTATATGATGAGATACAGAAGAAAGAAATTGGTAAATTCCACGCAACGTCATTTAGGAAGTTCTACACATGAAAACAGAGGTCAATGAAACCAGTTAAATCAGCTGTTTGTAAAGCCACCCTACTACAAGGTCACGAGCCGTGAGCGTACGAAGAGGGGAGGTAAGACATTTGTTTACACTCCAATTAAGGGTGAAATGACGAATATTATTCTTTATTATTTGTTACATTTTTTTTGCAAATATAAATAATAAATAAAAAAAAATTATAATAAATAAATTTATTAAATTTTTTTTGTTACCAAGCAGAGGAATAATGCGACAGTACAAATGAGTGATGTACTGAGCATGGAATATAAAAATTTTAATTTACTTAATAAACTGTAAATAATTAATAATATATTAGAAATAAGCATGTTAGGGATTGCAGGCTTGGCTCAGACAAAAATATGAACAGGTGTTTCGACCTGAATCAACGTGCACACACACACAAATGTAACTGAAAGTGTGTACACCAGTATTTTGCTAGTGTGTGTGAACGCAGGTCTCTGCAGGCGAGTTTGCCACCCACAAGATGAATAATTGCACAATTACAGTTTTTCCGTAATTATTCATAAACTAGAATTAAGAATTAAAATCCAAAAGCACCATAAAATGTAAATAAATTTACTAAATACTGTGTACGAAAACCACGCGAAAGTGACACACCGTACAAGTGCAATAGTGAAATAACTGTGTACAAACCGAAAGGGTTAAGTTGAAATGTCCAAAATGACAGTGAACATGTGTTGTAAAATTAGTTATAAGATAAGTATAAGAGTATACTTACAGGACTCTGCAATTCGCAGAAATATAAAAAATAGCGAATTTGACAAAGAGTGGGGGAACTGACGCCAGAGACAGTTTCTAACATGTCGATTTTGTATCACTGCAGGGTGTCGACCAAGACATGGGTATAAATAGGACACGCAAGCTACAGTGGTTCTCTTTCTTGAATCATCCACGGTGCAGCGGGAGCTTATGCCCGTCAGCATGGCGTATTTTTTTTTTTTCATAAACAGTTTAAATTTGCCAGTTACGTACAAATACGTAACTAAGCTGTAAAGACAATCATTTTAATTAATAACAGCACTACTTAAGAAGATCCATTAATAATTCGACACTGGACAAGAGGAGAGTTCCAGAGAGAGATACGACGCTGGACAAGAGGAGAGTTCCAGAGAGAGATACGACGCTGGACAAGAGAAGAGTTCCAGAGAGAGATACGACGCTGGACAAGAGAAGAGTTCCAGAGAGAGATACGACGCTGGACAAGAGGAGAGTTCCAGAGAGAGATACGACGCTGGACAAGAGAAGAGTTCCAGAGAGAGATACGACGCTGGACAAGAGAAGAGTTCCAGAGAGAGATACGACGCTGGACAAGAGAAGAGTTCCAGAGAGTGAGACAGCCGACGCTGGACAAGAGGAGAAGAGAGACAGCCGACGCTGTAGGCGAGACGAGGACGAATACCGATGGAACAAAAATGATCGAGGATGATTGACGACAATAAGGTGATAGACAACTTATTCATATCTTAATCATACAAAGAATTCAAAGACAGTTAAAGACATTAATATTTTATTTAAAAATAAGAGCAATGTTTCTTGTATAGTAGAGTTAAAATCGTAGATGTTTTATAAATACGATTAACGTAACAAGAGCTCAAATTAATATGATATAAAATGATTACAAAGCATTTAAATAAAAACAATTAGTATTTGAGAAAACAGTACTGAGAAACAATAACTATTATTATTTTGAGTACGTTACAATATAGAAAAAAAGATTTAAAAATTGATTTTGAAACATATTAATAGACTGAGTAGTCTGAAATGAGATTTATTTTTTATATAATAATTAGTAGCATAGAATATTTAGTCAGTAAGGATGTATATATCTTAAGCCTTACGGCATAATAACAAATAATAACTAATGTTTTAAAATCGAAGTCAGTGCCATGTGCACATATTTTTTTTATAGTATCAAATAAATTTTAATTACCGTTTCAAGTTACATAGAGTTCTTATTGCAGATACACCTGAACCCCAATTTAAATGTTATATTGTTTAAAGAATTTGTCAATCTTGAACGTGAGATCGTTCACGCCTATTTATGTATATGTAACTTTGCATAAATTTGGTGCTCCAAGATCGTGGGGCTCCACAAATTTAAATTATAATAAATTTGCAAATTGTCACGTTGCATAATTTGGCTCCCAAAGAACGTGGGGCTATTCAAAAACAAATAGGAGTGTATTTGTATTTGAAATTAAATTTTAACAAAAGTTGTTATCGGGATCATAATTTGGCGCCCTGGACGTGGGGCCCGACATGCCTAAATTTATGTACAAAAATTTGTGACATACATGAATGTATGACCCGATCCCCATCATTTAACTATTAAAATTTTTGTTATGTAGCTAAATGGTTGCTCTAAAATATAAAGAGTGTGTTAAATGAAAAATGTATAGTATGTAATTATTATTTATATTAAACAGTAACTGAATGTAATGTTAATTGTTGTGTAATCACACAGCTGGCGCCCACAAATAATATTGTTGTCTATGTAACAGGTGTAACTGTAATGAGTATTAATAATAACTATTAATAAAAATAAAGAAGTAAATAAATAAGTAGGGAACGGTTATCAATAATAATTTTTAAAGAATTACTATTAAATAAATATTTTAATAATACTTCAACATGACGACTCCAGGAAATTTAGACGTCGAAGCATTCCAGATGATGATGCGTGCCTGGGTCGATGAATTAAGCTCAAAACAGACAGAAAATTTAAATAAACAGACAGAAAATTTAAATGCTAGAATAGACGAATTAAAAGAATCTAATAGGAAACAATTAGAAGAACAAACTGAAAATTTTAGACAAGACACCATAAAAATTACCGAGAGTCTAGAAGAGTTAAAAATTGATAATCTCCAGTTGAAACAAGACAACATAGAAATAAAACAAAGTATAATCGACAGTAATGCGCAGTTAACCGAAAAAATTGTTAATACAAACATACGTATTGACACGATCGCAGAAAATGTCTGTGGAATAATTAATAAACAAACGGAGCTAATATGTGAAAAGATAGTATGTGAAGAATTCATACAAATTGAAAATACATGTGTAATTACTAATGATAATTATAAAAAGGTAATTAACATTAAGGAGGAGAAGCAAATAAAGGTTAATAAAACATTCCTTATTAATAGCGATATTCCAAGTGTGAGGCACACACACACTAGTAAGTCACATAAGGTGAAACACATAAGACACCACATTTACGGAGATAAATATCACTGTAGGTATAACAAGAAACGTAGTAAGTTATCTAGACGAAACACTACGCAAAATTGTGGTAAATATGATGTTAGATATACGCACGATAATTATAGTAACGATAATTATATCTGCAAGTATGAGAATTATGGTGAGTATTATCATAAACGACGTATGAAAAAACCGTCGACAGCTGTTCACGTCGGTTCACTCAACCAAACTAGTGACGAGAGAATTGAGAAAGAGCGAAGCATTTGTAACGAGAAAAAGAGGGTAGATTTTAAGTGGCCGACAGGCAAGATGAAAACATTGCTCTATGAACAGGTGACTTATACGATCAAAACAAACGTCGCAGCTATGCAACGGAAAGGTAACGAGGGAATAATACAATGGAACGCGGACGTTGTTTACACGAGGGTGAACACAATGAATTTCCTGTGTACAACAACCAAATTGTTATAATGAGGGGTGTCAGTTCAAACGACACACCGAACAGAACTCAAGGCAAATGAAAATAAATAATTATTTTTAAATGAGAAAAATAATATTACTATTAATTATTAATAATAATATAAGAGGGTTAATTAAGAAATGTATTAGTGATGGTAAGGAATGCTATTGTAGAGAAATATTTAAGAAAGTAATGGTAAAAGATGTTATTGTTGTTATTAATATGAAGAAATGGTAAGGAATGTTATTATTGATATGTTATAAATATGAAGAAATGATTAAGATGAGCAATAATTGCCATAATTGTTAGAACGACTGATCAAGCGAACACTTATTGAAGATACAAGGACACAGAAGAAAGCGAGAGTGAAAAGTCATAAGGGCAGAGACTACTTAGGATTAAGGACTTCGAGAAAAATATCGTTGTTTTCCAAGACAGTTCCTCTGTAACCGATCACGCGACACACTACAAGCTAAAAGAGTATTCTGTTACGGAAGTGTATTTCAAGAAAGTAGTAACGATCAGAAAGGTAAAGTTAAAGAAATGTAATAAAAGGTAATGAATGTTAATGTATTGTATAAGTAATGTATTAGATAAAGTAATGTCATGTTAAGAAAAGAGCTAAGGAAGATTAGAAGCGAAGGTAAGAATGTATGAATTAAGATAATGTAAAATTAAGGACCGAATGTACACACATAAGTAGGACAGAACACTTTCATCGTATATGATGAGATACAGAAGAAAGAAATTGGTAAATTCCACGCAACGTCATTTAGGAAGTTCTACACATGAAAACAGAGGTCAATGAAACCAGTTAAATCAGCTGTTTGTAAAGCCACCCTACTACAAGGTCACGAGCCGTGAGCGTACGAAGAGGGGAGGTAAGACATTTGTTTACACTCCAATTAAGGGTGAAATGACGAATATTATTCTTTATTATTTGTTACATTTTTTTTGCAAATATAAATAATAAATAAAAAAAAATTATAATAAATAAATTTATTAAATTTTTTTTGTTACCAAGCAGAGGAATAATGCGACAGTACAAATGAGTGATGTACTGAGCATGGAATATAAAAATTTTAATTTACTTAATAAACTGTAAATAATTAATAATATATTAGAAATAAGCATGTTAGGGATTGCAGGCTTGGCTCAGACAAAAATATGAACAGGTGTTTCGACCTGAATCAACGTGCACACACACACAAATGTAACTGAAAGTGTGTACACCAGTATTTTGCTAGTGTGTGTGAACGCAGGTCTCTGCAGGCGAGTTTGCCACCCACAAGATGAATAATTGCACAATTACAGTTTTTCCGTAATTATTCATAAACTAGAATTAAGAATTAAAATCCAAAAGCACCATAAAATGTAAATAAATTTACTAAATACTGTGTACGAAAACCACGCGAAAGTGACACACCGTACAAGTGCAATAGTGAAATAACTGTGTACAAACCGAAAGGGTTAAGTTGAAATGTCCAAAATGACAGTGAACATGTGTTGTAAAATTAGTTATAAGATAAGTATAAGAGTATACTTACAGGACTCTGCAATTCGCAGAAATATAAAAAATAGCGAATTTGACAAAGAGTGGGGGAACTGACGCCAGAGACAGTTTCTAACATGTCGATTTTGTATCACTGCAGGGTGTCGACCAAGACATGGGTATAAATAGGACACGCAAGCTACAGTGGTTCTCTTTCTTGAATCATCCACGGTGCAGCGGGAGCTTATGCCCGTCAGCATGGCGTATTTTTTTTTTTTCATAAACAGTTTAAATTTGCCAGTTACGTACAAATACGTAACTAAGCTGTAAAGACAATCATTTTAATTAATAACAGCACTACTTAAGAAGATCCATTAATAATTCGACACTGGACAAGAGGAGAGTTCCAGAGAGAGATACGACGCTGGACAAGAGGAGAGTTCCAGAGAGAGATACGACGCTGGACAAGAGAAGAGTTCCAGAGAGAGATACGACGCTGGACAAGAGAAGAGTTCCAGAGAGAGATACGACGCTGGACAAGAGGAGAGTTCCGGAGAGAGATACGACGCTGGACAAGAGAAGAGTTCCAGAGAGAGATACGACGCTGGACAAGAGAAGAGTTCCAGAGAGAGATACGACGCTGGACAAGAGAAGAGTTCCAGAGAGTGAGACAGCCGACGCTGGACAAGAGGAGAAGAGAGACAGCCGACGCTGTAGGCGAGACGAGGACGAATACCGATGGAACAAAAATGATCGAGGATGATTGACGACAATAAGGTGATAGACAACTTATTCATATCTTAATCATACAAAGAATTCAAAGACAGTTAAAGACATTAATATTTTATTTAAAAATAAGAGCAATGTTTCTTGTATAGTAGAGTTAAAATCGTAGATGTTTTATAAATACGATTAACGTAACAAGAGCTCAAATTAATATGATATAAAATGATTACAAAGCATTTAAATAAAAACAATTAGTATTTGAGAAAACAGTACTGAGAAACAATAACTATTATTATTTTGAGTACGTTACAATATAGAAAAAAAGATTTAAAAATTGATTTTGAAACATATTAATAGACTGAGTAGTCTGAAATGAGATTTATTTTTTATATAATAATTAGTAGCATAGAATATTTAGTCAGTAAGGATGTATATATCTTAAGCCTTACGGCATAATAACAAATAATAACTAATGTTTTAAAATCGAAGTCAGTGCCATGTGCACATATTTTTTTTATAGTATCAAATAAATTTTAATTACCGTTTCAAGTTACATAGAGTTCTTATTGCAGATACACCTGAACCCCAATTTAAATGTTATATTGTTTAAAGAATTTGTCAATCTTGAACGTGAGATCGTTCACGCCTATTTATGTATATGTAACTTTGCATAAATTTGGTGCTCCAAGATCGTGGGGCTCCACAAATTTAAATTATAATAAATTTGCAAATTGTCACGTTGCATAATTTGGCTCCCAAAGAACGTGGGGCTATTCAAAAACAAATAGGAGTGTATTTGTATTTGAAATTAAATTTTAACAAAAGTTGTTATCGGGATCATAATTTGGCGCCCTGGACGTGGGGCCCGACATGCCTAAATTTATGTACAAAAATTTGTGACATACATGAATGTATGACCCGATCCCCATCATTTAACTATTAAAATTTTTGTTATGTAGCTAAATGGTTGCTCTGAAATATAAAGAGTGTGTTAAATGAAAAATGTATAGTATGTAATTATTATTTATATTAAACAGTAACTGAATGTAATGTTAATTGTTGTGTAATCACACAGCTGGCGCCCACAAATAATATTGTTGTCTATGTAACAGGTGTAACTGTAATGAGTATTAATAATAACTATTAATAAAAATAAAGAAGTAAATAAATAAGTAGGGAACGGTTATCAATAATAATTTTTAAAGAATTACTATTAAATAAATATTTTAATAATACTTCAACATGACGACTCCAGGAAATTTAGACGTCGAAGCATTCCAGATGATGATGCGTGCCTGGGTCGATGAATTAAGCTCAAAACAGACAGAAAATTTAAATAAACAGACAGAAAATTTAAATGCTAGAATAGACGAATTAAAAGAATCTAATAGGAAACAATTAGAAGAACAAACTGAAAATTTTAGACAAGACACCATAAAAATTACCGAGAGTCTAGAAGAGTTAAAAATTGATAATCTCCAGTTGAAACAAGACAACATAGAAATAAAACAAAGTATAATCGACAGTAATGCGCAGTTAACCGAAAAAATTGTTAATACAAACATACGTATTGACACGATCGCAGAAAATGTCTGTGGAATAATTAATAAACAAACGGAGCTAATATGTGAAAAGATAGTATGTGAAGAATTCATACAAATTGAAAATACATGTGTAATTACTAATGATAATTATAAAAAGGTAATTAACATTAAGGAGGAGAAGCAAATAAAGGTTAATAAAACATTCCTTATTAATAGCGATATTCCAAGTGTGAGGCACACACACACTAGTAAGTCACATAAGGTGAAACACATAAGACACCACATTTACGGAGATAAATATCACTGTAGGTATAACAAGAAACGTAGTAAGTTATCTAGACGAAACACTACGCAAAATTGTGGTAAATATGATGTTAGATATACGCACGATAATTATAGTAACGATAATTATATCTGCAAGTATGAGAATTATGGTGAGTATTATCATAAACGACGTATGAAAAAACCGTCGACAGCTGTTCACGTCGGTTCACTCAACCAAACTAGTGACGAGAGAATTGAGAAAGAGCGAAGCATTTGTAACGAGAAAAAGAGGGTAGATTTTAAGTGGCCGACAGGCAAGATGAAAACATTGCTCTATGAACAGGTGACTTATACGATCAAAACAAACGTCGCAGCTATGCAACGGAAAGGTAACGAGGGAATAATACAATGGAACGCGGACGTTGTTTACACGAGGGTGAACACAATGAATTTCCTGTGTACAACAACCAAATTGTTATAATGAGGGGTGTCAGTTCAAACGACACACCGAACAGAACTCAAGGCAAATGAAAATAAATAATTATTTTTAAATGAGAAAAATAATATTACTATTAATTATTAATAATAATATAAGAGGGTTAATTAAGAAATGTATTAGTGATGGTAAGGAATGCTATTGTAGAGAAATATTTAAGAAAGTAATGGTAAAAGATGTTATTGTTGTTATTAATATGAAGAAATGGTAAGGAATGTTATTATTGATATGTTATAAATATGAAGAAATGATTAAGATGAGCAATAATTGCCATAATTGTTAGAACGACTGATCAAGCGAACACTTATTGAAGATACAAGGACACAGAAGAAAGCGAGAGTGAAAAGTCATAAGGGCAGAGACTACTTAGGATTAAGGACTTCGAGAAAAATATCGTTGTTTTCCAAGACAGTTCCTCTGTAACCGATCACGCGACACACTACAAGCTAAAAGAGTATTCTGTTACGGAAGTGTATTTCAAGAAAGTAGTAACGATCAGAAAGGTAAAGTTAAAGAAATGTAATAAAAGGTAATGAATGTTAATGTATTGTATAAGTAATGTATTAGATAAAGTAATGTCATGTTAAGAAAAGAGCTGAGGAAGATTAGAAGCGAAGGTAAGAATGTATGAATTAAGATAATGTAAAATTAAGGACCGAATGTACACACATAAGTAGGACAGAACACTTTCATCGTATATGATGAGATACAGAAGAAAGAAATTGGTAAATTCCACGCAACGTCATTTAGGAAGTTCTACACATGAAAACAGAGGTCAATGAAACCAGTTAAATCAGCTGTTTGTAAAGCCACCCTACTACAAGGTCACGAGCCGTGAGCGTACGAAGAGGGGAGGTAAGACATTTGTTTACACTCCAATTAAGGGTGAAATGACGAATATTATTCTTTATTATTTGTTACATTTTTTTTGCAAATATAAATAATAAATAAAAAAAAATTATAATAAATAAATTTATTAAATTTTTTTTGTTACCAAGCAGAGGAATAATGCGACAGTACAAATGAGTGATGTACTGAGCATGGAATATAAAAATTTTAATTTACTTAATAAACTGTAAATAATTAATAATATATTAGAAATAAGCATGTTAGGGATTGCAGGCTTGGCTCAGACAAAAATATGAACAGGTGTTTCGACCTGAATCAACGTGCACACACACACAAATGTAACTGAAAGTGTGTACACCAGTATTTTGCTAGTGTGTGTGAACGCAGGTCTCTGCAGGCGAGTTTGCCACCCACAAGATGAATAATTGCACAATTACAGTTTTTCCGTAATTATTCATAAACTAGAATTAAGAATTAAAATCCAAAAGCACCATAAAATGTAAATAAATTTACTAAATACTGTGTACGAAAACCACGCGAAAGTGACACACCGTACAAGTGCAATAGTGAAATAACTGTGTACAAACCGAAAGGGTTAAGTTGAAATGTCCAAAATGACAGTGAACATGTGTTGTAAAATTAGTTATAAGATAAGTATAAGAGTATACTTACAGGACTCTGCAATTCGCAGAAATATAAAAAATAGCGAATTTGACAAAGAGTGGGGGAACTGACGCCAGAGACAGTTTCTAACATGTCGATTTTGTATCACTGCAGGGTGTCGACCAAGACATGGGTATAAATAGGACACGCAAGCTACAGTGGTTCTCTTTCTTGAATCATCCACGGTGCAGCGGGAGCTTATGCCCGTCAGCATGGCGTATTTTTTTTTTTTCATAAACAGTTTAAATTTGCCAGTTACGTACAAATACGTAACTAAGCTGTAAAGACAATCATTTTAATTAATAACAGCACTACTTAAGAAGATCCATTAATAATTCGACACTGGACAAGAGGAGAGTTCCAGAGAGAGATACGACGCTGGACAAGAGGAGAGTTCCAGAGAGAGATACGACGCTGGACAAGAGAAGAGTTCCAGAGAGAGATACGACGCTGGACAAGAGAAGAGTTCCAGAGAGAGATACGACGCTGGACAAGAGGAGAGTTCCGGAGAGAGATACGACGCTGGACAAGAGAAGAGTTCCAGAGAGAGATACGACGCTGGACAAGAGAAGAGTTCCAGAGAGAGATACGACGCTGGACAAGAGAAGAGTTCCAGAGAGTGAGACAGCCGACGCTGGACAAGAGGAGAAGAGAGACAGCCGACGCTGTAGGCGAGACGAGGACGAATACCGATGGAACAAAAATGATCGAGGATGATTGACGACAATAAGGTGATAGACAACTTATTCATATCTTAATCATACAAAGAATTCAAAGACAGTTAAAGACATTAATATTTTATTTAAAAATAAGAGCAATGTTTCTTGTATAGTAGAGTTAAAATCGTAGATGTTTTATAAATACGATTAACGTAACAAGAGCTCAAATTAATATGATATAAAATGATTACAAAGCATTTAAATAAAAACAATTAGTATTTGAGAAAACAGTACTGAGAAACAATAACTATTATTATTTTGAGTACGTTACAATATAGAAAAAAAGATTTAAAAATTGATTTTGAAACATATTAATAGACTGAGTAGTCTGAAATGAGATTTATTTTTTATATAATAATTAGTAGCATAGAATATTTAGTCAGTAAGGATGTATATATCTTAAGCCTTACGGCATAATAACAAATAATAACTAATGTTTTAAAATCGAAGTCAGTGCCATGTGCACATATTTTTTTTATAGTATCAAATAAATTTTAATTACCGTTTCAAGTTACATAGAGTTCTTATTGCAGATACACCTGAACCCCAATTTAAATGTTATATTGTTTAAAGAATTTGTCAATCTTGAACGTGAGATCGTTCACGCCTATTTATGTATATGTAACTTCGCATAAATTTGGTGCTCCAAGATCGTGGGGCTCCACAAATTTAAATTATAATAAATTTGCAAATTGTCACGTTGCATAATTTGGCTCCCAAAGAACGTGGGGCTATTCAAAAACAAATAGGAGTGTATTTGTATTTGAAATTAAATTTTAACAAAAGTTGTTATCGGGATCATAATTTGGCGCCCTGGACGTGGGGCCCGACATGCCTAAATTTATGTACAAAAATTTGTGACATACATGAATGTATGACCCGATCCCCATCATTTAACTATTAAAATTTTTGTTATGTAGCTAAATGGTTGCTCTGAAATATAAAGAGTGTGTTAAATGAAAAATGTATAGTATGTAATTATTATTTATATTAAACAGTAACTGAATGTAATGTTAATTGTTGTGTAATCACACAGCTGGCGCCCACAAATAATATTGTTGTCTATGTAACAGGTGTAACTGTAATGAGTATTAATAATAACTATTAATAAAAATAAAGAAGTAAATAAATAAGTAGGGAACGGTTATCAATAATAATTTTTAAAGAATTACTATTAAATAAATATTTTAATAATACTTCAACATGACGACTCCAGGAAATTTAGACGTCGAAGCATTCCAGATGATGATGCGTGCCTGGGTCGATGAATTAAGCTCAAAACAGACAGAAAATTTAAATAAACAGACAGAAAATTTAAATGCTAGAATAGACGAATTAAAAGAATCTAATAGGAAACAATTAGAAGAACAAACTGAAAATTTTAGACAAGACACCATAAAAATTACCGAGAGTCTAGAAGAGTTAAAAATTGATAATCTCCAGTTGAAACAAGACAACATAGAAATAAAACAAAGTATAATCGACAGTAATGCGCAGTTAACCGAAAAAATTGTTAATACAAACATACGTATTGACACGATCGCAGAAAATGTCTGTGGAATAATTAATAAACAAACGGAGCTAATATGTGAAAAGATAGTATGTGAAGAATTCATACAAATTGAAAATACATGTGTAATTACTAATGATAATTATAAAAAGGTAATTAACATTAAGGAGGAGAAGCAAATAAAGGTTAATAAAACATTCCTTATTAATAGCGATATTCCAAGTGTGAGGCACACACACACTAGTAAGTCACATAAGGTGAAACACATAAGACACCACATTTACGGAGATAAATATCACTGTAGGTATAACAAGAAACGTAGTAAGTTATCTAGACGAAACACTACGCAAAATTGTGGTAAATATGATGTTAGATATACGCACGATAATTATAGTAACGATAATTATATCTGCAAGTATGAGAATTATGGTGAGTATTATCATAAACGACGTATGAAAAAACCGTCGACAGCTGTTCACGTCGGTTCACTCAACCAAACTAGTGACGAGAGAATTGAGAAAGAGCGAAGCATTTGTAACGAGAAAAAGAGGGTAGATTTTAAGTGGCCGACAGGCAAGATGAAAACATTGCTCTATGAACAGGTGACTTATACGATCAAAACAAACGTCGCAGCTATGCAACGGAAAGGTAACGAGGGAATAATACAATGGAACGCGGACGTTGTTTACACGAGGGTGAACACAATGAATTTCCTGTGTACAACAACCAAATTGTTATAATGAGGGGTGTCAGTTCAAACGACACACCGAACAGAACTCAAGGCAAATGAAAATAAATAATTATTTTTAAATGAGAAAAATAATATTACTATTAATTATTAATAATAATATAAGAGGGTTAATTAAGAAATGTATTAGTGATGGTAAGGAATGCTATTGTAGAGAAATATTTAAGAAAGTAATGGTAAAAGATGTTATTGTTGTTATTAATATGAAGAAATGGTAAGGAATGTTATTATTGATATGTTATAAATATGAAGAAATGATTAAGATGAGCAATAATTGCCATAATTGTTAGAACGACTGATCAAGCGAACACTTATTGAAGATACAAGGACACAGAAGAAAGCGAGAGTGAAAAGTCATAAGGGCAGAGACTACTTAGGATTAAGGACTTCGAGAAAAATATCGTTGTTTTCCAAGACAGTTCCTCTGTAACCGATCACGCGACACACTACAAGCTAAAAGAGTTTTCTGTTACGGAAGTGTATTTCAAGAAAGTAGTAACGATCAGAAAGGTAAAGTTAAAGAAATGTAATAAAAGGTAATGAATGTTAATGTATTGTATAAGTAATGTATTAGATAAAGTAATGTCATGTTAAGAAAAGAGCTAAGGAAGATTAGAAGCGAAGGTAAGAATGTATGAATTAAGATAATGTAAAATTAAGGACCGAATGTACACACATAAGTAGGACAGAACACTTTCATCGTATATGATGAGATACAGAAGAAAGAAATTGGTAAATTCCACGCAACGTCATTTAGGAAGTTCTACACATGAAAACAGAGGTCAATGAAACCAGTTAAATCAGCTGTTTGTAAAGCCACCCTACTACAAGGTCACGAGCCGTGAGCGTACGAAGAGGGGAGGTAAGACATTTGTTTACACTCCAATTAAGGGTGAAATGACGAATATTATTCTTTATTATTTGTTACATTTTTTTTGCAAATATAAATAATAAATAAAAAAAAATTATAATAAATAAATTTATTAAATTTTTTTTGTTACCAAGCAGAGGAATAATGCGACAGTACAAATGAGTGATGTACTGAGCATGGAATATAAAAATTTTAATTTACTTAATAAACTGTAAATAATTAATAATATATTAGAAATAAGCATGTTAGGGATTGCAGGCTTGGCTCAGACAAAAATATGAACAGGTGTTTCGACCTGAATCAACGTGCACACACACACAAATGTAACTGAAAGTGTGTACACCAGTATTTTGCTAGTGTGTGTGAACGCAGGTCTCTGCAGGCGAGTTTGCCACCCACAAGATGAATAATTGCACAATTACAGTTTTTCCGTAATTATTCATAAACTAGAATTAAGAATTAAAATCCAAAAGCACCATAAAATGTAAATAAATTTACTAAATACTGTGTACGAAAACCACGCGAAAGTGACACACCGTACAAGTGCAATAGTGAAATAACTGTGTACAAACCGAAAGGGTTAAGTTGAAATGTCCAAAATGACAGTGAACATGTGTTGTAAAATTAGTTATAAGATAAGTATAAGAGTATACTTACAGGACTCTGCAATTCGCAGAAATATAAAAAATAGCGAATTTGACAAAGAGTGGGGGAACTGACGCCAGAGACAGTTTCTAACATGTCGATTTTGTATCACTGCAGGGTGTCGACCAAGACAAGGGTATAAATAGGACACGCAAGCTACAGTGGTTCTCTTTCTTGAATCATCCACGGTGCAGCGGGAGCTTATGCCCGTCAGCATGGCGTATTTTTTTTTTTCATAAACAGTTTAAATTTGCCAGTTACGTACAAATACGTAACTAAGCTGTAAAGACAATCATTTTAATTAATAACAGCACTACTTAAGAAGATCCATTAATAATTCGACACTGGACAAGAGGAGAGTTCCAGAGAGAGATACGACGCTGGACAAGAGGAGAGTTCCAGAGAGAGATACGACGCTGGACAAGAGAAGAGTTCCGGAGAGAGATACGACGCTGGACAAGAGAAGAGTTCCAGAGAGAGATACGACGCTGGACAAGAGAAGAGTTCCAGAGAGAGATACGACGCTGGACAAGAGAAGAGTTCCAGAGAGTGAGACAGCCGACGCTGGACAAGAGGAGAAGAGAGACAGCCGACGCTGTAGGCGAGACGAGGACGAATACCGATGGAACAAAAATGATCGAGGATGATTGACGACAATAAGGTGATAGACAACTTATTCATATCTTAATCATACAAAGAATTCAAAGACAGTTAAAGACATTAATATTTTATTTAAAAATAAGAGCAATGTTTCTTGTATAGTAGAGTTAAAATCGTAGATGTTTTATAAATACGATTAACGTAACAAGAGCTCAAATTAATATGATATAAAATGATTACAAAGCATTTAAATAAAAACAATTAGTATTTGAGAAAACAGTACTGAGAAACAATAACTATTATTATTTTGAGTACGTTACAATATAGAAAAAAAGATTTAAAAATTGATTTTGAAACATATTAATAGACTGAGTAGTCTGAAATGAGATTTATTTTTTATATAATAATTAGTAGCATAGAATATTTAGTCAGTAAGGATGTATATATCTTAAGCCTTACGGCATAATAACAAATAATAACTAATGTTTTAAAATCGAAGTCAGTGCCATGTGCACATATTTTTTTTATAGTATCAAATAAATTTTAATTACCGTTTCAAGTTACATAGAGTTCTTATTGCAGATACACCTGAACCCCAATTTAAATGTTATATTGTTTAAAGAATTTGTCAATCTTGAACGTGAGATCGTTCACGCCTATTTATGTATATGTAACTTTGCATAAATTTGGTGCTCCAAGATCGTGGGGCTCCACAAATTTAAATTATAATAAATTTGCAAATTGTCACGTTGCATAATTTGGCTCCCAAAGAACGTGGGGCTATTCAAAAACAAATAGGAGTGTATTTGTATTTGAAATTAAATTTTAACAAAAGTTGTTATCGGGATCATAATTTGGCGCCCTGGACGTGGGGCCCGACATGCCTAAATTTATGTACAAAAATTTGTGACATACATGAATGTATGACCCGATCCCCATCATTTAACTATTAAAATTTTTGTTATGTAGCTAAATGGTTGCTCTGAAATATAAAGAGTGTGTTAAATGAAAAATGTATAGTATGTAATTATTATTTATATTAAACAGTAACTGAATGTAATGTTAATTGTTGTGTAATCACACAGCTGGCGCCCACAAATAATATTGTTGTCTATGTAACAGGTGTAACTGTAATGAGTATTAATAATAACTATTAATAAAAATAAAGAAGTAAATAAATAAGTAGGGAACGGTTATCAATAATAATTTTTAAAGAATTACTATTAAATAAATATTTTAATAATACTTCAACATGACGACTCCAGGAAATTTAGACGTCGAAGCATTCCAGATGATGATGCGTGCCTGGGTCGATGAATTAAGCTCAAAACAGACAGAAAATTTAAATAAACAGACAGAAAATTTAAATGCTAGAATAGACGAATTAAAAGAATCTAATAGGAAACAATTAGAAGAACAAACTGAAAATTTTAGACAAGACACCATAAAAATTACCGAGAGTCTAGAAGAGTTAAAAATTGATAATCTCCAGTTGAAACAAGACAACATAGAAATAAAACAAAGTATAATCGACAGTAATGCGCAGTTAACCGAAAAAATTGTTAATACAAACATACGTATTGACACGATCGCAGAAAATGTCTGTGGAATAATTAATAAACAAACGGAGCTAATATGTGAAAAGATAGTATGTGAAGAATTCATACAAATTGAAAATACATGTGTAATTACTAATGATAATTATAAAAAGGTAATTAACATTAAGGAGGAGAAGCAAATAAAGGTTAATAAAACATTCCTTATTAATAGCGATATTCCAAGTGTGAGGCACACACACACTAGTAAGTCACATAAGGTGAAACACATAAGACACCACATTTACGGAGATAAATATCACTGTAGGTATAACAAGAAACGTAGTAAGTTATCTAGACGAAACACTACGCAAAATTGTGGTAAATATGATGTTAGATATACGCACGATAATTATAGTAACGATAATTATATCTGCAAGTATGAGAATTATGGTGAGTATTATCATAAACGACGTATGAAAAAACCGTCGACAGCTGTTCACGTCGGTTCACTCAACCAAACTAGTGACGAGAGAATTGAGAAAGAGCGAAGCATTTGTAACGAGAAAAAGAGGGTAGATTTTAAGTGGCCGACAGGCAAGATGAAAACATTGCTCTATGAACAGGTGACTTATACGATCAAAACAAACGTCGCAGCTATGCAACGGAAAGGTAACGAGGGAATAATACAATGGAACGCGGACGTTGTTTACACGAGGGTGAACACAATGAATTTCCTGTGTACAACAACCAAATTGTTATAATGAGGGGTGTCAGTTCAAACGACACACCGAACAGAACTCAAGGCAAATGAAAATAAATAATTATTTTTAAATGAGAAAAATAATATTACTATTAATTATTAATAATAATATAAGAGGGTTAATTAAGAAATGTATTAGTGATGGTAAGGAATGCTATTGTAGAGAAATATTTAAGAAAGTAATGGTAAAAGATGTTATTGTTGTTATTAATATGAAGAAATGGTAAGGAATGTTATTATTGATATGTTATAAATATGAAGAAATGATTAAGATGAGCAATAATTGCCATAATTGTTAGAACGACTGATCAAGCGAACACTTATTGAAGATACAAGGACACAGAAGAAAGCGAGAGTGAAAAGTCATAAGGGCAGAGACTACTTAGGATTAAGGACTTCGAGAAAAATATCGTTGTTTTCCAAGACAGTTCCTCTGTAACCGATCACGCGACACACTACAAGCTAAAAGAGTATTCTGTTACGGAAGTGTATTTCAAGAAAGTAGTAACGATCAGAAAGGTAAAGTTAAAGAAATGTAATAAAAGGTAATGAATGTTAATGTATTGTATAAGTAATGTATTAGATAAAGTAATGTCATGTTAAGAAAAGAGCTAAGGAAGATTAGAAGCGAAGGTAAGAATGTATGAATTAAGATAATGTAAAATTAAGGACCGAATGTACACACATAAGTAGGACAGAACACTTTCATCGTATATGATGAGATACAGAAGAAAGAAATTGGTAAATTCCACGCAACGTCATTTAGGAAGTTCTACACATGAAAACAGAGGTCAATGAAACCAGTTAAATCAGCTGTTTGTAAAGCCACCCTACTACAAGGTCACGAGCCGTGAGCGTACGAAGAGGGGAGGTAAGACATTTGTTTACACTCCAATTAAGGGTGAAATGACGAATATTATTCTTTATTATTTGTTACATTTTTTTTGCAAATATAAATAATAAATAAAAAAAAATTATAATAAATAAATTTATTAAATTTTTTTTGTTACCAAGCAGAGGAATAATGCGACAGTACAAATGAGTGATGTACTGAGCATGGAATATAAAAATTTTAATTTACTTAATAAACTGTAAATAATTAATAATATATTAGAAATAAGCATGTTAGGGATTGCAGGCTTGGCTCAGACAAAAATATGAACAGGTGTTTCGACCTGAATCAACGTGCACACACACACAAATGTAACTGAAAGTGTGTACACCAGTATTTTGCTAGTGTGTGTGAACGCAGGTCTCTGCAGGCGAGTTTGCCACCCACAAGATGAATAATTGCACAATTACAGTTTTTCCGTAATTATTCATAAACTAGAATTAAGAATTAAAATCCAAAAGCACCATAAAATGTAAATAAATTTACTAAATACTGTGTACGAAAACCACGCGAAAGTGACACACCGTACAAGTGCAATAGTGAAATAACTGTGTAAAAACCGAAAGGGTTAAGTTGAAATGTCCAAAATGACAGTGAACATGTGTTGTAAAATTAGTTATAAGATAAGTATAAGAGTATACTTACAGGACTCTGCAATTCGCAGAAATATAAAAAATAGCGAATTTGACAAAGAGTGGGGGAACTGACGCCAGAGACAGTTTCTAACATGTCGATTTTGTATCACTGCAAGGTGTCGACCAAGACATGGGTATAAATAGGACACGCAAGCTACAGTGGTTCTCTTTCTTGAATCATCCACGGTGCAGCGGGAGCTTATGCCCGTCAGCATGGCGTATTTTTTTTTTTCATAAACAGTTTAAATTTGCCAGTTACGTACAAATACGTAACTAAGCTGTAAAGACAATCATTTTAATTAATAACAGCACTACTTAAGAAGATCCATTAATAATTCGACACTGGACAAGAGGAGAGTTCCAGAGAGAGATACGACGCTGGACAAGAGGAGAGTTCCAGAGAGAGATACGACGCTGGACAAGAGAAGAGTTCCAGAGAGAGATACGACGCTGGACAAGAGAAGAGTTCCAGAGAGAGATACGACGCTGGACAAGAGGAGAGTTCCAGAGAGAGATACGACGCTGGACAAGAGAAGAGTTCCAGAGAGAGATACGACGCTGGACAAGAGAAGAGTTCCAGAGAGAGATACGACGCTGGACAAGAGAAGAGTTCCAGAGAGTGAGACAGCCGACGCTGGACAAGAGGAGAAGAGAGACAGCCGACGCTGTAGGCGAGACGAGGACGAATACCGATGGAACAAAAATGATCGAGGATGATTGACGACAATAAGGTGATAGACAACTTATTCATATCTTAATCATACAAAGAATTCAAAGACAGTTAAAGACATTAATATTTTATTTAAAAATAAGAGCAATGTTTCTTGTATAGTAGAGTTAAAATCGTAGATGTTTTATAAATACGATTAACGTAACAAGAGCTCAAATTAATATGATATAAAATGATTACAAAGCATTTAAATAAAAACAATTAGTATTTGAGAAAACAGTACTGAGAAACAATAACTATTATTATTTTGAGTACGTTACAATATAGAAAAAAAGATTTAAAAATTGATTTTGAAACATATTAATAGACTGAGTAGTCTGAAATGAGATTTATTTTTTATATAATAATTAGTAGCATAGAATATTTAGTCAGTAAGGATGTATATATCTTAAGCCTTACGGCATAATAACAAATAATAACTAATGTTTTAAAATCGAAGTCAGTGCCATGTGCACATATTTTTTTTATAGTATCAAATAAATTTTAATTACCGTTTCAAGTTACATAGAGTTCTTATTGCAGATACACCTGAACCCCAATTTAAATGTTATATTGTTTAAAGAATTTGTCAATCTTGAACGTGAGATCGTTCACGCCTATTTATGTATATGTAACTTTGCATAAATTTGGTGCTCCAAGATCGTGGGGCTCCACAAATTTAAATTATAATAAATTTGCAAATTGTCACGTTGCATAATTTGGCTCCCAAAGAACGTGGGGCTATTCAAAAACAAATAGGAGTGTATTTGTATTTGAAATTAAATTTTAACAAAAGTTGTTATCGGGATCATAATTTGGCGCCCTGGACGTGGGGCCCGACATGCCTAAATTTATGTACAAAAATTTGTGACATACATGAATGTATGACCCGATCCCCATCATTTAACTATTAAAATTTTTGTTATGTAGCTAAATGGTTGCTCTAAAATATAAAGAGTGTGTTAAATGAAAAATGTATAGTATGTAATTATTATTTATATTAAACAGTAACTGAATGTAATGTTAATTGTTGTGTAATCACACAGCTGGCGCCCACAAATAATATTGTTGTCTATGTAACAGGTGTAACTGTAATGAGTATTAATAATAACTATTAATAAAAATAAAGAAGTAAATAAATAAGTAGGGAACGGTTATCAATAATAATTTTTAAAGAATTACTATTAAATAAATATTTTAATAATACTTCAACATGACGACTCCAGGAAATTTAGACGTCGAAGCATTCCAGATGATGATGCGTGCCTGGGTCGATGAATTAAGCTCAAAACAGACAGAAAATTTAAATAAACAGACAGAAAATTTAAATGCTAGAATAGACGAATTAAAAGAATCTAATAGGAAACAATTAGAAGAACAAACTGAAAATTTTAGACAAGACACCATAAAAATTACCGAGAGTCTAGAAGAGTTAAAAATTGATAATCTCCAGTTGAAACAAGACAACATAGAAATAAAACAAAGTATAATCGACAGTAATGCGCAGTTAACCGAAAAAATTGTTAATACAAACATACGTATTGACACGATCGCAGAAAATGTCTGTGGAATAATTAATAAACAAACGGAGCTAATATGTGAAAAGATAGTATGTGAAGAATTCATACAAATTGAAAATACATGTGTAATTACTAATGATAATTATAAAAAGGTAATTAACATTAAGGAGGAGAAGCAAATAAAGGTTAATAAAACATTCCTTATTAATAGCGATATTCCAAGTGTGAGGCACACACACACTAGTAAGTCACATAAGGTGAAACACATAAGACACCACATTTACGGAGATAAATATCACTGTAGGTATAACAAGAAACGTAGTAAGTTATCTAGACGAAACACTACGCAAAATTGTGGTAAATATGATGTTAGATATACGCACGATAATTATAGTAACGATAATTATATCTGCAAGTATGAGAATTATGGTGAGTATTATCATAAACGACGTATGAAAAAACCGTCGACAGCTGTTCACGTCGGTTCACTCAACCAAACTAGTGACGAGAGAATTGAGAAAGAGCGAAGCATTTGTAACGAGAAAAAGAGGGTAGATTTTAAGTGGCCGACAGGCAAGATGAAAACATTGCTCTATGAACAGGTGACTTATAAGATCAAAACAAACGTCGCAGCTATGCAACGGAAAGGTAACGAGGGAATAATACAATGGAACGCGGACGTTGTTTACACGAGGGTGAACACAATGAATTTCCTGTGTACAACAACCAAATTGTTATAATGAGGGGTGTCAGTTCAAACGACACACCGAACAGAACTCAAGGCAAATGAAAATAAATAATTATTTTTAAATGAGAAAAATAATATTACTATTAATTATTAATAATAATATAAGAGGGTTAATTAAGAAATGTATTAGTGATGGTAAGGAATGCTATTGTAGAGAAATATTTAAGAAAGTAATGGTAAAAGATGTTATTGTTGTTATTAATATGAAGAAATGGTAAGGAATGTTATTATTGATATGTTATAAATATGAAGAAATGATTAAGATGAGCAATAATTGCCATAATTGTTAGAACGACTGATCAAGCGAACACTTATTGAAGATACAAGGACACAGAAGAAAGCGAGAGTGAAAAGTCATAAGGGCAGAGACTACTTAGGATTAAGGACTTCGAGAAAAATATCGTTGTTTTCCAAGACAGTTCCTCTGTAACCGATCACGCGACACACTACAAGCTAAAAGAGTATTCTGTTACGGAAGTGTATTTCAAGAAAGTAGTAACGATCAGAAAGGTAAAGTTAAAGAAATGTAATAAAAGGTAATGAATGTTAATGTATTGTATAAGTAATGTATTAGATAAAGTAATGTCATGTTAAGAAAAGAGCTAAGGAAGATTAGAAGCGAAGGTAAGAATGTATGAATTAAGATAATGTAAAATTAAGGACCGAATGTACACACATAAGTAGGACAGAACACTTTCATCGTATATGATGAGATACAGAAGAAAGAAATTGGTAAATTCCACGCAACGTCATTTAGGAAGTTCTACACATGAAAACAGAGGTCAATGAAACCAGTTAAATCAGCTGTTTGTAAAGCCACCCTACTACAAGGTCACGAGCCGTGAGCGTACGAAGAGGGGAGGTAAGACATTTGTTTACACTCCAATTAAGGGTGAAATGACGAATATTATTCTTTATTATTTGTTACATTTTTTTTGCAAATATAAATAATAAATAAAAAAAAATTATAATAAATAAATTTATTAAATTTTTTTTGTTACCAAGCAGAGGAATAATGCGACAGTACAAATGAGTGATGTACTGAGCATGGAATATAAAAATTTTATTTACTTAATAAACTGTAAATAATTAATAATATATTAGAAATAAGCATGTTAGGATTGCAGGCTTGGCTCAGACAAAAATATGAACAGGTGTTTCGACCTGAATCAACGTGCACACACACACAAATGTAACTGAAAGTGTGTACACCAGTATTTTGCTAGTGTGTGTGAACGCAGGTCTCTGCAGGCGAGTTTGCCACCCACAAGATGAATAATTGCACAATTACAGTTTTTCCGTAATTATTCATAAACTAGAATTAAGAATTAAAATCCAAAAGCACCATAAAATGTAAATAAATTTACTAAATACTGTGTACGAAAACCACGCGAAAGTGACACACCGTACAAGTGCAATAGTGAAATAACTGTGTACAAACCGAAAGGGTTAAGTTGAAATGTCCAAAATGACAGTGAACATGTGTTGTAAAATTAGTTATAAGATAAGTATAAGAGTATACTTACAGGACTCTGCAATTCGCAGAAATATAAAAAATAGCGAATTTGACAAAGAGTGGGGGACCTGACGCCAGAGACAGTTTCTAACATGTCGATTTTGTATCACTGCAGGGTGTCGACCAAGACATGGTATAAATAGGACACGCAAGCTACAGTGGTTCTCTTTCTTGAATCATCCACGGTGCAGCGGGAGCTTATGGCCCGTCAGCATGCGTATTTTTTTTTTTCATAAACAGTTTAAATTTGCCAGTTACGTACAAATACGTAACTAAGCTGTAAAGACAATCATTTTAATTAATAACAGCACTACTTAAGAAGATCCATTAATAATTCGACACTGGACAAGAGGAGAGTTCCAGAGAGAGATACGACGCTGGACAAGAGGAGAGTTCCAGAGAGAGATACGACGCTGGACAAGAGAAGAGTTCCAGAGAGAGATACGACGCTGGACAAGAGAAGAGTTCCAGAGAGAGATACGACGCTGGACAAGAGGAGAGTTCCAGAGAGAGATACGACGCTGGACAAGAGAAGAGTTCCAGAGAGAGATACGACGCTGGACAAGAGAAGAGTTCCAGAGAGAGATACGACGCTGGACAAGAGAAGAGTTCCAGAGAGTGAGACAGCCGACGCTGGACAAGAGGAGAAGAGAGACAGCCGACGCTGTAGGCGAGACGAGGACGAATACCGATGGAACAAAAATGATCGAGGATGATTGACGACAATAAGGTGATAGACAACTTATTCATATCTTAATCATACAAAGAATTCAAAGACAGTTAAAGACATTAATATTTTATTTAAAAATAAGAGCAATGTTTCTTGTATAGTAGAGTTAAAATCGTAGATGTTTTATAAATACGATTAACGTAACAAGA
The DNA here is from genome assembly GCA_034769895.1 of Magicicada septendecula. NCBI lineage: Eukaryota > Metazoa > Arthropoda > Insecta > Hemiptera > Cicadidae > Magicicada > Magicicada septendecula. The sequence goes on along the minus strand of JAWRYS010002015.1, from coordinate 6,173 downwards.
GCTCAAATTAATATGATATAAAATGATTACAAAGCATTTAAATAAAAACAATTAGTATTTGAGAAAACAGTACTGAGAAACAATAACTATTATTATTTTGAGTACGTTACAATATAGAAAAAAAGATTTAAAAATTGATTTTGAAACATATTAATAGACTGAGTAGTCTGAAATGAGATTTATTTTTTATATAATAATTAGTAGCATAGAATATTTAGTCAGTAAGGATGTATATATCTTAAGCCTTACGGCATAATAACAAATAATAACTAATGTTTTAAAATCGAAGTCAGTGCCATGTGCACATATTTTTTTTATAGTATCAAATAAATTTTAATTACCGTTTCAAGTTACATAGAGTTCTTATTGCAGATACACCTGAACCCCAATTTAAATGTTATATTGTTTAAAGAATTTGTCAATCTTGAACGTGAGATCGTTCACGCCTATTTATGTATATGTAACTTTGCATAAATTTGGTGCTCCAAGATCGTGGGGCTCCACAAATTTAAATTATAATAAATTTGCAAATTGTCACGTTGCATAATTTGGCTCCCAAAGAACGTGGGGCTATTCAAAAACAAATAGGAGTGTATTTGTATTTGAAATTAAATTTTAACAAAAGTTGTTATCGGGATCATAATTTGGCGCCCTGGACGGTGGGGCCCGACATGCTAAATTTATGTACAAAAATTTGTGACATACATGAATGTATGACCCGATCCCCATCATTTAACTATTAAAATTTTTGTTATGTAGCTAAATGGTTGCTCTAAAATATAAAGAGTGTGTTAAATGAAAAATGTATAGTATGTAATTATTATTTATATTAAACAGTAACTGAATGTAATGTTAATTGTTGTGTAATCACACAGCTGGCGCCCACAAATAATATTGTTGTCTATGTAACAGGTGTAACTGTAATGAGTATTAATAATAACTATTAATAAAAATAAAGAAGTAAATAAATAAGTAGGGAACGGTTATCAATAATAATTTTTAAAGAATTACTATTAAATAAATATTTTAATAATACTTCAACATGACGACTCCAGGAAATTTAGACGTCGAAGCATTCCAGATGATGATGCGTGCCTGGGTCGATGAATTAAGCTCAAAACAGACAGAAAATTTAAATAAACAGACAGAAAATTTAAATGCTAGAATAGACGAATTAAAAGAATCTAATAGGAAACAATTAGAAGAACAAACTGAAAATTTTAGACAAGACACCATAAAAATTACCGAGAGTCTAGAAGAGTTAAAATTGATAATCTCCAGTTGAAACAAGACAACATAGAAATAAAACAAAGTATAATCGACAGTAATGCGCAGTTAACCGAAAAAATTGTTAATACAAACATACGTATTGACACGATCGCAGAAAATGTCTGTGGAATAATTAATAAACAAACGGAGCTAATATGTGAAAAGATAGTATGTGAAGAATTCATACAAATTGAAAATACATGTGTAATTACTAATGATAATTATAAAAAGGTAATTAACATTAAGGAGGAGAAGCAAATAAAGGTTAATAAAACATTCCTTATTAATAGCGATATTCCAAGTGTGAGGCACACACACACTAGTAAGTCACATAAGGTGAAACACATAAGACACCACATTTACGGAGATAAATATCACTGTAGGTATAACAAGAAACGTAGTAAGTTATCTAGACGAAACACTACGCAAAATTGTGGTAAATATGATGTTAGATATACGCACGATAATTATAGTAACGATAATTATATCTGCAAGTATGAGAATTATGGTGAGTATTATCATAAACGACGTATGAAAAAACCGTCGACAGCTGTTCACGTCGGTTCACTCAACCAAACTAGTGACGAGAGAATTGAGAAAGAGCGAAGCATTTGTAACGAGAAAAAGAGGGTAGATTTTAAGTGGCCGACAGGCAAGATGAAAACATTGCTCTATGAACAGGTGACTTATACGATCAAAACAAACGTCGCAGCTATGCAACGGAAAGGTAACGAGGGAATAATACAATGGAACGCGGACGTTGTTTACACGAGGGTGAACACAATGAATTTCCTGTGTACAACAACCAAATTGTTATAATGAGGGGTGTCAGTTCAAACGACACACCGAACAGAACTCAAGGCAAATGAAAATAAATAATTATTTTTAAATGAGAAAAATAATATTACTATTAATTATTAATAATAATATAAGAGGTTAATTAAGAAATGTATTAGTGATGGTAAGGAATGCTATTGTAGAGAAATATTTAAGAAAGTAATGGTAAAAGATGTTATTGTTGTTATTAATATGAAGAAATGGTAAGGAATGTTATTATTGATATGTTATAAATATGAAGAAATGATTAAGATGAGCAATAATTGCCATAATTGTTAGAACGACTGATCAAGCGAACACTTATTGAAGATACAAGGACACAGAAGAAAGCGAGAGTGAAAAGTCATAAGGGCAGAGACTACTTAGGATTAAGGACTTCGAGAAAATATCGTTGTTTTCCAAGACAGTTCCTCTGTAACCGATCACGCGACACACTACAAGCTAAAAGAGTATTCTGTTACGGAAGTGTATTTCAAGAAAGTAGTAACGATCAGAAGGTAAAGTTAAAGAAATGTAATAAAAGGTAATGAATGTAATGTATTGTATAAGTAATGTATTAGATAAAGTAATGTCATGTTAAGAAAAGAGCTAAGGAAGATTAGAAGCGAAGGTAAGAATGTATGAATTAAGATAATGTAAAATTAAGGACCGAATGTACACACATAAGTAGGACAGAACACTTTCATCGTATATGATGAGATACAGAAGAAAGAAATTGGTAAATTCCACGCAACGTCATTTAGGAAGTTCTACACATGAAAACAGAGGTCAATGAAACCAGTTAAATCAGCTGTTTGTAAAGCCACCCTACTACAAGGTCACGAGCGTGAGCGTACGAAGAGGGAGGTAAGACATTTGTTTACACTCCAATTAAGGGTGAAATGACGAATATTATTCTTTATTATTTGTTACATTTTTTTGCAAATATAAATAATAAATAAAAAAAATTATAATAAATAAATTTATTAAATTTTTTTTGTTACCAAGCAGAGGAATAATGCGACAGTACAAATGAGTGATGTACTGAGCATGGAATATAAAAATTTTAATTTACTTAATAAACTGTAAATAATTAATAATATATTAGAAATAAGCATGTTAGGGATTGCAGGCTTGGCTCAGACAAAAATATGAACAGGTGTTTCGACCTGAATCAACGTGCACACACACACAAATGTAACTGAAAGTGTGTACACCAGTATTTTGCTAGTGTGTGTGAACGCAGGTCTCTGCAGGCGAGTTTGCCACCCACAAGATGAATAATTGCACAATTACAGTTTTTCCGTAATTATTCATAAACTAGAATTAAGAATTAAAATCCAAAAGCACCATAAAATGTAAATAAATTTACTAAATACTGTGTACGAAAACCACGCGAAAGTGACACACCGTACAAGTGCAATAGTGAAATAACTGTGTACAAACCGAAAGGGTTAAGTTGAAATGTCCAAAATGACAGTGAACATGTGTTGTAAAATTAGTTATAAGATAAGTATAAGAGTATACTTACAGGACTCTGCAATTCGCAGAAATATAAAAAATAGCGAATTTGACAAAGAGTGGGGGAACTGACGCCAGAGACAGTTTCTAACATGTCGATTTTGTATCACTGCAGGGTGTCGACCAAGACATGGGTATAAATAGGACACGCAAGCTACAGTGGTTCTCTTTCTTGAATCATCCACGGTGCAGCGGGAGCTTATGCCCGTCAGCATGGCGTATTTTTTTTTTTTCATAAACAGTTTAAATTTGCCAGTTACGTACAAATACGTAACTAAGCTGTAAAGACAATCATTTTAATTAATAACAGCACTACTTAAGAAGATCCATTAATAATTCGACACTGGACAAGAGGAGAGTTCCAGAGAGAGATACGACGCTGGACAAGAGGAGAGTTCCAGAGAGAGATACGACGCTGGACAAGAGAAGAGTTCCAGAGAGAGATACGACGCTGGACAAGAGAAGAGTTCCAGAGAGAGATACGACGCTGGACAAGAGGAGAGTTCCAGAGAGAGATACGACGCTGGACAAGAGAAGAGTTCCAGAGAGAGATACGACGCTGGACAAGAGAAGAGTTCCAGAGAGAGATACGACGCTGGACAAGAGAAGAGTTCCAGAGAGTGAGACAGCCGACGCTGGACAAGAGGAGAAGAGAGACAGCCGACGCTGTAGGCGAGACGAGGACGAATACCGATGGAACAAAAATGATCGAGGATGATTGACGACATAAGGTGATAGACAACTTATTCATATCTTAATCATACAAAGAATTCAAAGACAGTTAAAGACATTAATATTTTATTTAAAAATAAGAGCAATGTTTCTTGTATAGTAGAGTTAAAATCGTAGATGTTTTATAAATACGATTAACGTAACAAGAGCTCAAATTAATATGATATAAAATGATTACAAAGCATTTAAATAAAAACAATTAGTATTTGAGAAAACAGTACTGAGAAACAATAACTATTATTATTTTGAGTACGTTACAATATAGAAAAAAAGATTTAAAAATTGATTTTGAAACATATTAATAGACTGAGTAGTCTGAAATGAGATTTATTTTTTATATAATAATTAGTAGCATAGAATATTTAGTCAGTAAGGATGTATATATCTTAAGCCTTACGGCATAATAACAAATAATAACTAATGTTTTAAAATCGAAGTCAGTGCCATGTGCACATATTTTTTTTATAGTATCAAATAAATTTTAATTACCGTTTCAAGTACATAGAGTTCTTATTGCAGATACACCTGAACCCCAATTTAAATGTTATATTGTTTAAAGAATTTGTCAATCTTGAACGTGAGATCGTTCACGCCTATTTATGTATATGTAACTTTGCATAAATTTGGTGCTCCAAGATCGTGGGGCTCCACAAATTTAAATTATAATAAATTTGCAAATTGTCACGTTGCATAATTTGGCTCCCAAAGAACGTGGGCTATTCAAAAACAAATAGGAGTGTATTTGTATTTGAAATTAAATTTTAACAAAAGTTGTTATCGGGATCATAATTTGGCGCCCTGGACGTGGGGCCCGACATGCCTAAATTTATGTACAAAAATTTGTGACATACATGAATGTATGACCCGATCCCCATCATTTAACTATTAAAATTTTTGTTATGTAGCTAAATGGTTGCTCTAAAATATAAAGAGTGTGTTAAATGAAAAATGTATAGTATGTAATTATTATTTATATTAAACAGTAACTGAATGTAATGTTAATTGTTGTGTAATCACACAGCTGGCGCCCACAAATAATATTGTTGTCTATGTAACAGGTGTAACTGTAATGAGTATTAATAATAACTATTAATAAAAATAAAGAAGTAAATAAATAAGTAGGGAACGGTTATCAATAATAATTTTTAAAGAATTACTATTAAATAAATATTTTAATAATACTTCAACATGACGACTCCAGGAAATTTAGACGTCGAAGCATTCCAGATGATGATGCGTGCCTGGGTCGATGAATTAAGCTCAAAACAGACAGAAAATTTAAATAAACAGACAGAAAATTTAAATGCTAGAATAGACGAATTAAAAGAATCTAATAGGAAACAATTAGAAGAACAAACTGAAAATTTTAGACAAGACACCATAAAAATTACCGAGAGTCTAGAAGAGTTAAAAATTGATAATCTCCAGTTGAAACAAGACAACATAGAAATAAAACAAAGTATAATCGACAGTAATGCGCAGTTAACCGAAAAAATTGTTAATACAAACATACGTATTGACACGATCGCAGAAAATGTCTGTGGAATAATTAATAAACAAACGGAGCTAATATGTGAAAAGATAGTATGTGAAGAATTCATACAAATTGAAAATACATGTGTAATTACTAATGATAATTATAAAAAGGTAATTAACATTAAGGAGGAGAAACAAATAAAGGTTAATAAAACATTCCTTATTAATAGCGATATTCCAAGTGTGAGGCACACACACACTAGTAAGTCACATAAGGTGAAACACATAAGACACCACATTTACGGAGATAAATATCACTGTAGGTATAACAAGAAACGTAGTAAGTTATCTAGACGAAA